>OZ038490.1:42654160-42894160 GCA_964036315.1 Acanthosepion esculentum
ATTTTCTCCCTTAATATTCTCCAATTGGAATTGTGAGTTTAAAATTCTTTACAATATGGCGGAAGATTTTTTTAATTTATAATTGAATTTAAATGTATTACCCTTTAATAATCATTATTGATGATAAAATATTTAGAGTTTTTGATAATTGAATACTAAAGTCATCACCTAATATTATTTTTAAAAGTTTTCTTTTTTTTGTGGGGGGGGGGGAATACTAAGTACACACACACACACACACACACATATATATATATATGTGTGTGTGTGTGTGTGTGTGTGTGTGTGTGTGTGTGTGTGTGTATGCGTAAACATTTCAAACGGTATATGTAGGTATTATAGATGAAATTATCCGTGTGTATCGGTACATGTGTACCTGTATGAGTGACTGCACATGTAAAAGAGCGTATGCATGTGTGAAACATGCATGGATGTGTATACAATATATGACAAAGCAAGATCTCTAATATTACCTTCAAATATCACTCCATATTAACTTAAAAACTAAACTTTAAGTAAGAGAAATTACCAATCTAAAAATAGTCGCAAATTAAATTCATGAATAAAATTCAAACTGATAGATATCACATTAATAATCAATCACAACTCGAAGTAAACTTATATTTTAAAATAAAATTTTAGTATTTTAATGTAAATTCTATGAATATTTTTCTAATCGACTATTTCGTATTAAATTCCCAAAATGTTTGTAATAAAGTTTTTAAAAAAAACTTAAATCGATAACAAACATATAATTAAATTCCTTATAGACGGTTTAAACATTCAAATTTATATCAAACATTATAATATTTATGAACTCTCAAAGTAAAGCAAAACAACAGCGTCTATTTCGGGCCTTTCATTCCAAAGAAAGTTAATGACACTTTCTGTCATGACTTCTTTCTCTCTTTTTCTCTTTATGCCTTTTTCTCCTCTTCCCCTTCAATATCAATATATAACTTCCGTTAAGTTAACCGATTTAATGTGTCAATGTCTTGACTTCCTCAAACAATTTAAATTTGAGAGAATAGAAATTTTACATCTAACTCAATCATGTCTCTCCCCACTCACTTCCTCACTTCGTGAATTTACATATGCTTAGTACTGCCCGTCAAAAATGCGTAAATTTCTTTTCATTTTTCGTTTCAACCTTTGGAAGTAAAGTCTGATGATCCGCGGTCCTTTAAAAGGGGTGTGGTGAAATAATTTATTACATGGAACCTTAAAGTGGTCTGTTTTTTTTATTTAAAATATATATATATATATATATATATATATATATATATATATATATATATATATATATATATATATATATATTCTGTACGAGGAACTGATCACCGGCAAGAGGGCGACCTTATCTTCGGCGATGGACATGGACATCGAGATATGGGAAGAGGTCGCAAATAATCGGTCACGCAGGTATGCTTTTAGCCATTATCAAGCAACTGGAAAACATTCTGACAATTTTTATATAATTTATGTCCTGAAAAGAAAAAAATTATACGAACACATGAGAAATTATATAAAAACTCAATCACCACATGTTGTCAGTCGTTTTCAACAAAACTTGCATAAAAGTGGGATTGCTGCCTAAATGCACAATATATATATATATATATATATATATATATATATATATACGAGGGTAAAATTTTAGGGCCCCTTTCTGGGTTCAATAATTAGTAAGTTTTATACTTTAATTAATACTTACTAAGCAGAATGCTGAAACTATTTAAGCCACTAGTGTATCGCATCGATTTTTTCATAGGGGATCACTTCAAATTTTAAATCTGTCAACCTTATGATTATCAGATTAATATTAATCAGCGAGACAGATAAGCCAAAATGGTTAAAAATGTATGGAAACTTTATGCAATAATGGCTTAATTTCATTAATATTTTATTTCCTTTGCTTTCTGGTGTATACGCATTTCTTTAGGGGTTCCAACCAGAAACCTAACCTAAGGTCAAAAATGGCACATGACATTTTTCACTGAGTATTTTTTGTGGAAAGAAAAAACCCCAAAACCTCAGATCACATATATTTTGCATAGACAAAGCCTTTCATTATCATTTTTGAATAAATATTATTTCCTCTGTATTAAGCACTTTTAAGAATAGTGTTTTTGATTATTGCAATTTTATTCTGTCTACACCTATCCTCTACTTTTGTCAATCACCACCTCTCCCTTCTCTTTCTCTCTCTCTCTCTCTCTTTATTTATATTTATATATATATATATATATATATATATATATATGTGTGTGTGTGTGTGTGTGTGTGTGTGTGTGTGTGTGTGTGTGTGTGTGTGTGTGTGTGTGTCTTTTATCTTTTTAGCATGAATTTTTTTCCTCGTCAATCAAAATTTCTTCTTCTTTATGTGCCGTGTCCCCTCAGGGCGTGTGCGATCATGCCTCTCCACATTTTCCTGTCCATTGTAGCTCTTAATAAATATTGTTCTTCTGTTATTTCTCATCCATTTACTCAAGTTCTCGAAGTATGTTATCCGTTGTTTTCCTCTGTCCTTCTTGCCTTCAATCTGTCTTGTGAGTATCAGATTTTCCAAGTCCTCTTCCCTTATGTACCCTAGAAACCCCAACTCTCTTCCTGATATTATGTTTTCTTTTTGTTTTCATTTTCTCTAAAACTTCGACGTTGCTCACATGTTCCGACCATGGTATCCTCAGCATCCATCTGTAGAACTACATTTCTGTTGCTTCAAGTCTCTTCTTCACCCGATTTAAGAAATATATGTCTCTTGTTCAGATCCCTCGAACTTTTATTTTCCTGTCCGAAACATAAACAAAGCTATGTCTAAAATCGAGGTTTACAAACAGCAGAAAAGTCTTTACAATTGACTCGCCGATATTTTTGGGTGGGAACAGACTTCAGCTCATTAACAAGCATAATAGATTTTCGTTTATAACATGCGGAGCGTGTTGGGGCCCGAAAGTCTCGATGCTTCAGGAATGCCAGGGAAATACCAATTCAGAAAAGTGCATATCCATACTGCAGCAGGGATTGACGGGTGATTAACTGAAGCAATATTGTTGTCATAGACTTCCAAATCTTATAGTAAAATCTTCGAATATTATATTAAAAAAAGTAAGTTTTTACACTAAAAATGACGGGTTTTTACACTTAAGCGATTCTTATGGTCACGCCCGTCTTCTAAATTGAATCTTACTTAAATTTGATTATCGACCCTTTCTAAATTGGTTTTTTTTCTAGCCAAAAAATATTTTTAGATTGTAAGAATATTTTGAAATAATAAGGGTTTAGTGAGACACGTCTTACTAATTAATCCATAACTGGGGAGAACAGGTGGATTAATACCTTCCTCAAGGGTATTTGCACGTAAGTGAATATAACGAACCCAACAGGAATTGGAACTCAGCTCTCCGATTAACAATTCCGAGACATTATCCATTACACACCTACACATCCAAGTTTGCAGCCCTTGCTATTCGCAAATGGTCACCCATCTATGTACTGAGCAGGCTCGACGTTGCTTAATTTCGGTGATCGTACCGGTTTTTCAATGTGATGTAACCGTAAGTAAATCTTATTTAAAATGTTAGAGTCATGTTGGATTGTAAAAGAAAAACAACCAGAAAACCGCCAGCAAAATAGTTGCTTCCTGTTGTAGGGTCCACTTAAATATTTAATAAAATATTTCATCATGATTTAGGTAGATACTGCCAAAATATCGTGTAGAAGACATACCATGTGGCTTTTTAGGGCCCATTAGGAAGAAATATAATTCTGGATCCGATGTTCTTACGAAAACGTGCATAAAGCTCACTAAGTCTGGCCCCAAACCTGAGACGTACAGATGTCACCAAGGTCCACGTCATTCTAGCTGCTTATCTTCAAGACCCCATTCACGGCCACATGCAAAACGCTACCGCGCTGACAAACTACAAAGAGACTACCCCAAACTACGGTAACACAGTTTACAGTAAGAACTAAATTCTAACTATCTCTTGTATACCCCGTTACTACGACTTCTCCGGCATTCATCGGGGGTGTGATATTACGTAACTGCTGATCACTCTGATCTTTGCTTCCAATTAAATTTACCTTTTTCTTAACATTTCCTTCTTTTTGGAAGGCATCATTTGCTGCTCCAATTTGCCTTCGCATTTTGGTGTCACATTTTCAAGCGTCTGTCATAATACTTCGCAGGTAGTTACATTGTTCTCGTTCCTTAATAATGTTTTGTTTGTTTTTTCTCAAATTTTCTCACACTCAGTAACTCATTGCGTTTTATTGGCTTTATTGCTTTACTTGGGGCGAAATGATTCAAAACGAAAAGAAAGAAAAGATGTGCTGTATTTTGACGTCTCAAATCTTCTTCTGTGTGTCGTGTCACTACAGAACGTTGGAGATGGTGACTTTCCACAACTTTCTATCCTTTGTAACTCTTAGTAAGGTTTGTCTTTTCACCGTCCCTCCCATTCCTTGTTCTTTCATTCATTAACACAAACTTGTGATGTTGGTTCCTCAATGTTTTCTCCTTGTCTTTAGTGTGCCTTGTAAGTGTCGAATTCTGCAAGCCTACTCTTCTCATTATGTGCCCTAAAAATGTTCTGTGTACAAACAAGTGTATGTCGATGAAGTTGTAAAATAATTTGATTTCATTATTCAAATGTTTACTTGTTCTTTTTGGTTGAATTTTCTCAAATAATGAAAGATGTTTTCTATTATTGTTGTTCCTTGTACTTTTGGTAAGAGTGGATACCAGCTGGATGAAACTGAGTTATGAAAATAAAAAGGTTCTGTGTGGGCCAAAGACTCATGACCTGCGTCTCATTAGCTTTTTGCCAACAACAATGATCAATACATCAACTGATTATACGACTTGTCTAAGACGTTGACAAACTTAAACAGTAAAGAAAGTGGTCCAAATCTCAGCTGCGTAATGGGATGCAATTGCGTCAACTGTCGGCGGCTGCTGTTATTAGTTTATAAATATCAAACGGGTTTTCTTTCTTTTTTTCTTGTTTGTAAGCCAAGTTCTTAGATTTTCTGCAATATTTTCATTTATTTTGAATGCTAAAGCGGTCAGTTCTGTTTTTATCAGAGAATTAACTCAAAATTGACACCGAATCAAGAAATTGTACGTATTGGCAAATGGTTTCATTTTAATTATTATTATTACTATTATTATTATTATTATTATTATTATTATTATTATTATTATTATTATTATTATTATTATTTTCGGTCATTTTATCGAAACTTGCGTATATATATATATTATATATATATATAGAGAGATAGATAGATAGATAGATAGATAGATAGATAGATAGATATTATTTTCAATTTAACGAAACTTATATATATATATATATATATATATATATATATATATATATATATATATATATTATTTTCAGTCTTTTTAACGAAACTTTCTTATATATATATTATTATTATTATTATTATTATTATTATTATTTTCAATTTAACGAAACTTGCATACCAAAATGGTAGATGTACTTAATAGCAGGCAACATTACCACGTATTTTTCAGAATACAGTAGGCCTTCTTATATGCAGTTTCCCTTTCCGCGGTTTTACTTATTCGCTGTCAGCCCGAGAACATTCACCATGGAATAACTTACGCGCAAATACCCTTGGGAGAGGTATGAATTCATCGCTTCTCCGGCTATGGGTTAAATAGCGGGACTTGAGTGTTAATGCAATATTCACACATTCTTACAATCCAAAATTCTGACGCAAAAACATCCTCAAATCAAGATGCAGACAACATCGAAACCTAAATAATGCCCATCACAGACACACACACACTCACACACACATTCATATATGCATTATCATCCGAATTCCGCAGAGATATACTAGAATTATGATACACATACACACATAGATTATACGCACGAACGTTACTTGACTAGTCAAATGCACGCGACGTCTGCTTAACCAATGAGAATCAAACAATACAAAAATAAAAATACCAGAGAAAAAATGTTTTTCTATATTCCATTCTTTAATGAAGCTTTAATAAAACGAAACATGTTAGATTTATAAATGTTTCCTATTTGTTCCTCATCCTATAATTAATCCAAAATATATTTTGGTTTTAAATAACTCACAAAGGGTTGATAAGCCGTAATAAACAAATCAGTCAATCGAACTCCCTAACTACTGACCTGAATCAACATTGCTCAACTTCAGTGATCAAACGAGAACCGGTGTTTTCAGCGCTTGATCAACAAGGATAACATTACCGCCACCACAACTTCGCTTACAGTGCCTCGTCTGGGACAGATAACATCTCCATTGGACCGTAGAAAACTGGCGCCACTTCGGCTGGTCAAAAGAGTCACGTTTCCAGCTCTTTCAGGCAAACGATCGGTTTCGCGTACAGAGTAGACTATATGATGCTATGGATCCAGCCTGTCAGCCGGGTGGTAGCGCTGTAATGACCTAGGTTGCACTTTCCTGAAGTTCACAAGGATCACTAGTGAAACTTGAGTCACTTTTGACAGGTGTGACATACATAGATCTTGTTGCGGTCTATTCGCACCCTTTTATGTTCGCAGTGTCCCCTGGTGTTGATGATTTTTTTTTTTTGTGTGTGTGGGGGTTACAGTACGTTGACGCATCTTCCCTTTGTGCGTAGGTAACACAAAGCTGATTCCAAGAACACTCGACTTATTGCCAGGTACTCGACAGAATTAAATCCCACTGGGCATGTGCGGAACATGTTACACAATTCCCTGAATTCCTCGCGACCACACCGAACAAATACAAATCAATTATAGACACAGACCAAGAACGACAGCAACACATAAATAAACATCATTCTATGTCGAGTCTACCAGGTGATGAATGCGGCTAATTCTACTTATCAAGGGGGGAACAATAACTGAGCAGTACTAAACTAGACGAGATATCGCTAGACTGGATGATATTAAATAAAGGGTTCTGTTCGAAATTCACTGAAGGTTACCCGAATCTATAAGCATCTGATGATGTCCGGGAGGGGGGGGGGCACAACGGCCGAAACGTTTTGCTAAAAACAAGAAAGATAAGGACAATAATCCGTGTAAATAATGTAAATAAGGATAACTCCTCATCCCAGAAATTCAGCCTGAATCAAACACTCAATGTACATGTATGATACGGCAAACTTCGTAATTACAATTTTGACCTGGAAACACTGTTCTAATAATAATAATAAGAAGAAGAAGAAGAAGAAGAAGAAGAAGAAGAAGAAGAAGAAGAAGAAGAAGAAAACAAATAGCAATGGTAATGGTGAAATTAGTTGTTTCCCTTGTATGAATATTATTATTATTATTATCTTTATTATTATAAATAAATAAATACTAAATAAAATATAAAATAATAATAATAATAATAATGAGAATTATAAATAAAATAAAATAAAACAATAACATAAAAATGTTGTATAAGATAAATGAAATAAAAATTAAATATCCCCAGCATGGAACAAAAACTGCTCCTGCCGAAAATACGGAGATCCCGCCAAAAGACGTTAAATTCAATCTCTTCACCACGAACCTTGGTACGGGCAACACGTGTCCAACTTCTCTCTGTGATATGACTTGTAATACTACGGAATAAATTTCTCTCTTTTAACACATGTACCATAAAACTATTGTAGCCTAAAAAATACTCACACTAATAAACACAGAAATATAAATAAATTTTATGAAATTAACATACAATTTACTGTGCGTTTCCTGTTATTTCTGCACTTTATTCCTGTCAAATTTGCTTTTCTCTCCGTGAACACTAAGCTAATTTCTGTTGCTAAGCTGTGAATGAATCCCGCCACAACATTTTGGTGACCGCCGGCGTATATAAGAAAAACAACCTATTCACCCACACACTATAAGAAATATTCATTAGTCATTGTTCGAACAATTAGTGTTACTATCAGTAGACATTTTTTTTTCTTAAAACAGTATTTAAGGAAATTAAACTTATCAAGTTCACTATCATAGTTCTTTCTAATGCTGATAAGAGTTTCCTTCCAAACTTTCTGTTTAAGGTGGCATGAAAAGTTAACATTTTGATGAAATTATTATTTTCTCTCCTAGTTATCTGCGCTACTAATTTGTATTGTTGCTGCAGCTGGAAGTGTTCCAATGATGAGGTTTTTGTTATTTGTTAAAGCTCTTCGCTTGTGTTTAGGGCCTGATGAATAACCATATTCTTTAAGATTTATAAGACTAATTCGTTTGAAGCCTTTTTAATCAATGCTCTTAGAAAACGTATAGAGATTACAGTTTAGATATCTCTGGACACAGTACACGGCATACATTTAAAAATATTCATCGGACCAGACTATTTACTAATAGGATTCTAGCTTTCAGGTCAATATTCAGGCATTTCGTCATCTTACGGTGTTGGAGAAAAGTACCCGGATCGCAACCTATCGTGAGTTCAATTTCCGTTTGTCTCATACTAAATTTCTTATAACTGATCAATATACCCAGGTATTTTAAGTGTTTAGAATTTATCAAATTTACATTCTGAATTTTGATAATAGTAGCTGACAAGACAGCATATGCGTGTGGGGTAACGGAGAACAAAGTTCCAAATCTATTCGAGTTCTTTGCATTGACTTACGCGCAAGTACCCTTGACAAAGGTATTAAGCGATCACTTCCCACCAGCTATAGGTTAAATAGTAGATCAGAAAGAGTTCTTTAGCTGTGGTTGGTAACCTGCCTAGAAAAAGAATATGTTTGAATTCAAGATCGGTTGTACTTGTGGTCAGCCACTCCATCCCGTAAAAATCTACTACTTTCTGTGGAAAGCACAGTTGACCCCATATTCTTCAGGGAGCCTCCGGGATTGTGAATGACTGAAGAGAGCATATTTTTGATTGCAAATAAAACTGCTATATTCTGCTGATTTGGTTCTTGTTTTCAATTTCGAAGAAGTTCGATAAGAACAAGAATACTGAACTTTTGCATATATGTCCCCCTATATGGCAGTGAATGCTGGACAATCTCCTCAAAGATGAGGAGAAGACATGAGGCAGCAGAAATGTGGTTCTATAGAAGAATGTTGAAGATACCATGTACCAAGCATCTGAGCAACGACGAAGCTTTAGAGAAACTGGAAAGAAAAAGAAAACTTATCTTGAAAATAAGGAGGAACCAGTTGAAATTTCTGGGGCACGTAATGAGGAAAATGGGATCGGAAAATCTGATTCTCACAGGACAGACTGAGGGCAAGAGGGACAAGGAAAAACAGCGTATAACATATTTAGCGAGCTTGGAGTAACTGGATGACAGAACAAGGTTAGAAGAAAAGATTACTGTACAGTTACGTAATATCAGTCTTCCTATATGGCAATGAATATTGGACAATCTCACAGATAAAGAAAAGACTTGAAGCAGCAGAAATGTGATTTTACAAAATAATGTCATGGACCGAACACGTAAGCAACGACAAATATTTAGATAAAATGGAAAGAAAAAGGACACATACTTAATATCAGAAATATCCAGTTGATATTTCTAGGGAACATAATGAGAAAAGAGGGCTTGGAAAATTTGATGCTCACAAGACAGACTGAAAGCAAGAGAGATAACGACGCATGGCCCGTCTAATAAGTTTGGCTGACAGAACAGGGGAGATAGGAAAAAAACAACATTTAATAATAGTTATAAGGAGAGGAAATTGTGGGGAACCATGATCACCTACGACCTGGGGAGGAGCGTGAAACTTAACGAAGAAGAAGGACAGTATTTTTTAAATTACAAAACAATTTCCCGTCCTGCGTATGGCGATAAACTACATCTATCAGCAAGGCCTCTGATCGAGAAGTTTTGGGGAGCGTTGAACCACCTCTTAATTGCTGTTGTTCTTAGTTCAACCCTGACCCGGGGTGGTAGCACCTGTTAGGGTCCCAGCTATGGTCAAAACACTATGAAAGTATAAAAATAGATCTTTATAATAAAAATACCAGCAATACATTTTTGAAAAAAATTACCAGCAACACATTTGACTCTCGATCTACAAAGTATACTTATTCTATTCATACGAACCTATCCTAAAATCTTAAATAACCCATTAAGGTTGATATGCCGTCAAATAAAATAAACCAAAACAAACCTAAATACCTTGTCGACATTAAATAACCCATTGTGGTTGATATACTGTAAAACCAAATAAACCAAATTAAACCAAAAAATGTTGAAGTATTTTTCGTACGGGCTACTACGAGTTTAAAACCATTTTCTTTTTCTTTTCTTCTTTTTTTTATTTGAATATCACACTTTGGAAATCAAGAAAATGACAGAAACATCCAGTTCATGTAGTTGTCCGGAATCCATTTTAATCCTCTGTTGATCAGCACTGTAAAAAAAAATCTATTGTTAGCTCACAAGTGCGCACTTAACGACAATAAAATGCCAACTATGTTAATTCATCTTTTCATCGATAGCATTCTTTTTATAAAGACATATTTTGTATTTTGTTTTAACCTATTTTTCATTTCGATTGTCTAAGTAATGTTTTTTTTTTGTGAAAGAACCATTGTTCTTAGATTTGCGAACAGGTATGACTGAAGTGTTAGAATGGTAGACTTATGATTAAGAGGTTTCACATGTTTAATTTTGATAGCTGCTCTTCTTCTGTATGCCGGGATGTGGGTGATCGTGCCTTTCCACAACCTCTTATCCATTGTAGCACTAAACAGCGTTTGTCCCTTTGATAAGCCTCCCAACCCCTGTTCCGTTATCCATTCACAAAATCTCGTCAGGTAAGGGATCTGTCATCTTCCTCTATCTCTCTCGCACTGGATATGCCCTGTGAGGGTAAGTTTTCCAATTATGTATTCAAGAAATTCCAGCTACCTCTTTCTGATTCTGAATATTCGTGTCCTTTTTGTTTCCATTTTCCTGAAGACTCCCTCGTTGCTTACTCGCTCCGTCCAAAGAATTCTCACTATCCTTCTGTAGAACCACGGGTTTGTTGCCTCCAGTTTTCTGGGCAACCTAACTATGAGCTAAATAGCAGGACTGATTGTGCTCTTTGTACGTGGTTGGCAACCTGTTTAGGCGAAAGGTCAACTCTGAATTCACACCTCAACCATCTGAAGCTGTACAAATATGCTTACACATGGGATGCAGATACTTTTGAGTGCATCTTGAATTGGACTGAAGGAATTTATATCTAATATCCACTTACGTATTTACACTATTTACATTATTCGTACTGTTGTCCTTAACTTTATTGCCACATTCACGATGTTTCGGCCGTTGTACGGCCCGGCCTTCTTCAGCTGATATACGTTAGAGTTTCGAAACGAATCCTTTATTTAGTCCACGCTGGTAGATAGTTCTAATTCCACGTGCCATGCCTTTGAGTATCACAGTTTCACTTAATTCTTCTAGATAACTCAACTCTCCAAGTTTTTGCTCCCTTTCCTGTGGCCAGGTATTGAACTCACAACTCTTTGGGTCAAGTCACTTTAGGATCAATCAAACAGCGCTTTTGGGCCATATGTTCTTGGGGAGATTAGTGGGTGAATTTTTTGGATTTATAAAGAGTTGTGAGTTCAATCCCTGGCCACAGTAGAGAGAACAAAAACTTGGAGAGGTGAGTTATCAAGGGGAATTAGCAGAAATGATGGCAACAACAGTCTGAATAATGTAAATAATATAGATAATTACAATACCTCATCGCAGGGATATAGACAGATAAAGATTTTTCATTTTTAAAAATTCATTTTAAACCTTAGACATTACGAACCTGTGGCGGTACCTAGTATATATTATAAATTGAACAGTTATGAATATAGTGTGTTTGTTTTGCAGCTTCGATAGCGGAAAACATGTGAGTGTCGAATTAGACAGAATAAAAAGTATTTACATTATTTTTCTTGTTCGGACTGTTGCCCTCATCTTTATTGCTATGTTCACGACGTTTCGTCCTTTGTACGCTCCGGCCTTCTTCAGGTGATTAGAATTTCGAACTGAACCCTTTATTTCGTCCACCGAGGTAGACTGTTCTAGTTCCACATACCATTCCTCTTCCGGATGTCTCAGTTCTCTCTTCATGTTTTTATTCACCACTTCTGTATCCTGGTATTGAACTCACAACTCTTTGGATCAATTCACTGGATTCAACCAACGCTTTTTATCCTCTGGGTCATGTTTCTTTGGAGAGTTGAATTACAGGGTGGTAACTGAAGCATAGCACGTGGAACTAGAACAACCTACCCCGGTGGACGAAATAAAGGGTTCAGTTCGAAATTCCAATCATCCTGGAGAAAGCCGAGGCGCACAACGGCCGAAACTTTGTGAACATGGCAATAAAGATGGGGACAACAGTCCGAACAATATAAATAATTAGAATACCTCATCTCAGAAATACAGACAGATATAGAATAAGAGGTGATGACCAAAGAGAAAATAAGGTATATGTTAGTTAATTTGTGTAGTATATTTCGTTTAAAGAAAGCTTAGTCCAATGACATACTCCGAAATGTCGGCTGAAAGATAAGATGACCTGAAAATAGATTATGCGGAACTTAGTACCGTTATCGTGTCGCTCATACTGATTAGAGTTGCATGAAAAGCGAACAGAAGACGCACTTCTCTGATGGAAACCTGATTAGCGGACGTCATGATACGAGATTCAAAGCCAAGATCAAGATTCGAATGATATTAAGTTTATCTTCTTTCTGTATTAATTTATGAGGATTGACGCAATTTTTAGAAATTCTATTGTCATTATGATATTGCTTTTCATTTTGTTTTTCGTAATCAGATTTTCTTTCATTCTTAAACTACGTAGAAAAAAATAAATTATTTATTTTTACTTGTGCTTAAGAGCTACAAAAAAGAATTTAATAAAAAAATAAATAAATTAAATAAGTGTTGGGTAACAAATATAATAACATATTTTTAAGAACATTTTCTAAATAAGAAACGAGGAAAAAATAATTTCATTCACTTGTGAATAAGTCCCGAAAGTTTCATTAAAATCCGACAAGTATTTGATTTTTGCCAGAATTTCAAAATCAATGTTTTATTCGCAAAAAGACGCACAAATTTCCTTTACTATTCTATGGGACCAGGTTGACGCCAGAGAAACAAGATTTTAAGCAAACTTTTTAAGATTCTAAAAAGGATTTTTAAAAAAATTACATCAGAAAATGGTTTGTTATTTCCTCATAACAATGACACAAGTTTTGGGTATTTTTTCATAATTCATGGTAATTTTTTAGCGATTCTTTGGAGTACCTATATATATATATATATATATATATATATATATATATATATATATATATTAACATACATTAATGTATAATTATACACACACACACACACACACACATATATATATATATATATATATATATATATATATATAAAAGTGAACATAGAAGTCAACACTTAGAGGCGACAGTCTGTTTCCTGCTAGATGCAATCGTCAGGCAAAATTTCTGAGCCAAGCTTTTTCATAAAGAAACAAAGACATGCGGGTGAATATTATTTAAGTAAACACGATTTTGAACGTCGGAAAAATTCTTGTGTCTACGTTGAAGTTATCCATGTTCTATTCTTCGTGTCACCCCACTTAGACCTAACTAAGTGAAATAGCGGTTGACTTTGGAGACTTAATGCCGGGATTAAAATCTACATCGCATCTATATTGCATCTATGACTTATTGCCAAAAAAAAACATAACAATTACTGCCAGTTAATTGAAGATTACCTTAACATAATTACGGCCTGATTGTCACTGAAAATGGTGAGAGGACATCAGATTCTTTTCCCAAAATCAATATACCAGGGCGTAAAGAAATTAATTACATATTTCACCGTTATGAGTCAACCAACAAAGACAGAACTGAGGTTAAATGGTAGGAAACCGCGTCTGGAATTAGTTTATCATCTCTTCTATTAGAGTGTTCAGAAAGTATTTACGTATTTCACCATTTATGGATTATGTGTCAACCAAACAAGGTAGAACCAAAGAAGAATGGTAGGTAACTGAGTCTAGAATCTCTCATCGTCGCTTTTATGAGAGTCTCATTTATAATGCATTTCAGAGTTTAATTGGGAAAACTTGCAAAGACGGAATTTGGGTTCCTATGAGCTGTCACTTAAGCACCGAACACAACGTTCCAGTCTGCAGGGAATGCCAACTATTCATTTTTGTTACGTGTTGTTACTGATGATGAAAAATGAGTCTTACATGTCAACAGAAACTTTGGTTATAACAAAATAAAATAAAAACAATGCCAACAGCAAGCCAGGATTCTAGACACAGAAGTCTTTGATTCATGCCTGTTTGAATATGAAAGGTGTTGTCCATTAGATGCTTCTAGAACATGGAAGGACCATCACTGAAGACCTTTATTGCTAGCAACTTGATCGAGTAAAAGAATCATTAGCAAGAAACTGTCCCGTAAAGGTAAACAGAAATGTCGTTATTACACAGCAGGCCGAGTGGTTACAACGTACGCTTTCTGACCATGAGAGCCGGTTTGAGTCTCACCATGGTCGATTTGTCAGGAAGATGACTTCTTGATGGTATCGGTGTGGAGGAGACGATCTCAGCGTGTGGCACCTTTGAAAAGTGCTTGAAAACCATACCATGGGTTGAACTTGTGAGTGAAATCGTGTAGCCGGAATACTTGGAGGCCGTTGACGATTACGCTAGCACGATGACTTCGTGCTAGCATCATCGTGACCGAGTGTTTGACCGTGATAGGCTTGTTCAGACTTCTGATCACGCTAGATAACGCGTTCTCTCCGAGAAACTGTAACTACGGTCTGTTCAGCATAGTTGCAGTATAAACCACAGGTGGGTTCTACGATCTTTCACATTCTCCATACTGACCAGATTTAGCACCTTCAGATTTTCAGAAAAAATAATTTGCAAACAGCTTTCGGTGCCAAAAGATTTCTTCAGATATGGAAACGAAAATTTGTTGAAAATGAATTGAAACCGTCCGTTTGACACGCCGTCTTTTTGCCATTTTTTATTATTTTATATTCAACTTTTAATTATTTCATATTACTTTCGTATAATAATTATTGTAACATCGATTGATGAATAATGAAAAAGTACAGAGGTGCATTACATTGAATGTTTGTAGCTTTTATTATACTGGAAACTGTTAAAAAAATCTACTATTATCATTTGAAATATATATCTTTGTATTATTTACTATTTGTAGGGATGTTGTTTTCATCAGCGTTTGTTTCAATAACAAAAAGAATATCATTTTACTATTGTTAAGTTACATGACAAAATGTTGTAAAAATGTAAAACTGGATCATTGGGACACTTGACGATGAAAAGCCAACGAAAGAAAAATACTGAAATGCAGCTTTTGTTACCTTTTAGGTTTTTAGATCTCGTCTGAATACAATTTCTCTATGGATTTGATGTGTTTCTTTGACATTGCTATTACTGTATAATCTTTTGGCTCCCTTGGCCATGTTTATTGTTTTAAAGATAGGTGATTAGAATTTTAATAAAACCCAAACATATGAAAGTGAATTTATATATTTTCTTTGTTCTTGAGAATTTACAACAAAATAAAATGTTGCATTGTAGTTGGCTCACATATTTCAATAATTTTGTAGGCTTTTAAACATTTTTGAATGAAAAGATTTTTTTTCAAATTTATTTCTACATAAAATGATAAATAATAAATCTTTATAAAATGGTAAGTAATAAATATTGCATTGTACTTGGTTCACATATTTTTTATAATCTTGTAAATAATCATTGCCGAGGGAGAGTTGGTAGTATACAGTAATAGCGGTGTCAGCAAAAAAATGTTCTTTTGAAACACCGTTTTTTTAGGGCACGAAGGACAAAGGACAATTTAAAATCCGTACAAGTGAATATTGTAGCTTTGACTTGCAATTTGATGTTAAAAATGTCTATAGAAATCAACTTGAGGACTTGTTCCAAAGAGTAAGTCATATGTATAACTTACTTTGTGGTTGAAATGTATTTCTTACCAATTGTTGCTGTTCGCACTCAGCTAAGTACCAGGAATTTTAATGTTGATTTTCAAAGCAATTACGGCTTCCACGTTTTAAAGATCAGCATGGCAATCTTCCTACTCATGCCTAGGGATTATCTCGCCTATGTTAATCCTCTCTCGTTATTTTTCACACTTAGTCTGGGTTTTTTTTGGGGGGGTTTTTTTCCGACTAAGCCAGTAGATATAAAGTTTCTGCACTAACAGGGATTGAACTCACCACTGTCAGGAAACTATATATGCATTAACTGACGACTTAATCGACTACTCTTAGGTAGTGGGTTTAATGAGTGTCCTTTCTCATCAGATGCTCCCAGATGATGTTCATCTACATGCTAGGTCTATTGAGGACGCCAGAGAGAACAGATACGAGTTACTTCCTTTAAGAATGGAAAGTGGATAGAGAATAATCTACCCCTTTGAAATGAATAATGAATTCAAGCTTTACTGACAAGAATTATTATATCGTTAATAGCTTTTAAATTTGAGAATGTTCATGAATATTCATCAGGTGGCTGAACGGTCAGTCAAAACATGTGGAGGAAACAAAGTGCCATAATTCAAAGTTTGGTAAGACAAAAGTAAGCGGGCAACATTCAAGGAATTTTAAAAAATATATTTCTACATATCTGAGATGCGGTATTGTAACTATTTACACTTTTACTTTGTTCGGACTATTGTCCTTATCTTTATGGTCATATTCACGACGTTTCGGCCGTTGCACGCTCCGACCTTCTTCAGGTGATATTTATTGGAATTTCGAACTAAACCCTTTCTTTAGTCCACGGAGGTAGATTACAATCTACCTCCGTGGACTAAATAAAATATGTAAAAATTAAGCTCTACAAAAATTAAACTTTCATAAAATTAAATAAGGGCATGGGTAACAGATGTAAAAAAAATTTTTTATCAAGATTTTAAAAAAATCAATTTCATTCATTTGTGAATAAGTCCTGAAAGTTTAATTAAAATCCTACAATCATCTGATTTTAGCAAGAATTTCCAAACCAATGTGTTTTTCAATTCAAAATGACGCTAAAATTTCCCATAATAACGTAAAAGAAACTATATTTTTAACCAAAATTTCAAAGGTTCTAAAAATTATCAAAAATATAATTTAATAATAAAAAAATTTCTCTTTTACAATAAAACTTTGTTTTTATTAAGTTTTGGGCCTTTCTTCATCATGTCACATACCTCAACACCTGTCTATATTTCTGAGATGAGGTGTTGTAACTATTTACACTATTTACAGTGTTCGGACTGTTGTCCTCAGCTTTATTGTCATATTAACGTCAACTCTAAAATTCTAATTACCGATTTTTAAAACAATAAGCATTGCTGACGGTGTAAGGGAGTGGTCAGGTATTGAAGTAACAACTCTTTGTTCAATACATGGACATAGCAGAGATGAACAAAAAACTTGGAGAGTTGATTTATTAAAGGGAAATAACTGAATCTGAGATATCCAGAAAAGGCATAGCACGTGGAACTAGAACAATCTATACCCGTGAACTACATAAATTCCAACGTATATCACCTGGAGAAGGCTGGAGCATACGACGGCCTAAACGTCGTGAATGTGACAACAAAGATGGAGAAAACAGTCCGAACAATGTAAATAGTGTAAAGAGTCACGCCTCATTCATCATAATCATTTTTAATAGCTATCCTCTACCTTGAGTTGCTCCCAAGGCTTTTATTGACTGGACTTTAGTATAAAAAATACACAGTCACGTCAATTTCTAATGTCACTGATGTATTAAGAGTCATAGAAACATGAGAACACATACACGCATTTTTATATGGTGGATATTCGACAAACTGTAATATCCGCGCGAGTTTAGACGTCGCCTATTTTTTTATAACATGATATCCTTGATATCATGTGTCCGTTGAGATTGATATCTGTGACTTTCTGAAAAGGTCTTTCTGGTTGGTTTGGCGAAATCAATGAACTGTAAAGTCGACCATTGCTTTTCAATGATTTTACTATTCCGAAATCTCTAAGATATGACCGAGAAAATATCAGTCTACGAGTAACTTTAAAAAGCAACATATTTGCCACTGATTTCTGTATGAATTCTGAAAGTATAGTACTGCCGTAGAGGCATTTAAAAACATTTGTACCATGTATACAGATGCTGTGGTGGCTTATACGCGTCAGCTGTTGTTTAAAAATGGCGATTATGACATATAACCTGACGGAACCATTAAAAATAATTCAAGGTGCCTTTGATTTGAGGAGTTCACGTTTACAATCACTGATCGAAAATTTGACTGGTTTTGCTTCCTTGCTATAAAATTAAATATCCTTTAATTATGGTTAACCTTTTGAAAAGTTACGGTCGACATTGTAACTATAGGAAATAAATTTGATTCAAAATAACTTTGCTAGGAATTTTAGTCAAATTAATAATTATGATACCAGTCTATTTAATATCGCATTTCTGGAGAGGGAATAAAAACCTGTTGAAGGCAAGAGGGACAGAGGAAAGCAGCGCATATCCCCTGCCTAACGAGCTTGTGTAGATGGTTGTCAGGACAGGAACTGGGAGAGATAGCGAATGATAGGAAAATGTGGAGAGCCATGATCGCCAATATCCTGAAATGACACGTCACATGGAAGACGAAGAAGGTCTCCAAATCCGTAATCTTCACCAGCTAACGCGCTGACAGAAATCAAAGCTCCCGAGTTGCAATCCTAGAACTTTTTAAGCTTTTTTGCAGGATGTCGGCGCTTACGAAATAAGCTGGAATAAAGCGCATCTTCGCATGCTTACTCGAAGTTAAGCAAAGGCGAGCCTGGCCGATTTCACTTTGGTATATCAGGTGCTGCAAGCTTGGATGGGCGGGTGGTGTAATGGTCAACGGTTCGGAATTGCAAACCAGAAATCCGAGTTCCAATTCCAGTCGGGTCCGTTACATTCACTTTCGCGCAAACACCCTCGAGGACGATATGACGCTACTTCTTCTCCTCCCTAGCTATGGGTTAATTAGTAGTACTTGTATTAGTAAGTCATTATTATCTCAAAAAAAAATTCTTACAATCTAAAAATATTTTCTGGCTTTAAATAACCTGCAAAAGGTTGATAAGTCATAAAAAATAAGTCAACCAATCAATCAATCTCTACAAGACTGACTTCATCAGAGTGAGTATTTATTATTACTTTCTCTTCTTCAACTCGATTTTTCGGTTTCAACCAGAAATTTTTTGTTGTGTGTTTTCTGTATCAGTCTCTACGATCTCAGATAGAGAACACCTTTCACGAAATATTTGCAGTTTCAGGCAACGCAGACTTCTGAAGTGGTAGGATACTAGGCTTTACTCCGATTTTCTTAATGTAGGTTCGGTAGCATAAGCACAAAAGCCCCAATCATAACTGGGAAAATATTGGCCTGAACGTCCCACATTCTGATAAATTCAATCCAGAGGTTAGTGTACTTTTTAAACTTTTCAATTTATTTATATCAAGGTTAAAAAACTGAAAAGTTAGTTATAATAAGTAAACAAAACGTGAGAACGTATTATGATTATGGTCTAATCATTAGAAAACTTGACCTTCGAAGCTGTGCCACATTTAAGCTACGTTAAGTAAATCCCTACTCCAGGATTTGGGGCACTACGACATGACGTAATCGTTAACAAGCTTGTCTCGCTATAACAATAACGACTGAGTAGTGAGCGCAATACTAACTGCATGCTATATATTTTCGGTTTTATGCCACATGTCAGCTACACTTAGTAAATCGCTATCATTATTATTATTATTATTATTATTATTGGTACTTCAACGTCATATGACGGTTGACAAAGTTGTCTCATTGGATCAATTACGTAGTGAGTTCGATCCTCACTGGGTGCTCTATACTTAAACCTTTTGCTACATTTAAGCTACGCTTAGTAAAACATTTTCATCCGCAGTTTTGATCAATGCGTCGTATTCGTTCTCCTCATTAATTAATGGTGAAGGTATCTGGTACTTGGTATTCCAACTATTCGGTAGTACCTTCCTCATTGGCCTAAAAGAGTTTGGACCGATTTAATATCAACCCCAGCGTGAAGGTGGTCGCGGAGAGTTGAACATTATGTATTGGACTCAAAAGACATTGTGACACAGCTTACCTTCTTGGGGACATCAGGTAAATACTGTATTATTATTATTATTATTATTATTATTATTTCCTTTAATTTCTGGCGTTTACACATTTCTTTCCGGGTCCCGCCCAGGGACCTAAGGTTAGAAATGGCATCATGACACTTTCCACTGCAAAAAAAATAAAAAAATAATTACATAGATAAAGCCCTTCGTAAAGTGTGGGCTGTACTTGTCAGAACAATTTTTTGTATCTCTTTGAGGCATGGACTTCCAGGGATCCCTTCAATTAGCCTACTGGGATCTTTTCCAACCAGTCCAAGGACTCCAACTACAACAGGAATTGTTGATGTTCCCATGTGCCACATTTTTGAGATTTCTATTTCAAGGTCCTTGTATTTTGACAGTTTTTCGAATATCTTCAAAGACACATTGCAGTCTGCAGGGACTGCCATATCAATAAGGAGGCACTTATTTTGTTTGTGGTCTTTAATAACAATGTCTGGGCGGTTGGCTTTGATTGTTCTGTCAGTGTGTATTGTGTAGTCCCATAGAATTGTAACAGGTCCTATCTCCGTAACCGGGTCAGGGTGGTGTTCGTACCAATTTCTTCCAGTTTCCTTCCCATAGGAGTTGCAAATTTTCCAGTGCAGATATTGGCCCACTCTGTCATGCCGGGTTTTATACTCAGTGGGTGCCAATATCGTGCAACCTGATATAAGATGATCAATGGTTTCTGGATATTTGTCACAGAATCTGCATCTTGGGCTAACACAGTATTTTAGTATATGTGCTTGATAATTCCTAGTTAACAAGCATTGGTCTTGTGCAGCAATGATAAAACCCTCAGTTTCACCTTTCAACCCTGCACTACATAGCCACTGATGGGTGCGGTTTTTGTCTACGTCAGCTTGTTTGTTACGGGCAGAGTATTGGCCATGGAGCGGTTTATTTTGCCATTGTTTCTTTATCTGGTCGGTCGCATTTCTCTTTGCATTCTTTTTTAAGTTTTTTGCGGCTTCAGCCGGTGTACAGTGATGTATTTGAATTTCTGTGCCCATTTGAAGCTCCTTTTTGAATTTTTCGGCTTCCTTTACTACAGAGTAAAGACACTTACTACTTTCATGTTCCTTGACACATACCATCATCCAGTCTTCTGTATTTTCCAAGTATCTTTGGAGGCCAATTGTTGTACTTTTGTAGGATAGTTCTAGTTGAACTAGTCCTCTGCCTCCATCAGATCTGGGCACATACAGGCGATCAATATCAGCTTTGGGATGATGCATGCGGTAGCAAGTGAGGAGCTTTGCTCGTTTTGGCGTCCATTCGCTTAATTTCAGCTATGGTCCAGTTAAGTACATTATTATTATTATTATTATTATTATTATTATTATTATTATTATTATCATCATCGTCATCGTCATCATCATCATCATCATTTCTACTACTACAACTCCTCCTCTTCCTACTATTACTACTACTACTACTACATCCGGTAGCAAGACGTCTGATCGGGAGATTGAAGGAGCGTGCAACCACATCTTAATTGCTGTTTTTCCCAGGTCCATCAGGTGTGGTAGGACCTGTTAGGGTCCGAGCTGTGAGCAAATAGTGAAACCCCAAACAAAACGCTATGAAAGTATTTAATAAATGTTTTGTTTATAAGTTATTTTTATAGATACAATTTATTTAAGTAAATGCTTTGTTTTTTAATTAAACAGTATTAATTACATATACCGGCCTGAATGTAATTAATACTATTTAATTAAAAACAGCATTTACTTAAATAAATTGTATCCATAAAAATAACGTATATAGAGAAAATATATTAAATCATTGTCGGTCTTAACCATTTCATTATACTATGAAAGTATAAAAATACCTATTTGTAGTAAAATGATCAACAATACCTATTACAGTGTAACCCGGATATAAGAAACCCGGATATAAGAAAACCCCGGATATAAGAGACTTCTTCTCCTGTCCCGACAACTCTCTTATATCCGGGTTACACTGTAATAGCAAAATGGCCAGCAATACATTTTATCTGTAATTGAAATCATGCAATTGCGTTCAAAATATTTAGTTGAAGCTATAAAATTGTCTGTCTATATTTCTGAGATGAGGTATTATGTACAGTATTTACATTAGTCGGACCAAATTCCAACCACCCGAAGAAGGCCAGGGCGTACAACGGCCGAAACGTTGTGACAAATATGGCGACAAAGATGAGGACAATAGTCCGACTAATGTAAATACTGTCTATAAAATTGTGTTAAAAATATTTAGATTTCGATATTGAAGGTGTTGATATGCCGCTAAACAAAATCAGCCAAACTAAATACTAAGTACAGTGGCAGCAAACGTTTTGACTGACAAGATAAGTTGGTGTTTTCTTCTTATCACCCGTTAAAATGTAAGAAAAGGGATTTTCTCAAGAACATAATCATTGTTGACAGCAACAAAATCATTCTTTATAATACTTTGATATCGTCTTGAAAGAATCTGGCGTCGTAAGCGAAAAGAATTCTTGCTGAGTTGATAATTCCGCGACTTGTAACTTGTTCTGATATGAATCATATCTTCATTGACCCAAATTACTTTTCACTGAACTGTGACTGTCCAAGCGGATTCTATTCAGCCCACTAATCGCCATTCATGAGTATGCATTTGTTTCTACGACTCGATGTGAGGCGGGTGTAATGGATAGTGGCTCGGATTGGGAAATCGGAGAGCCTAGTTCGAATTCCAGTCGGGTTCGTTACATGAGCTTACGCGCAAATATCTGCAGTTGAAAGATATGGATCCCTATCTTCTACTCAAAATTAATTAGTAGGACTTCTACCCCCCCCCCCACCACAAAGATTGTTAATGTAATATTCACTCGCAAATAAAAAATATTCTTACAATTCAAAATATGTCTCAGTGTCTTTTCATAACTCTTATATCATTTAACATTACGAGTCCTTCTGTTACCATGTAAATCAGATTGGCTGGTTAATCGGTGAGTAAAACCAGTTCCTCCACCAGGCAAATGGCAAGACAACCAGCAAGATTAAAAACCTACATGCTACTTCAATCACAACAGCCTGGTTGCGGCCCAATACTCCACAAGACCGAAAGAAATAATAGTTAACAAAACTGGAAAGATAGACAATATAGAGCTTTAAAATTACAAACTTTATTGAAACATTTCTCTTGCATCTCAATAAAATCTTAGTCTGTTTCATAGGAATTAACCGTGAAAAGCTCAAGGACAAATGGCGCAGCGGATAAAGGCGTTGGTTAGTGACAGAACCCAAAAAGTGTGAGTTCAATACCCGATTAAGGCAGAGGGGAATTAACAGGAGATAACTGATAACTGACATCCATTAAACATGGCATGTGGAACTAGAACAGTCTACTAAAGTGTTGTGGTGGGATCCACCTAATCTGCATAGGTGACTACCAACTATATAAATAGTGGTTGGTACCGGAAGACGAGAGAGGAGGAATCACGAGATCCAACTAGAGACTCTGATCGACTGCGACTAGTCAACACATTCTCCAGGAACGTCTTCCCAGAAATATACAGAAATACTATATGTACTTATTGTGTACACTTTCTTGTTATAATACATTCTTGTTCTAAGTACATTTTGTGTTGCATTATTATTCCATGCAATAGGCGAGATTCAACATTGAGTCAAGACTCAACAATGGCGACGAAGTAGAACGAACCATACGTCAAGTTTCAACAATGGCGACGAAGTAGAACGAACCATACGGAAAGAAGAAAGAATTAATAGTGAGAGTTTTCAACAATTGGGACAAGTCGTTGAAGAACCCAGGCTGAAAAAAAAACTATTAAGTCAAAGTCCAACGTTAACGTAACGACGAAGGATTCTGAACTTCTGGATATGTAGAACTCGTTAAAAGACGACTAAGCATAAAGGAACGTTCACTCAGAAAAATTGAAAGGTGTCGTAAACGAATAACGGTAATTTTAAATTAAAAAATTATCTACAACGAGACACCCGCTAAAAAGAAAAATTGGCCGACTACAAAAACATGCATGGATTAAAAGGAGCACAAATACACCGTGTCGACTTTGAAAGGTAACAAACTTTAAAAAATTATTTTTTTTAAATTATTTGTTCAACAATATAGTGACGAATTACCTCTGATAAGAAAATCAGACGTTGTCATTGAAATACGCGAACAGAAGTCGAAAACGAAAAAAAAAGTCCGACGCTCTCTGTTCACGAAAAAAAAATACCAAAGTTGATTAGCACGGGCGTGAATGTAAAAGCAAGACATAAAATATAAAAGTCGTACGTTGTTTCGATTTTTTGGTCAGCTTATATGATATTCGTGGATACACAAATTAAAAGTATATTCCTTGTTGCATGAACACTATCAGCTAAAAATGGAGGAACTATCCAAAGTCATATCGGAATTATTAAAATCCCAGCAGTTGAGTCAACAACGTCAGCAAGAACAACAGATAGCACAGCAAAAATATCAAGAAAAAATACAGCAAGAACAACTGATAGCAATGCAGAAATATCAAGAACAACAGATAGTACAGCAAAAATATCAAGAAAAAATACAGCAAGAACAACTGATAGCAATGCAGAAATATCAAGAACGACAAGAGGAAAGACTTTTGGAAATTCAAAAGTTAACACTGGAGAAATTAAACAACTATCAGGCAAATGAGGGAAATTCTTCATATTCTAATAACACCATATTTAATTCGCTGGAAACTTTCAACTATGTGCCAGACGAAGAAAAAACGTTTGAAGCGTACTTTAAACGATATGAAGATATTTTCTACACAGACTGTGAAAACTGGTCGAATTCAAGAAAAGTCAGTCTATTACTAAGAAAGCTAGGTACAGCAGAACATAGCAAATTTGTAGATTTTATTCTACCGAGAAAAACAACTGAATTGGAATTCTCGGAAACAGTGAAATTGCTAAAAGAGCTGTTTGGAGCAAATATGTCGCTTTGGCATAAGCGATGGTTATGCATGAATGTCTCTAAATCCGACGATCAGGATTACTTAACATATGCATCTATAGTGAATAGACATTGTGACAATTTCAGATTGGCAGAGATTACGGTTGAAGAATTCAAGTGTTTAATTTTTGCTCAAGGACTGGTATCCAGTAAGAGTGCCGAAATAAGACGTAGAGTTTTGTCTAAACTCGAATCTGAACAAGGCCTTACCCTGCAAAAGTTAGCAGAGGAGTGTCAACGGGCCGTAAGTTTAAAGAAAGAGTCGCAAAAAATCGAAAAAGCTGGTATTGCTTATATTTAAAAAATAAAAAAGCAGTCAAAGTACCCATCAGAGAAAAATTGGAGAAAAAATTCAGCGTATTTTAATAATAGACAAGAAAATAAAAAGAACGAAAATAAAAAGGTCCCACCATATAATTGCAGACGCTGTAACGAAAGACATTGGGAGGTAAATTGCCCATATAGAAATAAGAAATGTTTCGTGTGCCAAAAGAATGGTCACAAAGGATCGTGTTGTAAAACGAAAAAATTCAAGAGCCGAATTAGACAAACAAATTCGAATATCAAATCAGATAGAGATTTGAGGAAATATGTGACGACTGAAATATTCAAAAAGAATATCAAATTTCAACTCGATTCGGGGTCAGATTTAACAATAATGAACGATAAAACATGGAAAATTTTAAAAAGGCCTACAATAATGAAGTCAACGAAACTCGCTCGAACGGTAACTGGAAAGCAAATTAACTTCGAAGGCGAGGTTGTACTTCCAATGAAATTGAATGGGATCGTTAAAAAAATAAAAGTTTTCATTCTGAGAAATGGAGAAAACTTGTTGGGTACAGATTTTATTGAAACATTCGAATTGTGGGATAAACCGTTAAACTCATTCTGCAGAAAAGTAGAAAGTAATACGCAATCAAGACAGGACATTAAAGAGGAATTAAAGAAAAAGTTTCCGGAAACCTTCACACCTGGTCTTGGAAGATGTAACAAGTTTGAAGCTAAATTTGAATTAAAAGAAAATACTATGCCTATATTTAAAAAGAAACGTAACGTGCCTTTCGCAAGTGTAGAGAAAATAGTAGTACCAAAAAAGTTGCAGAAAAGAATCCTACGGGACTTTCATATGGGTCACCCGGGGATTAATAGAACAAAAAGCTTAATGCGAAGCTTTGTATATTGGAAAGGAATGGATGTGGATATCGAAAACATGGTTCATCGATGTAAAGGGTGTGCGTTAGCAGCTAAGGCACCACCTATAGTACACAAACCATAGCCAAAGACGGATCACCCGTGGGAAAGATTACACATTGATTTCGCTGGTCCAGTAGAAGATTATTACTACTTAATAGTAGTAGATAGCTTTACAAAATGGCCGGAAGTACTACGCTGCAAAAAGCCTACGTCCAATACCACAACAACTTTTTTGCATGAACTATTTGCACGGTTCGGTGTGCCAGAGTGTATTGTGAGTGACAATGGTACACAATTCACTTCTGACGATTTTAAGGAATTTTGTGAGTTATATCAAATTAACCACATAACGACGCCGCCGTATCATCCGAGATCCAATGGACTCGCAGAAAGATTTGTAGATACGTTAAAGCGCGCTCTGAAGAAAGCCTCAGGAGTTCCAACGGAAAAGGCGCTTCAGCAATTCCTACAAGTATACAGAATCACGCCTAACCAGAGAACACCATCAAACATGGCACCAGCTGAACTAATGTTCGCTAGGAAAGTTAAGTCAGTGTTTGACAAGCTTTTGCCAGGAAGAAATAGAATAAAGAACACTATGTATACAGCTAGAAAAAGATACACCCCCGGAGAGAAGGTCTTTTTCAAGTGCTATAGAAACAACATTGAGTTCTGGGAGCGAGGCATAGTGGACAAGAGAATCGGTGACCTGATTTACATAATAAAAGGGCCGAAGAATACTCATAAAAGGCACCAGAACCAACTCAAAAAATGCTACGTGCTAGAGCATGAAGAGAGTATACCGGATGAGGAGGAAGATCCCATTGATGTAATGTATGATACTTTTCAAGTAGAACCTCCGCAGAGTGCTCCTGAACCGAGAAGATCCGGTAGGAAACGAAAGTTCACGAACCCATTGGACGTGAATCCAAAACGGAAAAGATATTGAAAAAAAAAAACAGATATACATATGAACTATGCAAAGGGGATCTACAAAGAAATAACCATGATCATCATCCCATATAGAAGCCAGTTTGAAATCCAAAAGGATTCCAAGGCTTGGGAGGGGGGTGTTGTGGTGGGATCCACCTAATCTGCATAGGTGACTACCAACTATATAAATAGTGGTTGGTACCGGAAGACGAGAGAGGAGGAATCACGAGATCCAACTAGAGACTCTGATCGACTGCGACTAGTCAACACATTCTCCAGGAACGTCTTCCCAGAAATATACAGAAATACTATATGTACTTATTGTGTACACTTTCTTGTTATAATACATTCTTGTTCTAAGTACATTTTGTGTTGCATTATTATTCCATGCAATAGGCGAGATTCAACATTGAGTCAAGACTCAACATAAAGTGAGCGAAATAAAGGGTTCAGTCTGACATTCCAACCACCTGAAGAAGGCCGGAGCGTACAACGGCCAAAACGTTGTAATAAATATGGCGTCAAAGATGAGGACAATAGTCCGAATAATGTAAATAGTGAAAAGTTATTAATTACAAGATTTGCCAATATACCTTCTTTATATTCCTATAAAATCTGAGTCTGTTTTATAAAAATGTTCTTCTGTATGCTGTTTCACTACAGGACGTGCGCGATCATGATTTTCCACAACTTCCTATCCATTGTGGCTCTTAACAGGGTTTGTTTTTTCGTTAACTTTCTCAATCCCTTTTCTGCCAATCATTTAGACATGCATACCTTCAAAATGTCTTGCGAGTGTCAGATTTTCCAAGCCCTCTTATCTCATTATATTCTTGTTCGGAAAGTAACATTTTTATAAATGGAATTCAAACCTGTTGAAACGTAATAAATGTTAAAGTTATTAGTCAACGCATAATTATTATCTATAATGAAAAAAGCGGATTTTTTCTGTTAATTCGGCCCAAAATATTGATTCACCACAAAATAAAAAGAATTTATATTTACTAAAATTCTCCCAGAGCGAGGCCATTCCATTGCACTCAATTTGGATTGATCTTTGTGATCGCCTCAAATATGAGTGACTCGGGTGTGCTATTTGTAGGGTGTGTGGGGTCTGCATTTGCGCTCACACCGATAAACAAGCCCAAAACAGATATTTTTTCCTTCTTTTTTTAATTTTAAAAACTCCCTTGTAAGTACCTCGAATATCATCCGCACTAACAAAATGGGAATAACTCCCTGATTTTTGGTCATTTTTAATTCTGAGAGTTAGAGCTCTTGAGGGGCAAACTAGTCAAATTTTGATTTAAAATTCAAAATTTCAAAAGAGTGCTAAAATGTAATAAAAAACAAAATTTGATTTAAAATTTATAATTTCTTGGCGTGAATTACTATTTTCGATAAGTAAGCCCGGTGGAGTAATGGATAGCGGCTCAGATTGAGGAATCGGAATTCGAATTCCAGTCGAATCCTTTGCATTCTCTTACATGCTAATACCCTTGGGAAAGGTATGAATCCTCTTCTTCTCCCTAGCAGACCGGATTGCGACTGGTCTACCGCAGAAAGAAAATGGCAACCTACTGAAAAAATCTGCCTCATCAATCATATATCGAAAGATACATGATCGCCTAAGCGTCTATCACTGATGGCACATAACTGACTGAACTTTACATTATTTGCGATGTATTAATAGAAAAGATCAAAAAAAGCCTATCGTGAAAGTAATAATTGATGCTTCTGTCCTATAATAGTCGTTAAATTATTAAACGTCTATGTAAACTAAAGAGCGGTATTATATTTCTTTGAACCCGGAATTTAGGGCGGAAGGAATTCGGATCTTGCTATGTGGTTTGGCAGAAAGATGCTAAGAATCCCAAAGAGCAAAGACGAAGTTTTAGAGAAAACTGAAACAGAAAGAACACTTATACTTAGCACCAGAAAGAGACAGTTGAAATTTCTTAAGCACATAATACGGAAAGAGGGCTTAGAAAATTTGACACTCACAGGAAAAATTGAAGGCAAGAGGGACAGAAGAAAACAGCGCATAACCTACCTAGGGAGCTTGATTAAATCATTTGTAGGACACGGATTAAGATATGGTAAGATCTCGTGTTGTGATATTCTTGAACTTTTACTGTATTCCCTTCGTTATTTTTCAGAAGGATGTGCTCTCTTTTGACCAAATGAAGGTATACTTTTAATGTGTTCATTTGTTCTGGCCAAGGACAATATGCAGTTACTGTCATTACATATTATTGCATAATGGAATAGATTCGTCTAATCCCGGCATTTTATTAGCTGGTGGCTTTTGTTGAGATGCTACTTTTACTTCTTCTTGAAATGCATAAATGTAATTAAAGTCTTGCCACGCATCTTCAAAAGTTTAAACATCTGGGAGGTGTTTAAACATAGGGCGGAAATGTGTCATCGAAATCCGAAGGCGCATTTAATTAGCAATAGGTACCTTCCAGAAGCTAAACAAAGTATTAAGAAACAAGAAAAATGAATTGAAAACCCTTTTTACCTTTCATCACCTTGGCTAATGCTAACCTTCAGGACAGTTACTCATTGCTCCTACTTGGACGAACGTTTTTCGCTGACATGAAATAAATAGATTATTACTAAGTTTCCTGATAGAAAGGTTGGTTCACCGAGTCATGCTAGACAATTTTTCTCGCCAGAATTTATCTTATATATTTATAAGTCTACCATTCGCCGTTGCTTTGAATATTGCTACCACATGTGATCAAGTACTCCTATATATTTAGAGATTCTTGATAAAATCAAAAGAAAAATCTACATTGGTCATTGCTATAGGACCTGACCTGGCATCTCGGCTTCAGGCACATCCCCACCACCGTAACGTAGCTTCCCTGTACCTTTTATTTTCAAGATAATTGTTCTGATGAACTTTCGCTATGGTACCTAGACTTTATGAATTTAAGCGCAGTACTAGATTGGCGGCAAGGTCTCATCATTCTACAGTTGAAATGGTTAGGTGTAATCTTAATTTATATACTAACAGTTTCTTTTCTCGCACATCTCGCTTGTGGAACTTTCTTAGGCTTCTTGCTTCCCAGTCAACTTTGAACTTCAAAAATTTTAATGCAATGACAACCGTTATCTGCTGTCTTCCTAATTCCTGTTCTTTTATTGTTCTCTCTCCTTAATAGTGTTTTTCTTTTCATATTTTCTAACACTCAGTAATCCCTTGTGTCTTAGTGACTTTATTGCCTTGCTTGAGAGATATGATTAAAAAAAAGAAACAAATCAAAAGAGTGATGAGTAATTAGTAATATTAGTCTTCTTATATGGCAGTGAATGCTGGAAATTTTCCACGCAGATGAATAGATGAGAGCTGAGGCAACGGAGATTCGACTTGTCATGATGACCTGACGTCTCAGTACGGGATAATATTGGGCGAGCTAGTCTTGTTGACAGATACTACTGAATAATCAATATGATCCTCACCGGGTGACTTGTAGACCTGCTAAGCTAAACATAGTAAATGCGTGTTGGAAGGTTGGTGTCAATGGAATAAAATTATTGGTTCGCTTATTCATAAATCGCTAATAATAGTGATAATATTCTGGAAGGTTAAATTTGGCTTCGTCTTATCTGCGACATTAATTTCCGAACAACCTAATATCTAATACGAAGGTCATTCAATAAATAAGGTGATTTTTTTGGTATAAGGACTTCTAATACAGATAGAAGCTTACTTTTTTTTATTTTTCAACGTAGTTTCCCAGCACTGTCACACACTTTTCCCATCTGTGCACAAGCTTCCGTATTCCCTCAGAGTAAAAATATTTGGACTGATGTCTCAGCCAGTCGCTCACAACACTTTTGACTTCATCGTCACTTTTAAACTCCGTGCCTCTCGTGAAAGCTTTCAAGGGACCAAACAGGTGAAAGTCTGAAGGGGCAATGTCTGGGCTGTAAGGTGGGTGAGGGAGCAGTTCCCAGCTCAGCTGGTTGATGGTCTGCACCGTTTGGGCTGCTGTGTGAGGCCTTGCGTTGTCATGATGCAAGATGACTCCTTCTGACTGATGACCCCTGCGTTTGCCTCAACAGATAAGCTCAAAGTCCTTGCAATGTCATCCACTGTCACCCTTCTGTCAGACTGAATGAGGTCATTGACTGATTCGATCACCTCAGGAGACCTCACTTCTGTAGGCCTCCCAGGCCTGTCTTCATCCTCAACACTGCTCCGTCCTTCTTTAAACAATTTAGCTCACTTGTAGACATTTTTTGGCTGAAACATGTGGCACCATACACAGTTGACATTCTCCTATGAATTTCAACTGGTTTACACCCTTCAGCAACCAAAAATCCTGGAGCATGCTTCTTGGTCGGCCATCTTTGTTAATCGCCAAAACTCTCAAAGTTTTTTTTTAATCTACAAAAGAAATTAAATCCATGTGAAAAAGAAGTAAAACAAAAAAAAAATAAAAAAGAGTAAGCTTCTATCTGTATTAGAAGTCCTTATACCGAAAAATTCAACTTATTTATTGAATCACCCTCGTACTAAATGTAACCGTAAGTTATATTCTAACAGTTTCTTCCCTCGCACTTCTCGCCTGTGGAACTCTCTTCCGGCGTCTTGCTTCCTGTCAACTTCTTCCTCCATGAAGATGATCTTCAAAAGGTGGACGTTCATGACTCTCCACAATCTTTTATGACCCTAAGTAGAGTTTATCCCTTTGCCATCCCCTCCTGCCCCTTGTTCCACAATTCATTTTCACAAGCTCGTCTAGGTGGCCCGACGTTTTCCACTATCGTGCTTGCTTTCTATATAAATGTTAAATTTTCTAAACCTTCCTTCTTTATTATGTGTCCAAGAAATTTCAACTATCTCTTTCTTATACTATTCTTAGTATCAGTGTTCCTTTTGCTATCATTTTCTTTAAGACTCCCTCTTTGCTTACTCACTCCGTCCATTGAATTCACAGTATCCTTCTGTAGAACCATCTTTCTGTTGCCTCCAGTTTTTTCCTCATCTGTGTAGAGATTGTTCAGTATTCACTGCCATACAAGAGGATTGATATCACATCACAATTCAGCCCTCTTTTGTTCGTTTCTAACGAAAATTTCCCGTTTCTTCGTACTTTGTTTAGCTTTTGGAATGCATTCTGTCAACTACGATCATTTAAAATTTAAATGCAACGTCAATCACGGGCACCTTTTTTCGTCCTATTTTTTTTTATTGTCCTTTGTAATGTTTTTCTCAGTTTCTTTCACTTTCAGTAACCTCATGCATCTTTATCCCTTTGTTTAGGAGTGAAAGGATGAGAAATGTAATCCAAAAGTAATTTCGTTTTTAATGAAATATGCCACACCTTTTCAATTAAAGAGACACAACTCTCTAATTTTCAATAACTCCTCCTCTTCTTCTTCTTCTTCTTCTTCTTCTTCTTCTTCTTCTTCTTCTTCTTCTTCTTCTTCTTCTTCTATATAATAAATGCAAATGTGTCACTGTGTCACACTTTTTACAACTTTAATCCTAGACTAACCCAACATATTATACTATTTTGGAATCAGGCCGACTCGATGAGCAAATTAAAAATATTCCGGGACGGATCCGGAGCCGCAATTAATTGCGAAATCAAACGAAAGTCGCCCATGAAATAAAAATAATTTTTTTACGGAAAATATGGATCTACGCACATCAAATTTTCTTTAAATTATCGTTGTTGATCTTTTAAAAGGTAAACTTGAATATTAATGCAATACTTAAATGCAGCGATCAATTTTGAGTTCTGTAATTTATTGTTGCCTATCGCATCTACTCCTCGAAACTTATTCTGATGATGGCCCAATAAAGAGACTTCCGCGGGAGCTAATTTAAGCTAGTTGTATTATAATCGTCAACTACTTAGAGTAGTAAAGTTAAATATCGTTTCATTTCCTTCTACTTCGCCATTTTCGCACCCCAGTTTAAAATTATGCGATTTAATATTAATGAAAAATATCTTGCCTAGAGTAAGGGATTTGTTAGGGAATATTTTTTAACCTTTATCACTCTGTATGTTATTTCATTTGCAATACAAAAAGTTTATCCTGCCACTGAAGGTGACTGAACTCTGAACAATAGTGTGTTTGAATTTAATAGTTGTTCTCTGTTGCCATATCCTGCTATGGCAACAGAGAACAACCTTGAGTGGAATTAACAATAAGTGAGAGGCCTTGAAAAAAGAATGCAGTGGAAATGGAAGTATTATTAATAATATAGAGTGCTGAAGGTTAACAGTAGAGACGCCAAAAACAAGCCAGTACAAAAATTTAAATATCTAAGAAGTGTTTTAACAGAGCACAGAAAATGAGTATTTCCAGGCGGTCACCCATCTAGGTACTGACGGGGCTCATGCGAGAACCGGTGTTTCAGCGTGATACGGCCGTAAGCCATAAATGATGTACCTCAGCTCACTAGCAATGTTATAAATTGAGGCCAAGAAGACAAATTTCGTCTTGTCTAGTTCTCAGTTCTAGCAAAAAGTAGAAACCTGAAGCACCCCCCAAACGCCAACCGACGTGCTATATAGTTAGCTATCTCACACGTGTCGTGGATGCATTTGGGTTCCTTGACGTGGGATAATGGTTAACGTGTTAATATTGTTTGCCATGAAGTACTATAAAATTAAGTTAAAGAAATAATCAAACGGAGAAGTAGGGTTTTGTCAAGGGTATTTTTCCAAACAAATCAGTTGCCATGCGTGATACACGCTTAGGCGATCATGTATCTTTCGATAGGTAGATTTTTTTCCCTCGGTAGGTTGCCATTTCTTTCTGCGGTAGACCAGTTGCCATCCAAGGATATAGAACCCAGTCTGTTACTTACTCATAGCTGGGGAAAGAAGAGGAGGATTCATACCTTTCCCAAGGGTATTAGCACGTAAGTGAATGTAATAGATTTGACTGGAATTCGAACTCGGCTCTCCTATTCCTCAATCCGAGCCGATATCCATTACTCCACCGTAATTATTCAACTTTCATCCATTGGTTTGCGAAATTGAACGAAAAGTAGGGGTTGTAAATCTTGACAAAAATGTTAGCGATAGCTTCAACAATACTAAGTACTGTACTGATTTCCACAGAGATTCTAGTTAATACAAATTTCAATATTTTCTATAACAAAAACCTTTGTCCTTTGGCTACCATTCGTCTATCGCTCTCGCTCTGAACCATACCCGCAAGTACATACTTTTCCTTTTGTTGGCATTCTCTCTTCACAATTTCTCTAAGACCGAAAACCTTTTGGTGTAAACATTTAAAAGGTAAACTTTTCTTTTATGAATGAATGAATGAATGAATGAATAAGCTGTTATAAATCAATTAACAACCTTTGAAGTATTGTCTCGAAACTGCTATGCGTTCTCGTGCTACTTTAGCCTGTCAGGGCAAATTCCTTAACAAGTACATACTTGTTAGCCAGGCTGCATAGCACAACATGATAAACGAAAGATCTTTCACGTGTACATTTTGCTTATCCTTCCTCGATGATAATTAATCTGCGCGTTCGTGATTTGACTTTGATACAGAAAGACGATAAACAAACAACTCGATTAGTATTTTAACAGTTATTCGTAACAGAAAGGAAAGCTGCTCTTACACAGTTCGTTAGGGGCGGAGAAAAACTGGGCAATATGGCGTCTATAAATTCAGACCGAAAAGCCTCGTTTATATTTTTGTACGCTCTCTGTTTATGGTTTTGAGTGAAGCCATGAAATATTCCAAAAAAAATACATAAAAAACATCAATATTTCTTCTATGTACCGTGTCCCTTCAGGACGCTGACGATCATAGCTCTCCACAATGTCACGTTGTTGTGACCCAGTAAATGGTTAAGTAATAGCAAAAACCAGGTTTGCAGATATATCGTATATTAAACAGTAAGTACACCAGAAAAGTATTACACGACTAGTGAGAGTGAATCGTATGAATCAGCGCTCAATCTATTTACTGTTCACTGTTCCCCGAACCTTCTCTCCTACTAAACTTATAGTAGGCGGAAGAGTCTAACAGACTCTTTAGAGGGAAGACACCACAATACACGATCTTAGCTCTTAATAAATTTTGCCTTTTCGTTATCTCTCCTAAATCTTGTTCCGCCAACCATTTACTCAAGCTCACTAAGTAGGTTATGCGTTGTTTTCCTCGGTCCTTAATATATCATGTGAATATCAGATTTTCCAAGCCTTCTTTCTTCACTGTGTGTCCTAGAAATGTTAACTGTTTCTTCCTGGTGTTAAGCATAAGTTTCCTTTTGATTTCCATTTTCTCTAAAACTTCGTCGCTCTTCATAAGTTCCGTTTATGGTATTCTCAGCAACCTTCTGTAGATTCACATTTCTGTTGCCTCAAGTCTTTTCCTGAGACTTTCTAACGTTAACGCTAATATCTTAATAGGCTCAAAACAAATGAAAAACTTGACATTCTTCTTCTTCTATGTGCCGTGTCCCTTCAGGACGTTGGCGGTCAGAACTCTCCACAATTTCCTGCTTTTTGTAGCTTTTAATATCTTTTTGTTATGTCTCCTAAAACTGTTTCATCATTCATTTACACAAATTCGCTAGGTAGGTTATGCGTTGTTTTCACCACTCCCTTTTGCTTTCAATCTATCCTGCGAGTATCAAATTTTCCAGGCCATCTTTCCTCATTATGTGCCCTAGAAATTTTATCGGTCTCTTCTTGATTTTAAGTATCAGTGTCCTTTTTGTTTCTATTTTCTCTAAAACTTCGTCGTTGCTTACATGTTCGGTTCATGGTATTCTCAGCATCCTTTTATAGAACCATATGTTTGTTGCTTCAATTCTCTTCTTCATCTTTGAAGAGATTGTACCGCATTCGCTACCATATAAAGGGACTGATATTGCATAACAGATGCGCCTTTTTTTCTGTATTTCTAACGAATACTTTGCTCAGTATTTGGAAGGCATCTTCAGATTTCCGTGTCGCACTTTACATCTTTTGTTAAAACACTTCCTAAATATTTAAATTTTAGCTTGATTTTGATATCCCCAATTTGTAATTTGCTTGTTGGGCTGTCCCTTTAACTAACAACCATGCATTCTGTAACATAACGTATTCTAAAAGGATTGTTTATTAGGTTTACACTAGTCTAGCATGGAAGTTAGATACCCAGTAAGAACTGCACACACTACACAAGTGAACTTATCTATGAGATGACCTAAGTCTATGTTACGATTATGGCACTAAAATATTTATACTATATGAGTATAAAAGATTTTATAAATACACAAGCGCACTGACAGAACATAAATAGATTATGTAACATCAGTTTTTCATTTGAGCATGTATTTACTTGCTTCCAAAATAAAAATTCAGAATGGTCTGTTTCTTTTTTTATAACCACCCGCAAAAACGCAATATACCTCCATATATATATATATATATATATATATATATATATATATATATATATATACCCGAATACAATGTTGGTATAGATGGAATAAAATTCCAGTAACCAAAATCACTATTTTTTTAAAGTGCTCAATACAAAGTAGAGCGAATAATATTTATTTTAAAATTATAACATAACTATATTATAACATCACTACAAAAATAGCCATTTTGTTTGAACACTTCTGCTGTCTTGTCATTTCTAAACATCGCCTAAGAATGAAACTGTGCTCTAAATTTTAAGTTTAATTTGAAATTAAACTTTAGGACTTGAGTTTCACTTTTAAAACATAGTAATTTCTGTGTCGCAATGGAATCATATTTTTTTTTAAATTATTATAATTTAAGCTCTACTTCTGCATTGAGCACTGTTTTTTTTAAATAAAAGCATAAATACTAAAGAACATTGGATTATTAATCTGTTTTTCCTATTACATCAATACACACACACATACGTACACGCATACACACACACACACACACGCATATATATTATAATATAGTGCTGAATTTAATAAAACAGTGCTCGATGTAATACAACAGAGCTATTAAATATATATCAATAAATATACGTATTATCCCTCACCGATTGCACGACTCGGAGGTTCATGCACAACGCAACCTTCAGGTGATAAGTGTGGACTGACCGTTACCTAATTTGAATTTTAAAGAATATACCTGGTTATCGCAATGTTAGCGCAGTTATATATTATACTGGGAATATAGTTTTTTAATTAAAAAATTAAATTTGGCATTTAAAATAAAAATCAAATTCTCTTGTGGGGCGTGCCTCTCTCGTTGGTAACCACGGATCTAGCATGTTGAAAGCTATGACCTGAATTGGGAGTCACCGGGACTTAAGTGAGTGAATGTGATACTAATAAATACTTGCTCTTCGTTTTCTATGTGCCGTGTCACTTCAGAACATAGGTAATCATAGCTCTCCACAACTTCCTATCCGTTGTAGCTCTAAGCAACATTTCTTCCCTTACTACTCATCCCTGTTTTGCAATTCATTTACAAAGGCCCGTGGAGTGGATTACTTGATGTTTCTCTTGCCTTCAATATGTCTTGTGAGTGACAAAATTTCCAGACCCTCTTTCCTCATTGTGTCCATGAAATTTAAACTGCCTCTTTCTGATTCTAAGTACAAGTGTCCTTTTTGTTTCGACTTTCTCTTTCCTCTCGTCCTTCTGTCAAACCACATCTCACTTACCTCAAGCTTTGTCTTCATCCGTGAGGAAATTGCTCGACATTCACTGACATAGATGAAAAGGGATATTAACATAGCAGTTCAGCATTATTCATTTTTTCTCTTCTCACTTGTCTCCTACTCAGTTTTCACATCCATTCGTTTTATCAGCTAGCATGGGCAGATATTAAAACAGTTCTTGCCGGGGTTATTCTCTACGCTTCTTTCATGCCTAAACCTGACCATTTCACCTTTATTTTGTATAAAAATCCTGTTACTGATGAGATTCCTGTCATCTAGAGCGTGTCTGACATGTCGGAATATTCGTGCTGTTTTTTGTTCTCTGACAGGAATCATCACGAGAATTTTTTTATTATTATTTTATCATAAATTTTATTTAGTTTTTTGGTTTTGGCTACTTGGTTGGGTTGTGTTGCTTGAAGTCTTTCTAAGATTTTTTTCGAACCGTAGCTTAAGCGAGAGCTACGAATGAACTATTTACCAAAGATAAAATTGTTGACATTAATTTGCCGTGTTTTCAATATAAAGTAAGATTAACCTTTTTTATTGGTTTTACTATTGAAAGTAACTACTTATTTCTAAATAGATTTTTGTTTATTCACCCCCACAACAGCTTAGCGCATGCGCATTCATCTCTGCTTCTGAGTGGGCGAATTAGTAACTAAATATCTAGCAATGATTCTAAATAATTAGAGCATATATTACAATTGTTTGAACTGGGTTTACATAAAGAAGTTATGCTGACGAAATTGTATGGCTGAATGCACATAATGTTTTAGAGCTGAGTATATGCGTTTGTGTGTGTGCGTGCGCGCCCGCACGTGTGTGTGTGAGAGAGAGAGAGAAGAGAGAGAGAGAAAGAAAGAAAGAGAGAAATGGGCGTGCGGTTAGAACATTCACTTTCCGACCATGAGACCTAGGTTCGAATCTCAGCATGGTCGATTTGTCAGGAAGGTGTTATCTGCCTGTGAAACCGGTGTCAACACATCACATCATTAGAAAGTGTCTGGAAACTATACCCCGGATTAGCCCAAGCTTTGTACGTTAAACTGAATATGGTTGTGCTAGCACCAAGTCACTGTGACCGAGGGTTTTAGCGTAATGTTGTCATAACGTTTGAGTGCTTTTTTCGGCTACGGCCAACCGTCGCACCTTCGACATGTTTCCCTCACGATTATACCTTTCAGAAACAATTTCTGTGCTTGAAGCTTTTCTAAACTATGAAAAGCCTTGCCGCGAACCCATCGCATTTTCTGAATAACATTAACAAGTCATCGTGACCGAGGGTCTAAGCATCATGTTGTTCAAAATGTTGATCATGCCAGACGGTGCGCTCTCTCCCAAAAATTATAACTAAGATCCCTTCAGCATAGTTGAAATATAAACCACAGGTCGGCTTTTTGGGTGTTAAACAAAACATAAATGCGTCTGAACAGGAGTTTGCAACGGGGACTGGCTAGCCACCGTAGAGTACTCGGATACGCTTGGCCTGCCAGCCATGTATATAAAAGTCTGTTTCTATATCACTGGTTTTTTCTTCGATTATTTTATTCGGATATTTCAAAGTTTTCGTTCTATCGTTCATGAGACCAAGAAATATGGTAAAGCATTAAAATTACGAGGCTCATTTCGAAAGTAAGGCTTCCTTGTTTATTACGACGTCATTGTCAGATGAAACTTGCCACCGGCTTCTTCTTCTTCTTCTTCTTCTTCTTCTTCTTCTTCTTCTTCTTCTTCTTCTTCTTCTTCTTCTTCTTCTTCTATGTGCCCTTCAAGACGTTGGCGACCATGGCTCTCCATAATTTCCTGACCTTTGTAACTTTTAATAAATTTTGTGTTTTTGTTATCTCCCCAAAGCCTTGTTCCGCCATCCATTTACTCAAGCTCAAAAGGTAGGCGTTGTTTTCTCCTGTCCCTGTTGTCTTCTGTCTGTCCTGTGAGTGTCAAATTTTCCAAGCCCTCTTTCCTCATTATGTTTTCCCTAGAAATTTCAACTGTCTGTCCCTGATATTAAGTATAAGTTTCTTTTTTGTTTCCATTTTCTCTAAAAGTTCGTCGTTGCTCGCATATTCGCTTCATGGTATTCATCTCCGGTAGTGTTGTTGTTGTTTTTTTGTTTTTTTTCTTACAACTTCACTTTGAGCTTGTGGGCCTTGGCGAAGACCAACCTTCTCCGAACATTGTGGACCGGCATTGCACAATCACAAAGAACTGTACCCGATAAGAGGAAGCAAATCGCTTGCGGATTTTCAACAGCAGCAACAAATGAAATGGATATCACACGTAACTCGAAGAGAAAATAATGACATAATCATGATGCTGATATTCCACACCACTTCGTCAAAAGGTTGGGCAGGAAACCTCCATCAAAAGAGCTACTGGACTTGAGAAACCTATTTTCCTGAAAAATTGTTTTAAGAGAATGATTTAATAAATTTCAACCGAGAGTAGTAATGGCTGCTCGTTAAATTATAAGGAAGCGACTAATATTACCATTACCATTAAGATGCAGGCTTTGGTTAATCGCTGGTGAAGGTTACATCGCCAATAGAGCCGAATCTGGGAGAATCTTTCTGTGGCTTTATCCAACAGTGTTGTTATTATGCTCCCTGTATTTGTTGTAATTTCAGCAAAGACAAAGATGAGGTATTATTTTCGCTGAATCCCGCGTAAATATACGATACTATACTGCCGAAAAGGATCACTGACGCCCCTCACAGAAACTTTGTTGCATCAATGGTAAGCGCCAAAAAAATGCAACTTTCGGTGAGTCCCGCGTAAATATACGATGCCATATTGCCGAGAAGAATCACTGAGGGCACTCATCGAAACTTTGTTGCATCAAATGGTAAGAGTCAAGAAAATGCAGCTTCTGTAATTAATGAGTTATTTTCGGAGAATTTTATGGAAAAAGCCATCTGTACAAGTATCGTTGACTGTTTATTACATACTCTGTTGTCTTAAAATACAAATCTTCATTCATTCAAGCACTTGTCTGAAGAAATAAAGATTTTAATGAGCAATATGTCAATCGACGGAAGTTAGCAAGTAGCATTTTGAGTCGCTTATTAACTGGAAGTCTTTCAGAGAGGAAACACTCACCGCAGTAACCGTACTGGTCAGCATACAATTGAATGCTAGCTCTATCCTTGTTGGATACTCTAGAAATATGACCTTGTTCTAAAACCTGCCCAGACAAACAACAAATAAATGAGCAGTTGTGGTAGAACTATGGTAAAGATGCGAGCCTGCAATCCAGGATAAGTTAGCGTGATCCTTATTGGTCGCTCAATAAACATGACCTTCTACCAAGGCTGACCCAGACACACATCATGCTAGCACTTGTATTCGTAATGTAGTTCAATATGGTAGTTATGTAAGACAAGGAAATTTAGCGTGTTCCTTGTTGAACGCTCAATAAACATGACCTTGTGCTAAAGTTGACCCAGACAAAAAAAAAACATGCTAGCACTTGTATTTGTAATGTGGTTGAAGATGCTAGTTTGTAAGCCTCGGAAAATTATCCTTGCTGGACGCTCAATGAACATGACCTTGTTCTAAGGTTGGCCCAAACAAACAAAATGATATATGAACCCTTGTGTTTTAAACTCAGAATTCAAAACCTGTTAGGCGTTGAGCTTAATTTCACCCCGTAAAAATCTACTTGCTACAGCAGTAAGACTTTGCTGCGTGAGTTTGTGGTCCGATACACCACAGAAAGACTACAGAGTTAACTTGATAATGTTGATAATTTGGCTGGAGATACTGTTCTGAAAACCAACGAAAGTCAGCTTTATTGGTCACTCAAGAAATAAAAAACTATACCCCTATGGGATTGATCCTAAAAATACCCAAAAGCCATTTTAGGGTTTTTGAAGTGAATCCATAAAAACGGGAAAATAGAGTTAAACAAGGATACATTTTCTCATCGGATTTATTTCACCTCTGCCTAAAAACTCGAATCATGTTCTTAAGTCGCCTCGTCAGCTCATGATTATTATATGGATGTCATATATAGCACCCAACTCGTTCAGAAAAATCTGAACTGTCAGCTGTATACAACCGCTTTCTCGTGTCAATAGTTAAAAATGGCTTCGAGCGAATGAAGCCTGTACGTCTTAGTGAGGACCATCCTCATTCCAACCATGTGAACTGGCGCTAGAGAATCACAAAGAACTGTACCAAATAAGATTGTTAACACGTGTAACTCGAAGAGAAAATAATGAGATAATCAAGATGATGACGTCCCACACTACATCAAACAAAAAGTTAGGATGGAATCCATCCACCAATACTGGAAAGAATGATAACAATTCGTGGACCTGAGAAACCTATTTTCCTGAAAAATTGTTTTAATAGAACGAGTGCAGCACTGGTGAATGTTTCTATATAAGGAAACGGCTAATATTACCATTAGAGATGAATAGAACAGATACTATACTTTGATCCTATCCCGATAGCTAAGGAAAGAAGAAAAGCGTGTCTAGAGTAGCACTGTAGAACTGTAATATTTATTTGTATAATATATACAAAATGTGGCACAAGGCCAAAATGGGTATTGGGGGTAAAGAACGGTCTTCTTCTATCTTAACATTAAACTAAGCTGGTCACAATCAATGACCCAAAGGAATGACCAATAATCCTTACACCAAAACAACGCATTCTTACCATTCTTACCACATCCACCATAATACCTCCATGTCTCTATGAAATCCTAACTAGTCCCCATATGTACAATTCTTGACTGTGGTGGGAGGGGAAAATAACAATAATTTAAAATCTAGACACCAATGTGTATTTACAATATGAATATAAACTATTTACAAGAAATCAAATAAAACAGTGTTAGTAATAAACCCCTCGTTCATTCCTTAATTGTAGCAGAAACATCAGTTAACTGGACGAAATCAATGCTGGATTTCCCCGTCGAACTGACCAATGCTCAAATTGGGCTCCCTGGTCAACAAATCCTGAAAGTATTCACGAAAAGCCTCACATATGTCTCCGTTTGTAGTCACGGTACGATTATCCGACAATGTGACGCACGCGATGTGCCGACGAGATGCATTCAGAACTTACTTTGCATGCAATTCAGCGGCCATATTCGTTGCCTCGGAAGACATTCTTTTTAACCTAGGCATAACTTCCAGAGCTTGATCCTTCTTGATAAGCAAGGAGGCCATCTCTGCCTTAGCTAAAGCTACTTTTCATGCTATCACGGGATTTTACTGCCCGATCTATTTTTTTCTCGCGTGCCATTTGCGCCGCAAATATATCTAGATTGAGTCGATGACTATATTCTGCAACAAACGACCTAATTTTAGATTTTAATTTATCCCACCACATATTCCCAACCACAGACCCCATCAGTTCCCGTTGTAACCTTAGTAGTAGTTGATCCTGGAAATCTTGCTCAACAAATAATGATGAGTTCGATTTCCAGTAGCCAACCCATCTTAACCTTAGGCTTATCTAATTTTACACGAACCCGGACGAGCCTATGATTCGAGTAAACTATATAATGGAAAGTTGGACACCCTAAGAGACCTACATCGACTCTCCTAACTAAGACTCGGTTGAGGTAGCTAGAACGCACCTCCGTAGCCGAACCGCCGCTATTTATCCAAGTCCACATTACCTCCCTGACTATTTATTACGGTACTTATTAACAAGATCGAACTTATCGATAAATTCTCGAAATGGTTTCACGTCTCGATTGTTAGTGCCTGATCTTGGACCTATACGATCTATATCGGGGTTAAGAAAGGCTTTCCAATCGTCAGCTAAAACTACCCGTCAAGATGTTGTCAAAAACGGCTCGAGCCGCCGAAACAAATCAGGCCGCTCAGAATGATCAACCCAAATGAGACGAAGAGCTCTAAACTTTATAGTAACATCCAGCACGCAAAGCCTTCCCGCCGGATCTGCGTTCAAAGACTTGCTTACCAGCCATGAAATTCCTCTCGAGCAACCATCAAAGCATACTGAATAGAGGGTATACCCTCTAGATAGAATACCCTCATAATCACGAGTTGATAAACGGGTCTCGTGCACACAACAAACATTCACCCCGAGTCGCTGAAGGTCATGGGAGAGCCTCGCCCTGCGAGACTCCGACCTCGGGCCTCGGGCATTCACACTAGCTAACCTGAGTGCTATTATCTGACCAATTAGGTTTGCTCTTTTGCATTGAACATGGTCAGGGTGAGGACACCGACGGCTTGTTCCAAAAAACCTATTCCCATCTCAGTATTGAAGGTACTATCATGAGACACGCCATCAATGTCCGAGGGAAAAGATAATTTCAATACTCTATAGAGATTGGTGAACTTAAAGAGGGAACCTGCCAGAATAAAACTGGTTTAATTTTTTGGAATTTGCATCATTATAAAAGGCTATTGGTGGAAACATTCCAAAAGCGTTGTTCGCTTCAATCACCATGTCCCAAATCTATTGGCCACCCTGACCAGATCTCACAACTGTTAATAGTCTTTCGGCATTGGGGAAATTTCTAGGGTTTTCAATTTCTAAACCGTTTAGAGTTTTGAATTAATTAGAAATTTCAGGTCTTTAATTTTCCTCGATTGAATCGATGCCTTCTCTTCTTGAGTTTATGTAACCCGGCACATGTCTTCCATTGTGTTATAAATGGGTTTAGACTTTTTTATTTGTTAATTCAGTAGACTCATGTGATGGACTACTTTGTCGTTTTGTGTTTTTGTATTTCTTTGATAAGCTGATGGGAGTTTGGACAGTGGATGGATTAGAGGTATTGGTAGGAATAGGTTTTTTCTTTGATGCTGATTTGGGAATGGGGGCGGCTTCTTTAAGTTGGTTATTTTAGGAGTAAGAAATAGGAATTTAAACACTGGAGGACGAACAATGATGTGTTATTTTGTGGATGTGGAAGACGATGCCATGGAAGAAGGGCCAATTCTTTTAGAGGGACGCTTCTCCTTTCGTTTCTCTTTTAGCTTCTGTAATTTCTCGGTTTTCTCAAATGATTCGTATTTCATTTTCTGTTATCTAAGCTGATCGGCGTATCTGGTCGGGGAATCGCTCTTAGAACTGATAGATGGAGTGGGTCTGTTTGTGTAATTACCCGTAGGGGCATCTGTGGAGCGAGATCTTTCCACTCGGAGCTTCCCTCTAGCCCTGCCAACGATTTCCGCAACCACACAAGCGGCGGGCAAAGGCTTTTCGGAGAATGGACACCGGTCCCGATCGCTGGCATACCCATTACAGGTGAGACGGAGACAACAGACTCGTCCAGAAGGGATTTGAGTCGGCGGGGGCCAGAACTCCAGAAGCCTACTTCTCTGGGCAGGAAGAGAAGAAGTAACCAGTCTCTCCGCACTTCAAGCAAGTTGGCCTACGGCATTTTCTGGCCCTCTGCATCCAGAAAATTGAAATGGAGACGAAGGCTCTGCGATCTATCATCAACTCGAAGCTCCATCTCCGGGTTAGTTCGTCATAGGAAGCACTGAGTATCTGTTTGAATTGGCAAAAATAGGCGGCCAAGTGCTCCCCGACGATCTGAAGAGGGACCTTATATTCCGATGCATTGGTCCGTCGCCTGCCCTCGTATTCAGTTCTCAGAATAAGATCTTTAACTATTAAGTCTCGACTGCTTGCGGCTTCACAGTCGGCAGCCATGGATAGCAGTACGTTCCACGTAAACCCTTTTCCTTTTATGACTCTCTGTGGTTTAACCCAAAGCTACGTCAAAGATTTTATGACGGTGTCTTTTGTGGAGCGACAAATTTTGCGCGAACTCTTGTCTACCACAAAGACTGACACAATTATTTTTTCTACTTTCTGTAATGTCACCAGATTTGTCAAGAGCTCATCTTCTGTAACAAGATGTGCGTATCTCTTGGCTTCTCGGGAAACTCCGTATGTTGATAATACATTATGGTGAGGAATTCCAACATGAGGGCATCTCACGGACCGCTATTTTTTCGTCTTTTTTGTTGCTCTTGTCTTTCTCAAGAAACCTAATAAAAAAAGAGTGTAAAACAAAGATACAATAAGAATGTGGGATAAAAAAACTGAAAAGTAAAATTTAAGTATTCAGTCTGAAATAATCAGTGAAAGAACGTAAGAAAATTAAATTTTTAAAACTAGGCGTAAAGTTCGGTGTTGAAAGCAAAAATTCCAAAATTCGAGCAGAAAAATCAAGTCAGGCGCTAAAACTGGTCAAGTTGGTCTGTGAAAAGAGAACTCCCACGACAAAGGTGAGTAGCACTGGCTACTCAGTCAATGAATTCCAAATGCCTTATAAGGAAACGGCTAATTTTAGTGTGACGATCTTAAAAATAAGGCCAACAAAGATTTATTTTCGGCGGCCATAATCGCATCCGAACATCATAATCACCATCCTCTTTCCTTATTCACGTTATCCCCTCTGGTGACGGTGACGGTGATGACGGTGATGACTGTGAAGGACCAGCCTAATCCTGAAGAGTTGTGAGCAGGAATCAGAGGAGTGTGGGTGATGGATGTGGCTGGGTGAGTCGGGCCCTCCTGACAGCACGTCGCAGAAAGTCTCGATCTCCCCTCGGATAGTCCTACGCCAAGAAGGCCGATTTGTAGCAAAAGTTTCCCAGGTTTCAGGGTCGATGTTGGCCTGTGTCAGGGATGTTTTCAACTGATCCTTACAGTGTCGTTTTGAGCCTTCGCGTAGCCTCTTGCCGCTGACGAGTTCTCCAAACAGGATGATATGTGGGAGTCGAATCGGACGCATTCTGAACATATTGAAGGATTGTAGCCACAATTCTAAACAGATAAAATACAGGCTCAAATTTAATTTAATTTTACCGTACCTTTACGTGGGTGATTTGATAGCATAAGTGCACGGTGGTGAAATAAGAAGAAGGGGGAGATGCTACTGTTTGGAAGATGAGTCTGCTTCTAGAAAAAAGATCAGATAACTGTCTTTCTGGGGTAACATCTTTCTCTTTTTTGTCTCTTAGCACCACTCGACTCTGCTTGATACTCCAGGCTTGTCACCCCACGTTTTCACCGGTTTATCAACCCGTTTCAGGTTATTTAAAGCCAGAAAATATTTTTAGATTGTAAGAAAATTTTTGGTGATAATTTAGTGATACAAAACTTACTACCCATAGCAGGGGGAGAAGAGGCGGATCCATACCGTTCCCTAGAGTATTTACGGGTGAGTAAATATAACAGCCCCAAATTCCGATTAACAATTCTGTGCCGTTGTCCATTACACCACCCGCACAACCAAGCTTATAGAATCTGGTATTCCCAAGCGGTCACCCATCTAGATACTGACCAGGTTCGACGTTGCTTAACTTCGGCGAACGTACGTGAACCGGTGTTTCAATGCGATGTGGCTGTAAGCCTTCCAGCTTTGGAATGTTGTTGTCGGTGATCATTCGTGGACCGAAGTTTTTAACGTGATGTGGTCGTAAATCTGTTCGCCGAAAGAGACACCGAGTTTCTGAAGATTTCATCGTGAACTGATTTGTTTCAAGAACAAGAATACAAACGTTATTATATTACTAATGTTTGTTGTCTTGTTTTAATCGGTACCTATTTTTTTATTTTATTCTCAACCGAATTTTTTATAAGACAGGGACGAAACGCGCCAACTCCAGTTTTGTTTTTCTCTTTTTCTCTTTTTGTGCTTTCTGCTTCTCTCTTTGATTAACTTAAAGTCCTAAATATGTCCGTTTTTTACACGCCATGTTTATAATTTATCTAAATTCGAGACATTCTGTTCGATATTTTTCTGTCAATTTGTTTTTCTTTCTTGCGTAAAAGCAACACTGATCTCAAAAGTGATAATCTATTTATCAAGTGTGCTCGATTTGGTGAGTCAAGTCGGAATTGTTCTCAGTGAAACGTACTTGAAGTTCAAAGGTCGCGGTTCAAGTAACGAAAGTTTTTTGTTTTGTTTTATACGATATCAATCGGATACAAATACGTTCTTGAAAAACAATTACTCAATACACGCCGAGAACAGTTCATTACAACCTAATATATCTAACTTTTTTTAAAATGCGATCTAATTTCAGGACATAAATGATAATGGCTCTCCACATATTTCGTTTTTTTTATTCAGTCACTTAAGTGCCATACGTTATAAATGCTTGGGCGATCATTTCTCTTTCGATTCATGACTGACTAGGCAGCGATTTTCCTGCAGTGGGTTGCCGTATTTTTCTACGGTAGAATGGTTGCCAACCAAGGCTATAGGACTCAGTCCGTCCTGCTCTTTGACCCCCATCAGTGGGAGAGGAAGAGATGGATTGATACTTTTTCCAAGGGTACTTGACCGGAAATGAATATAATTAATCTGACTGGAATTTGAACTCGTCTCTCTAACTCCGAGCTATTATACATTACACAACAACGAACTGGTTCACGCCCGAATACCGAGGTTAAGCAGCGCAGAGCCTGGTCAGTATTTAGATATGTTTTCCATGGTTTTGAATTCAGAGTAGTCCTACATATGGCAATATCATTTATAAACACCTATCATGTCTTACTGCAGAAGTTAAGCAACGTTGAGCCTGGTCAGTATTTAGATGGATTCTCCATGGTTTTGAATTCAAAGTAGTCCTGCTTACGTCTATATCACGTTGAAACACCGTTTCTCCGAAGTTAAATTAATCAACGTCGAGATTGATAAGTGGCCATGTAGGAAATGCCAAGTACTGTAAGCTACGCGACAGGCCTAACAAGCCGGTGATAGACACAATCGCACTACTTATACTAACAGAAGATCTTGATATGTTGCGGTGCTTCTGGACTGACAGGTTGCAAAAACTACCTGGTGTTGGGTGAGTAGTCCTTCTCCTAGACTAGCTGCTATTCAAGGTCAGAGATCCCAATTTATATATATATATATATATATATATATATATATATATATATATATATATATATCATGAATTTACTAATTTAAAAATATGGTTCCATCGCTACACAGGAATTACCATGTTTCAAAAACAGAAACTAAAAACTTCAAATTTAATTATATTAAATTAAAATTCCTAGTACTATTTAATTTTCTAGCGAATTTTTGGAGTAATTTATTTTGAAATTTACTGAGTTTTATAAACACATACATTCTAAATATTAGTTTCTAAGGATACGGGGAAATTTAATCATTTTGACAAGGGGTGGTAGGGTATTCATTTTCACTGACAACCATTGTATCAAAATATGAGTTACTTTCGGAATGACGTTAAGTTAAAGTAGGGTAGGGGTGCCTGTTCAACAACTCATGACATCAGTTTTTCGCATGTCGTCTGTTTTGGGGGGTTTTTTTTTCAATGACAAATCTGCAGAATTGTATTGAGTACTGTTTTTTAAAAATAAAAATAATTCATAAGAACACCGGATTATAAATCTTACTGTTCTTTCTCTCTCTCTCTCTCTCTCTCTCTCTCTATATATATATATATATATATATATATATATATATATATATATATATATATATATATATATATATATATATATATATATATATATATATATATACTAGGTGAAATCTGGTGAAATGAATTCATCTCAAGGATATTTATGCGAAAGTGAACGTAACAGACTAGATAGGAATTTGAACTCGTTTCGCCAAATTCACTTTCGGTGGCGATGGGTGTTACGCTATCTGCCCTTAACTACTTTATAAAAGAAAATTCAATGTCTTCACAGTGATTATGTTAAACAACCGATTCTCGTTCGAAGTTAAGCAACTTCGAGCCTGGTCAGTACCTAAAGAGGTGACCGCTTTGGGATGCCAGGAGTTGTAAGCTTGGATGTGCAGGTGGTGTAATAGATAACGGCTCGGAATGAGAAATCAGAAAAACCTGTTCGAATTCCGATATATTAGCTGATGCGCAGATATCCCTGGGAAAGGTATGAATCTACTTCTTCCCACCAGCAATGAAATAAATTGTAGGATTTATATCTGAAGATCATTATTTTTTGAAAAGAAATGTTAATAAAATATCCCTTCGCAAAAAAAAAAATAGAATTATTCTTACAATCTAAAAATATGTTTCGGAATTAAATAACCTAAAAGCAGGTTAAGACGTAAAAAACAAATCAGCAATCATAATGATTATTTTTTCAATGACTTGCTTAAATTCGAGGTATTACGTCTTTTTTTTTTTTTCGCTTTTTGTATCTTGCAACGAAAACACAATCATCATTGCTTTAAAAAAATCTGTAAAAGTAAGTTTAGATGTTAATGACAAAGATAAGATATCCAGCGTTAAATTTTCGAAATAATTAAGATGAACCCGTTGCACAAAGGTATAGAGCTAAATAGGAACAAACAATCAGATGATCATTTCTTATTCCTCATAATTTGCGTGTCAAGGAGTTTATCAAGCATCGACTTTGATTTCTTGCTCGTAATAGTATCAACGAGTTTATCGCTGTAACGCACTGACAACCCTGTCACGAGATAATCCCGTCAGGTGATAATCGTAGTTCTCATCGAAAATTTCTCGTAATGTTGTCCAAAATAACTTCTGATTTAATATGTTCAGGATTTGGGCAACCATGAATTTCCACAACACCCTGGCTTCTGTTGGACTTTCCTACATCTCTTATATGATCAATGTTGTCGCCATCTTTACAACTGTCCTTTTTCCGCCATCAATTCACACAAAGTAGCTTACACACTGTTTTACCATGCTTTTCTATCTTTCTGTGAGTCCTGTGAGTGTCAAGCTCTCCAAAACCCTCTTTTCTCATCAGGGGCCCAATAAATTTCAGGTACTCAAAAAAAAAAAAACAACTCCCAACCCATCTACGACACAGGGGAAGACCTGTGCCGAGTATCCAATGAACAGGTGAAAAAAAAAACTCTTGCACACTCTCGCAAAATAAAGGATCATACCCTTTCTGATTGTAAGTTTAAGTTTCCTTTTAGCCCCTTTTTTGTTTTGTCCATGGTATTCGTTGATAGGACAATATCTCTGCCGCATCAGGTCTCTTCATCTGTGAAGAAACTGTCCAGCAGTCACTGCCATATTGGATGATCTCAGCTCTTTTTTCTTTGTTTCTAACGATAGTTTACTATCTCTGTTCTGCCAATGCTATTCTTTTCATTCTTCGGTACAACTACATCACAACCGCTTCAAGTCGTTTCTTCATCTCTGAAAAGATCGATCGGCATTCATAGCCATATAGGAGATTATATATTACACGACAATCTCTTTTCTTTGTTTCGAAGAACATTTTTCTTAATACTTTGCTTAATTTCTGGAAGAAATCTTTCACTATTCCTATGCGCCTTTTGTTGTCTGATTCCATTAAATTTCCACACTTACTTGATTTCGATGTTCCCAATACATCGCAAAAGTCTTGAACTGTCTCTTGCCATCTTACATGCGTTCTGTTCATTCACAGTTAACATTCGGTTGATTCATAAGTAATTTCCGTTTTTAGGAACCAATTATATTGACGAATGTATCATCCTAACTACTAATCACACGTGGCAGTTAAATGGAATACACTAACATATAACAGATAGATAGATAGATAGATAGATAGATAGATAGATAGATAGATAGATAGATAGATAGATAGATAGATTAGGTTGAGTCATAAGTAATTTCCGTTTTGGGGAAACAATTGTAATGACGAATGTATCATCCTAACTACAAATCATACGTGTCAGTTAAATGGGGTATAATGGCAGGGCTAAAAGGAAGCGCCAGACAGCGGGACCTCGTTCCACAGAAGCCCCTACGGGTAATGACACATACAGATCCACTCACTCTACCAGTTCTAAAAGCGATTCCCCGACCAGCGTCGCTAAGCAATTGCGACGACAAAAACTCGAATACGAACCAAGTTTTGAAAAAGCGGAAAAACTTCATCAGCTGATAGAAGCCTTAAAAGCAAAACGTCAGGAGTCCGGAAGAAAAATTGGCATTTCTTCCTCGGCACTGTCTTCTCCTTCTACAAAACACTATTATATGGCCCGACCCCAATGGTTAAATCTTTAACCCGACCCCTTCCAACATGACCACTATCAGGAAGGCGCCTATACCCAAATCCTCCTTTAAAAAATCTACTCACACCGTAACTCCCAATCCACCCCCTGTACAGACCCCCATCAATTCAGAAAAAAAAATTGATCAACAAAAAAGACAGCAAAGCCCTTCATCTGATTCGGCTGAAACTACTTTAGACAAAAAATCAACTCCCAACCCATCTACGACACAGGGGAAGACCTGTGCCGAGTATCCAATGAACAGGTGGAAAAAACTCTTACACACTCTCGCAAAATAAAGGACCTAAAAATCCTTTTAAACTTCAAGAGAGTGAATAATATGGACGTCGCAAACCCCGATAACTTTCCCAACGCCAATAGGATTTTGACGGTGGTGAGATCTGGTCTTGGTGCCCAACATATACGGGCGATGACGGAGGACGCTAACGCCTCTTTTAAATGTTTTCCTCCACTTGTTGATGATGAGAATGTAAAGAGTGTGCATCAATATTTATCAGGGAGGCTAACGCTTTTCGTTCACTCCTCCCCGTATAGAGCTTTAAAACTCACGTTCCCCTTGGACATTGGTGGCCTGTCTCATGATAATACCAGCAAGACTGAGATGGGAACAGGTTCAATGGAACAGGCTGTCGGTGTCCTCACCCCGACCATGTTCAATGCAAAAGAGCAAACCTAATCTGTCTGATAATGGTACTCTGGTTTGCTAGCGTGAATGCCCGAGGCCTGAGGTCGGAGTCTCGCAGGGCGAGACTCTCTAGTGACCTTCAGCGTCTCAGGGTGAATATATGTTGTGTACAGGAGACCCGTTTTTCAACTCGTGATTATAAAGGCATTCTGTCTAGGGGGCTCGTCCTCTATTCAGCATGTTTTGATGGTCAATTGAGAGGTGTCTCTTGGCTGGTGAGCAAGTCTTTGAAGGTTGCATGTGCTCTTGTCTTCGCAGATCCGTTGGGAAAACTTTGCGTGCTGGATGTTACTATAAAGGATAAGGCTCTTCGCCTCACTGCGCCTAATGATCATTCTGAGCGGCCTGATTTGTTTCGGATCGTCGGGTAGTTTTAGCGGGCGATTGGAATGCCGTCCTTGACCCCGACATAGATCGTATAGGGTCAAATTTGGGTACTAACAACCGTTACGTGAAACCATTTCGTGATTTTGTCGACAAGTTTGATCTTATCGATAAGTACGGGAATGAACACCCTCGGGGGGTAGTATGGACTTGGACTAATAGGGGAGGCTCGGCCACAGAGGTGCAGTCTAGCTACCTCGACCGAGTCTTAGTCAGGAGAGTCGATGTAGGGCTCTTAGGGTGTCCAATTTTCCACTATATAGTTTATTCCGATCATAGGCTCGTCCGGGTCCATGCAAATTTAGATAAGCCTAAGGTTAGAATTGCTGGTTACTGGAAATTGAACTCATCATTGTTTGCTGAGCAAGATTTCCGGGACCAGCTGCTACTAATGCTACATCGGGAACTGAGAGAGGGGTCTGTGGTTAGGAATGCCTGTTGGGAGAAATCTAAAATAAATAAATTATTCTAAAATTTAAAATTAGAACTTTTGCTGTTGACGGTTCAATCTAGATAGATTAGCGGCTCAAACGGCTTGTGAGAAAAAAGTCGATCGGGCGATAGTGGGGATATAGATTTACCTTGATTTGCTTATCAAGAAGGATCAGGGTCTGGTAGTTAGAGCTAGGTTAAAAAGAATGTCCTCTAAGGTAACGAATATGGCCGCTGAATTGCGTGCAGAAGAAGTTTGGAATGCATCTCAGCGACATATCGCTTGCATCACACTGCCAGATAATCGGACCGTGACTACAAATGCGGGCATATGTGAGGCTTTTCGTGACTACTTTCAGGATCTCATCACCATGCAGCCCGGTCTGAGCTCTGCTCAGTTCGACGCATATGTAGCGGAGTTTCCCTGCCTTGAGGCAGCTGAAGCAGCTGGGTGCGAGGGTCCCATTATAGAGTCGGAAATCTGGGAAGCGCTGAAGCAAGTTGACCGGGACAAATCTCCGGGACTAGATGGTCTACTCTACGAACTGTACTTGAGGCAGTCACCCGTATTGGTTTCTTTGCTGGCATTGATTTTCAACAACTGGTTCAAGCAGGGGTCTATACCTGAACGCTTCACCAGGGGTGTAATGAAGTTGTTACGCAAGAACAAGAACGGTGTGGATGGGATGAATAACTTTCGGCCTTTAATTATGTTAAATACAGAGTTAAAGATTTTAGCCAAGATCTTAGCCAACCGTTTGCAGTCTGTCCTTTCTAGTCTGATTGGCTCCGAACAGATTTGTACTGTGAAAGGCAGGACTATTCAGTACAACCTTCATATGGTACGCTTGATCATCGAGCAAGTCGACAGTGAAGCCGTGCTCATCAATTTAGATCAGTCCAAAGCATTCGATAGGGTTGAGCATCGATTTCTGGAGGCAGTCCTCTCGGCGGCCGGTTTCGGGCCGTACTTTCACACCTGGATCCAACTTTTGTATGTGTCTCCCGGAGCGCTGGTGAAAGTGAATGGAGTAAGATCGAAGTCGTTCGTATTGTCTCGCTCCATTCGTCAAGGTTGTCTGCTTTTGCCTTTGCTTTACGTTCGTGCGTTGGAACCTTTCCTTCGCAAGTTCAAGACGAATCCGGCCCTAAGCGGAATTTCTTTACCCGGTGCTATCATCTCGGCCAGTTATTCTGCCTATGCTGATGACGTTTCGGTTCTTGTGTCGAGCAGAGCCGAGATTGACGAAGTCATCAAAGAAATCAGAGGGTACAAGACGGTGAAAGGAGCCAAGATCAACCGCGATAAGTCTGTTGGCTTGCGGTTGGGTGCGTAGAAGGGAGTTTCTATTTCCGGACCTTTCCTCTGAACGGACGCTCCGGTCAAGATACTCGGCATCAGGTTCGGTCCTCGCACATCTACCCGATTCTCCTTTACCGATTCTCTGTGCTTCCACTCCCGTCTACCAGCCTAATGAAATTAGTAAGGCTCTTGTTCTCCTTCTTGTGGGGAGGCAGAGCCACTAAGCTACTTCGGGAAATCTGTTACCTCCACCCTTCTGAAGGCGGTCTGCGTATGCCTAGCGTTGAGGCTCGTCAATATACGCTTCGCATCGCAAATCGGATGGGGAGGGTGAATTCTGGGAGGAAGACGCCCGTAAGAATTTCCCATTCCTGAGAAGTATGCACTCGTATGTGAAGGTGGCCCGCCATTTACCCCGAGCCGAATGCTCCTTCTATCGTGAATGTCGTATTGCTCTGAAACACATCTTACGGGGATCGGATGGCCTCTCCAACGACCAGGCGTTGTCTCGAAGGGAATTATATCATGTGTTAGTTAGGGGATCCATACGTGATCTGATTGACGAACTCGGTCTTACGAAGCAGGAGGCTCGTTCAATATGGCCGTGGGCACCCGGGTTGAAATGCATCAATAACGATGAGGCATCACTCACCTGGCTGGTGATTCGCAGGGCCTTCTGGGTCGGCAAAAGACTTTGTTCGGTGCGCTTCCAAGCAGCGTTCACTGTGATGTGAAGGTGGAAAGTTTATTGAATGCATCATGGTTCGTATGCTGCACGGAAAGTTATTTGTCCTTGCGGCCAGTTCTGTCTGTAGCAATGTGGTACCGCTGTTGACATGTTCTTTTGCATACTTGGTGTTACGAGAGTCGTGATTTGGACGACGCATCAGAAGGAATTCCATAGGGACGATAAGCTAACTTCTTCCCAACTGATCTTGTACTTTAAACATTAGCTTAAATTCAAGATTAGGACGGAAAGGCTGCGGCTCCCTCCATCAGATTTGACAAAAAGTGGGTGTGTCTTTGTTGAAATTTGACTAATGCATGGAATAATAATGCAACACAAAATGTACTTAGAACAAAATGTATTGAAACAAGAAAGTGTACACAATATTTACATATAGTCTTTTGTATATTCCTGGGAAGACCGTTCCTGGAGAATGTGTTGACTAAGTCGCAGTCGGGCAGAGTCTCTAGTTGAATCTCTTGATTCGCCTCTCATGTCTTCCCGGTACCAACCATATTTCTATAGTCGGTACTCCACTATGCAAATTAGGTGGATCCTACCACAACAGTCTTGCGCGTTTGTGTCGAGTAAAAGGAGCTGACTTGGGGTGGCACTTTGATGCCGGTTAGGCACCAGGATATTGTTCTCTCTGTCTTGAATATTGGCTATCCCCGCACAAACTTAGACTAGTTTAGGGTCCGTTTTGCCCTTAATTTCTTTTATCAAGTTAATTTAGCTAGGGGATGTACATTCATTGGCCCCTTGTATTTCTGTCCCCATTTTCTTTAGTTTAATTTAGTTATCTGGTGAATGCGAGGCGCCTTTCTTTTCGGGTGTGATTTTCGTAATGTTTGTGTTTTCTAATTCTTCCACACCCAGTGACCTTTTTTGTTTTAGTGGCTTTACTGCCTTGCTTGGCGTGAACTCGATTTAAAAAAAAAAAAGAAAAAAAGCTTAATGAATCACATAAGCTAAACAGCAATGCAATATCAATCTTCCTATATTGCAGCGAATGTGGGACAATTTCTTCACAAATGGCGAAGAAGCTTGAGGCAAATGTGATATGGCTCTACAGAAGGATGCTGAGAATATCATGTACGAAGCATATGGGCAATTAGAGTAGTTTTAAGAAAAACGAAATAAAGAAGGACGCGTATACTTACAATCAGAAAGAGACAGTCGAAATTTCTGGAAGACATAATGAGGAACGAGGGCTTGGATCGATCTACGGCCTATCAATTCATTGCAGGTTATTTAAAGCCAGAAAATATTTTTATGTATTGTAAGAATTTTTTTTGCAGATAATAATGATTTAGTGATACAAGTTTAATAATTAAGCCATATCTGGAGGAGAAGATGTAGACATAACTTTCCAAAGAGTATTTGCGCGTAAGTGAATATATCGAGCCCAACGGAAATTGGAACTCGGATCTTCGATTAACAGTGCCGAGCCGTCATCGATATCCATTAAATCCAGGCTTACAGAACCTGGTATTCGTAGAGGAGAAGGTCATATTGAAGGCATGACGAACAGAGAGAAACACCGAGGAGACGACAGAACAAGTTTAAGCGAATGGGTGTCTGAACAGGGAGTAGAAGTAGGAGTAAGGATACAAACATTGCCCAGAGCTACAAAAGATAAGATGTTGTGGAAAACCATAATTCCTGACGCCTGGAATTGGCATAGAACATAAAAGAAGTTGACAGATAGCCATGGAGAGCATTAGACGATTATGAGTAGTGAGTTCGATCCTCACTGGGTGCTCCACACTTTCGATATTGTGTCACATTTAAGCTACGCTTAGAAAATTATTTACTACCCATCTTCGCCACCTACTCTATCGCACCTTCCCGAGAAGAATTGGCCAACTAAAGTAATTTTTCCCAGCCTAAACAGTTTTCGTCTGTAGACCGACAGACGAGTTAGACCCATGTTTTGAAGGCCAACTCCGTTTTGTAGGTCTGAGACTAAACACTCTGACTAAATTTTTGAACCAATTACCAGTAACCAGATCAAGATATTGCTGTTGCTTTTCGTTTATTTTATTTTTTTCATTTCTTTCTTTTATGTCGTAAATAAGACTCCCAAACAGGAAATAGTTAGGGTGAAAGTTCAGAACCGCAGGGAAGAGTTAAGTCTTCAACAAATAAACACATTTGTTGATCTTTGAATTGTCGTGTATTTTAACGCAAACAATTTAGACGTAGAAATATAATGTTAATCTGACAAAATGACCACCGTCAATGGATGGGCATGTAGTGTAACGATTATCGGGGCGGAAATTTGAATCAACATGGTGAGCTCAAATATCGACCAAGTCTGCTTCTTTCACATCGCACTAATACCTTCGGAAAAAGCATGAATCCATCTTCCTCCAGTTATGAGTATTTACTGAACGCTTCTGCCTTATTTAGGAGGAAGAAAAAAACCTTGTGAATAATAGGGCAGATCAGACTCTTTAGCTTTGGTAGGTCCAACAGTTTTGGAGGAGGAAAACTCTGAATTCAAAACCAACCTGAAGGAGGATGAGCTACGTCAGGCCATATTGTTATAGACACACCCACAGCAGCTATGGCTACGACCCTCATTGGTCACGGAACATTTATACCCTTCTTCTAATTCTCCGATATCCTTCTTCTAATTCAACGACTAACGAAACCAAAGGTGTTCAAATTCTATTTGTCAATTCATATGAATTTGGGCCACTGTGTTTGACTCCAGTGTTTATGTTCTTTGAGGAAGAATAGGCGGACATGCGTTTAACGTAATGTCCGCCTTTTCTTTAACGAAACGCTTGACTTTTGTGGGCGACATTTCCCATGAGCCCTAATTACTTTAAGTGAATGTTTATGGTGGTTACGCCTATTTTTTTAAAAACATATTTTGCGATTGCATCATTTTTTTTTATTGTTGGCTGTTAATTTCCTCTAGAAAATCGGTGAATGTATACATTTATTTGGATCTTATTTTTGCTTTCAGGGTTCTCCAGGTCAAGGTCTATTCAGTATGGCCGCCAACTGTGTCGCAATCAGCACGTTTCGCATAACCAACTTCAGAAGCTATAACCCTGAACAATCACTGAAAAAGCATATCGAGTTACACGGACTTCGCCCAAGATTCTGATGACAAACTGCTCTTGCCCATGACAACCTGCTCATTTTTAATAGAAAACATATTACTGGAAGAATAACGATACACCTAAAAACATTCTCGGATCCTTAGTAAATATATAAGCAGACGATAACCATGGTGTATGGGTGCACCTTGAAATATCTGGATGACCAGTGCCTGGCAGCTGATCTCTCCTCTGAATTAATTTTCACAACTCAAATGTGCGAAGACTGGCTGGTATCATTCAAAACATCCAAAATAAAAACTTACATCTCATCACCCTTGAACAGATCCTAAACCTACACTAGTCCTAAAATTGATGCAGTTTTAAAATCCTCAGATTGGTGCATGCCCTCAAAGAAGCTCCTTGCCTCGAACGTCCAATAGCGCTCTCTCCCATCCTGAAAGGAAACGCCTTTATTTGTGTCAACGTTAAAGATGCTGGAAAAATGGTCGATTCCTCACTACTGCTGTCATGCTCTATCTTTACAAGACTCAGATCAGGCCAAGACTGAAGGATTTCTGCCATATTTGGGCTGGTAGTAACCAGTCCTCACTGTCCATCTTCGACAGAGTTCGAAAGCGATTACGCGGTCTTGTGGGCGATGAATTATTCTCCACCCTGCAACCCTTATCCCACATACGAAAAGTTGCTAGCCTCTCGCTACTCTATGGTAGATGTTCATACGTGTTATATTCCTTAGTTTCAATAGCCGAGATATTCACACAAGCAGAGTTACAATATTATATTATATTATATTATAGACACAACGCTTCAGCCAAGTAACCTCTAGTCCTCTTCAGGTGTCTATTGAATATATGTTGATTGTTATGCTATTGTTGTCTTTGATTTTACTATCGGTCCAATGACTTCATCTTGACGAATCCCCAAACACTTTACAAAACCGAAATTGCACCAACAGAAGATTATGGTGACTGTCTGTTGATCCATTACAGTTTTCTGAAATCTAACCAGTGAATCACTACTGAAGTATATTGCTAGCAACTAGAGGAAATGCACATTCAGTTAAACACGGGTGAATTGCTGAAGATGAACTTGGATGAGATTGAAAGTGCGTGGGAAAGTAAAGGGAATGAAAAAATTTAAGAGTTTTTCTTAATCAGTTTAGTGACATAAATAAACATAATTAATCAACCAAACACACACACACACACACACACACACATATATATATATATATATATATATATATATATATATATATATATATATATATATATATATATATATATATGTATATATATATATATATATATATGTATGTATATATATATATATATATATATATATATATATATATATATATATATATATATATATATATATATACACAACATTTACATTGTTCGGACTGTTGTCGTCATCTTTATTACGATCTTCACAAAGTTTCGGCCGTTGTACGCTCCGGCCTTCTTCAGGTGATTGGAATTTTGAACTGAACCCTTTATTTCGTTCACCGGGGTAGATTGTTCTAGCTCCACGTGCCATGCTCCTTCCGGATGTCTCTGTTATCTCCCTTTAACTCAACTCTCCAAGCAGTCAGAGGTATCGAACTCACAACTCTTCGGCTCAAGTCACTGGATGCAACCAAGACATGTAAATAATTACAACAACTCATCTCAGAATATATATATATATATATATATATATATATATATATATATATATATATATATATATATATGAAGTGTTTTTGACAGGAAGAAATAGATAAAACAGATTGAAATAGATAAATCGATAGATATTATAGAAATGACATTGTAGATCGTTTTACTATTGGAATGTACTGTAAATGAGTTAAAACGTTTCTGTGGTATCAGGAGTTAATGCAGGCGTTACTGACAGAGATGGACTATTATATGTATAATATATAAGTATTGAACATAGAAACTGATTAGAAAAAAACAAAAAAAACTATTGTCAGTTGTCCGGAACAAGTAAATGCAAGTGGCATGAAAAATAGAGTTATGGCTATGTCTCTCTGTCTCTCTTTTTGCCTCTCTCTCTCTCTCTCTCTCTCTCTCTCTCTCTCTCTATATATATATATATATATATATATATATATATATATATATATATATATATATATATATATGTTTGTGTGTGTGTATTTATATGTGTTTGTATTATAACCTTTTTTTCTTTATAGATTCATATAAGTGTTGTGGTGGGATCCACCTAATCTGCATAGGTGACTACCAACTATATAAATAATGGTTGGTACCGGAAGACGAGAGAAGGAATCACGAGATCCAACTAGAGACTCTGATCGACTGCGACTAGTCAACACATTCTCCAGGAACGTCTTCCCAGAAATATACAGAAATACTATATGTACTTATTGTGTACACTTTCTTGTTATAGTACATTCTTGTTCTAAGTACATTTTGTGTTGCATTATTATTCCATGCAATAGGCGAGATTCAACATTGAGTCAAGACTCAACAATAAGTTAAGTAAAATATTTTACTAGTATATATGAGATTGTATTTTGCAAAGAAACAAAGAAAGAAAAGACATTTTTGAATCAAACCTACTGATGAATGGATACTTTGTAAGCATTTGATCTTATTTGTTACTATATATATGAATTGCATTTTGGGCAGCAGTCTTTCGTTGATAGAATTTTTATTAAAGACCACCGAAAATTCTTTGTTAAGGAGTTTTTAATTAAATTTTTATTAAATGTTTCACTTGCCTTTAATCTGACAATAACTCTATTAAATTGCACATCAACAACCCAACCCAAGAAAAAACAAAAAATCCGCCAAATAATTTTAGATAACACAATAATATTGCATAATATGAATTGTAAAACGTGACTATAAATATTAAGTCTTGTTCATAAAAGATAAACACGTATTGCATTGATAAATTTAATTCAGTTTAAGGACAAATATATTAAATATATTTTATAACATTATAAAAAGTACCACCACAAAATGATACACGACTGACTGATATTGGAAGCTAATGCGAAACATAAGGCCTATATCTAATTTAAAGCTCCAAACGTGTTTTTGAACGAAACAAATATAATCATTTTTTAATAATGGCTTAAGAAAGCAGTTGTTAAATGGCTTTTAAATTTTGGACAATACTAATAAAACTGTAAGTCTGGTGTCAAACAATTCATCAGAAAGAAGGGACAAATATTTGTATATAAATGTGGGCACCACGGCATGCTGTAATGGTCAGTGCTGTCTTGCTAGAACAATTACGACTGAGTAATGAGTTCAATCGTCACTAGGTGCCCCATACTTCCGGCCTTGTGCCACATCTAAGCTACGCTTAGAAAATCGCTGTACATGTGAAGATAATATGACAACGTGAAAAAAAACTATAAATAAAGCGTTTCGACGAGAACGCCATCCCCCTCTGTCTTCTTCAGGTTATAATGAAAGAATGACAAAATTATGTAAAGAAAAATGTGTTGGGATCTCTGAGGATTATTGGGGCCCATCTATCAAATTACCTTATCACATCCGATGACCATACCCCAGAGAGTGTGTGGTATGTGTATGTCTGTCTGTCTGTCTGTCTATATATATATATAGTTATCTTGATGACTTGACCGTTCCCTGGAAATCAAATTTCCAATATACTAAAGGGTGAAATACAATCAGTTAAGGATTGGCAACTAGTGTGATTCCTGGTAGGAATTCTACTTTACTCAAGATCGCCTCGCTGTAAAGATTGAATAAGTCTGGTGGGAAGACACCTCGTTGTCTTATACCTGCTATTTTGTGCGTATTTACTGAAATTACTGAATTCATTTTCTATCTGGCTGGTTTCCAGTTTAAGTTCGAGGTTATCCTAATGTCTTTACTTGTTTGTGTTTAACGGGTTCAAAAGATGCCAGGTCAAAAATACAAGCGTCACTATTGTTTCATGTTTCTGAATTCAGCACGTAACAGTTTATATAATCATTTAAATGAATGAAAATTTATTGGTATTTGTTTAATAAATTCGATCTGTACGATATCCAATTCGCGCATACTGATCAGATTATCCAAACATTTTTTTAGCAATGTGACTATCTACGCTGGTTTATCAGTAAGTCCCGAGACTTATTTAAAACAAATTTACTTTTACTTGATAAATTAGGTAGGTCGTTAATATCAGATCGTTCAAGAACATCTCAAAGGGTAACAACTAGAAATTATTATATTCGAACGATTTAACAACAGTTTAAATGCGACGTAATTATGACCGGGAATAGTCGTTTGGTTAATGGATATAGACGTTTTATAATAATCTTAAAAGGCGCCTCCAATCGAATATGGGCATATGCACTTCGGACAGACATTAGCACAGAACAAGAAAATATCTGTTGTGCTTAAACCATTTTCGCTCAAAATGGACATAGTGATTTACAAAGCGTAGCTTAAATGTTGGCCTACGGTCATATCATGTTGAGACACCGGTTCTCGTCCGATCACCGAAATTAAGCAACTTTGTGTCTGGTCAGTATTTAGACGGGTGACTGCTGAAGAATACCAGCTTGATCTGGGAGTAGTGCAATGGATAACTTGTTTGAAATAAACGTCCTTTTTTTCCTTTAATTTTATATAATTTTATCTATCTATCTACACAAACACACGCGCACGTGCGCGCGCACACACGCGGGCACACACACACACACACACATATATATATATATATATATATATATATATATATATATAATTATTTATTTAATTTATATATATATAATTATTTATTTATATATATATAATTATTTATTTAATTTTTATATATAATTATTTATTTAATTTATATATATATAATTATTTATTTATATATATATATAATTATTTATTTAATTTATATATATAATTAATTTATTTATTTATATATATATATATAGTTATTTATTTAAAAATGTTATAAAATCACTACAAAAATAGCCATTTTGTTTCAACACTCCCGGTGTCTTATCAAGTGATGATGTTGAATGTAGAATAAATGGTTTTAAAAGTTTCAAATTAATTAACGATCCTTCGCTAGGGTTAAACGCTGTTACATAAGCTAGAATGACCAATCAAAATACATTTTATTTTTTTGGAAATATAAATATAAATGAATAACGATATATATATATTCTTATTTATCAAGAACAATACTGGGGAAATTGTATGAGAAAGTGGAAAAGGTATACTTGTGAGGTGTTTCGTCCTTCAGGACTTCATCAGACTAGATTTATTATGTTGGTACGACTGTACATGCACACGAACGAGAGGTGCTGGAGATTTTAGATTTTTTTATATCTAGCCGAATTCACTTAGAGTTTTTTTCTTTTCATCCCTTTTGTTAGTAAGTATCCCACAGTGATACTAGAACATCTCCCAAGAATGATGAAATGTAAGAGCCAGGCCACAAATTTACTGTAGATGGCCTTGCGATTAAGGCACTTTCTAGATATTTACGTCGTAGTGAATTATTTTCTTCTTTGTTCAGAGTAACATTGTTTTGTAAAATATTCCTTTTGTGAGATACCTACTAACAAAAGTGATGGAAAGAAAAAGACTGTAAATGAATTTGGCTAGATATATAAAAAAAAATTCTAAAATCTCAATCATCCCTCGTTCATGTGTATGTGTAGCCGTACCAATCTAACAAATTTTGTCCGATGAAGTCGTGTAGGATGAATCGCGTCAATAGTAAACTTTTTCCACTTTGTCACACACACAAACACACACACTCATATATATATATATATATATATATATATATATTGAATTCAACAACAAGAGGCGACAGTCTGTTTCATACTAAACGCAATCGTCTAGCCATGACTATTGCGTTTGGCATGAAACAGACTGTCGCCTGTGGGTGTTGACTTCAATGTACACTTTTATATTTACATACACTCTATCCCTGATATTGAGCACTTTAACCCATAAATATAGCATACCTTAAATACTTTCATCATATATATATATATATATATATACATACACACACACGCACGCACACACACACACTCACACACACACACACATATATATATATATATAAATATAAAAGTGAACATAGAAGTCAACACTTAGAGGCGACAGTCTGTTTCATGCTAGATGCAATCATCGGGCCACCTTGCATCTAGCATGAAACAGACTGTCGCCACTAAGTGTTGACTTCTATGTTCACTTTTATATTTACACACGCTCTATCTCTGATATTGTGCACTTTATCCCATAAATATAGCACACTTTAAGACTATATATATATATATATATATATATATATATATATATATATATATATATATATATATATATATATTCTATAGAAATGCGTTGCAAATCAGCAATGAAGTAATTTTTAGTAGTCAGAATTTAAACCAAATATTATCTCGGGGTATTATTTCCGAGGGTGTGCTGAAGAATTCACGAACCTCAACCCACTTTCTTAAATCTGATCAAATGGCCAAACATTAGAATTTGCGGGGAAGGCTTTCTTGGGCGAGACGAGAACTTTTCAGCATTGCCGTGTATAAATTCGACTGACACGATAAAGGGTGATACTAAAACGTAAGGCCGTGAACAGATACAATTTAGAATCATACAGTGTGTTAGATACAAACAGTCAGAGAAGGAACCTAAATACTCAGAAGTGACTTTTGGTGGGAACATAGCACAATCCAGTCAGAAAACGTGATCGAGTCAAATCTGTTTGATCAACTTGTGAGTTATTTTAGTCCATATTTCCTTGTAGGCACCACGTAACGACAATATCGATGTCTCATGCTGTCACAGATGGTCTATATTCTGGTTAAGAGAGTAAAAATATTTGGTATTACTAGAAAACAAAAACAAGAGCTAAAATCAAAAACAAAGTTTTAAAAAATACTCTTCTTCTATGTATATATATGTATATATATGTTTTTTCTAAGATCAGCCAAGGCTGGCACAAGGTCAACTGACATCTGGGGAATCGTAATTTTGTAACGCGTATCTTCCCTATCGTGAAGTATATGTATATATATATGTTTTTTCTAAGATCAGCTAAGGCTGGCACAAGGTCAACTGACATCTGGGGAATTGCAATTTTGTAACGCGTATCTTCCCTATCGTGAAGTATATGTATTGTTGTGGTAGGATCCACCTAATCTGCATAGGTGACTACCGACTATATAAATAATGGTTGGTACCGGAAGACAGGGGAGCGAATACAGAGATCCCGCTAGAGACTCTGCCCGACTGCGACTTAGTCAACACATTCTCCAGGAACGGTCTTCCCAGAAATATACAGAAATACTAGATGTAAATATTGTGTACACTTTCTTGTTATAATACATTCTTGTTCTAAGTACATTTTGTGTTGCATTATTATTCCATGCATTAGTCGAGATTCAACAATGAGTCAAGACTCAACATGTATATATATGTTTTTTCTTAGATCAGCCAAGGCTGGCACAAGGTCAACTGACATCAGGGGAATTGCAATTTTGTAACGCGTATCTTCCCTATCTTGACTTGAGTTGTTTCTTTAGCTGTAATGAAATACTGTTGTTCAAAAGAAATAATCTATTACGTCTATTTCTACTATGCATACTTGATAATAGCTAAAGTATAGCCGAAAGCACTCGTAATTACAGAACATCTGGACATTTCCTACACGCTTTGTGTCCAGAAAAGAAAACACTTGTTCGAACACAAGAGAAATTAACTAAAAAGCCTAATCGCAGTACCTTGTCTGTCGTCTTTAATGAAACATGTATAAATGAGAGATTGCTGAGTAAATACAAAATTATATATATATATATATATATATATATATATATATATATATAATTATATATATATATGTTCATGTGTTCCTTTACTTGTCAATTTCTTTGTGTATATATATATATATATATATATATATATATATATATATAAATCGAGAAGCCCAAACATGGCTGAAGCTTCAGTCATGTCATTCTTAAGAAGATTATGAATTTTGTCTGTCTATTGAGAGTGATTATCAGCTTAATACTAATCCCCTTAGTTCTTCTGATTTAGTTGTAGGCGCAGGCGTCCCTGGCTTGATGGTCTGTCTTCTCTTCGGCGTTGAACCTTCAAGTCACTAGTTTCCTTTGGCCCCTTCCCTACTTAAAAAAAAACAAAAACAATATGCAAATCAAACCTGTAAAAATGCTATTGGACTTACTCACATTCTTGCTATAAAAAATAAAATAAAATGACAGACAGGACTCGATAAAAACAGAGTCTTTCTTTTTAAAAATGTTTAAGATATTTACTGCTGTTCACAAAACAGCAACTACTTTATACTCTTGCATATATTATGAAATAGATTTCTTCTATATGTAATATTTTACAAGCATACAAATGGATTGTTAGCTGTGAAAAATTGCCTTAGATTTATATTATATATATATATATATATATATATATATATATATATATATATATATATATATATATATATATAACTACCTATATATTAGGATTATAGGATCACACTATCCCCATTGAGATTTTTATTTCCCTAGAAAGTACGTTTTTACGGAATGGAACTGTCAGTCTCACGACGAACCGGATTTGAATTCGAAGTTGTCCTTCTCCTTGACGGCTTGCCGCCAACCATGACTAGAGGGCCTGTTTAATGCATAGCTGGGTAGATGAAGAGATGAATCATTAGCCTCTCCAATGTCATTCGTGAGAAAGTGAACGCAACGAACACAGACAGAATTTGAACACGTCATGTTGATTCCACTTCCTGCGCTGATAATCACTACGCTACGCGCCCGTCCGTCCAGACGGCCGACCGGCCGGCCGGGCTTCAGTCAGTCAGATAATGAAGTGACTAATACGTGAAGAAAGAAAGAAAGAAAGAAAGAAAGAAAGAAAGAAAGAAAGAAAAAAGACTTAAATATGACTGATAGATAGATAGCAATGTGTTGAGATAGATAGATAGATAGATAGATAGATGGATGGATGGATGGATGGATGGATAGATAGATAGATAGATAGATAGATACGAGCAGACTGAGATAGATAGATAGATAGATAGATAGATAGATAGATAGATAGATAGATAGATAGATAGATAGATAGATACGAGCAGACTGAGATAGATAGATAGATAGATAAATAGATACGAGCAGACTGAGATAGATAGATAGATAGATAGATAGATAGATAGATAGATAGATAGATAGATAGATACGAGCAGACTGAGATAGATAGATAGATAGATAGATAGATAGATAGATAGATAGATACGAGCAGACTGAGATAGATAGATAGATAGATAGATAGATAGATAGATAGATAGATAGATAGATACGAGCAGACTGAGATAGATAGATAGATAGATAGATAGATAGATAGATAGATAGATAGATAGATACGAGCAGACTGAGATAGATAGATAGATAGATAGCTAGATAGATAGATAGATAGATAGATAGATAGATAGATAGATAGATAGATGTAAACAGAGGGAGATAAATATATAGGAAGATAAGCTAATTATAAAAGTAATAATTTTGTTATTCTAGTCGATCGGATAGATAAAGCCAAAATGGACATGTAACCTATGTGGGTCAGTCAGTTATGTGCCATGCGTGATACACGCTTAGGCGACCATGTATCTTTCGATACATGAGTGACGAGGCAGATTTTTTCCCGCATTAGGTTGCCATTTCTTTCTGCGGTTGACCAGTTGCCACCCAAGGCTATAGAACCCGGTCTGTCCTGCTATTTACCCATAGTTATGGGGAGAAGAAGAGGATTCATACCTTTCACCCAGGAAAGTGAATACGTAAGTGAATGTAAAAGTGTTTGTCTTTCCTTTATTTTCCATACATATCTCCTCACTTTCTTTTTCCCATTCTCTCTCACACTTACTCTCATACTCACTCTGACATTCCCTCTCTCACTCACTCAATCACCCACTCACTCACTCATTAAACAAAGTGGTTGCTCTCATACCAAATTGTTTTATGTACTGAACTTCTTGTCTTACTCACTATTTCCGGGATCAACAAAAGCCGCCATTGTTCACCGGACTAAAACACATTTATCTTCTTCACCAAATGGACATTCTTTATTCCGTGTGTGCAGAAGTTCCCAGCCCCTTTCATTCCTATTTATAGTTATATTTTAACTGCTTCTTGCTGTGTATTTAGCCTATAGTTTTCAAAAAAGAGTGGGTGGCTGGATGTTATATACAGTGTAACCCGGATATAAGAGACCCTGATATAAGATAAACCCGGATATAAGAGCGATTTTCTCTGGTCCCAAATTAGAGCCTGTGTTAATGTATATATAATAGACCAAACCCGGATATAAGAGAAACCAGGATATAAGAGACTTCTTCTCCGGTCCCGACAACTCTCTTATATCCGGGTTACACTGTACATGTAATATAGAACAATGCTTACGTTGAATCTATCTGGGCAAAAACCGAAATTGAAGTCTTCTGATTTTTTTTTTTTCGAATACAAATGGTGCAGTAAAATTGGCATCGATTGAAACCAACTGAACAAGTTTTCTGTTTTATTATCAGTTTCCACAGTTTCTGGCTCCGCCGCTAGATATTGTCTTATTTCGTCTCACTTCCAAAATTCAGTGAGCAACTTCACAGATTTGGAGTTCAATTTAAAATTTGTGTATAGATTGATAGGGAATATAAGACTCAGTTATAAAACAGAAAAATTCCAGAGAAAATAAAAGCTTATTTTCATGTATAAAACGCACCTGATTTGGGAGCAAAGAAAATGAACACAACTTACGAAAAAGGAAGAGAGAAAAAATGAAAAAGGACAGACGGACATTTTGTTTACTTTTGTGATTCGTAAGCATTACGAAAACGTATTTTTTTTACTTTTTATTTTTTTTACTAATGTTCACCCAATACAAGGCCCAAGAGCCACTCAAGGTAGCGTGTTACTGTGTAGTGTTGTATGAGTGCATTAAAAGGCAAGAAGAGAAGTTATTGAAGCTATACAGGAAATATAACGACTAACTCTAGACTTGAAGAGATCAAGATTTAATTAGTGAATAAAATTTCAGAGTTTAGTCAGAGACTTTAGAAGTATCATGTGGACTTTAGAATAACGACTTTTGACACTAAATCGCCAATAGACATTGAAATGGAATAAATATTAACTTGTTTGTGTTTGTTGTTTTTTAACTGTGTTGCTTTAATCTTCCAAATGGAGTGGTCATTAAAAATCTGCATTAGAAATCCTCGTATCTACTGTGGGTTAAACAGCAAACTTCAGTGTTAGTGAAAACAATGTAACGACCTCAGCCACCACACACGATCTAGAATATGTCTGGCACTATTCGTTTGATCTTCACTAGGTGTTCCAAGCATTTTGCCTTGTATCAGACTAAGCTAAAATCTGTAAATAACTGACTACTCTTTACTTTTAGCTCCCTCACTACCAAAGGCATTTAAGCGCCCTGGCAGAAAGAGACAGAGGAAAGCTTCGTTTTCCTCTAGCAAGCATTGACATAGTGCAAGGTTGGATTGTTTAACTCTCAACTGTTCGACATGTATAGCTGGCTACTCGTATTCGGGGTTACTATTGTAGGCGCTTGCTCAGGCGTATTTGTGTTTATTCAACACCCACAGGGCCCACCTATGCTGAGCCGACCTTAGTTACAGTTTCTAGGAAAGCGCGTGTTATCTAGCGTGATCAACAATTTGAACAAGGCCAGAACGCTCTATCCCTCGGCCACGATGACTTGTGTTCTTCCGTCTACCCGATTTCACTCACAAGGTCAACCCGTGGTATGGTTTTCAAGCACTTTCCAAATGTGTCGCACGCTGAGATCGACCCCTCCAGTCCGATAACATCAGGAAGTCTCCTTCCTGACAAATCGACTATGGTGGGATTCGAACCCGGGTCTCATGGTCAGAATGCGAACGTTCTAACTACTCGGCCATACTTTTAATTATGTAGTGAAATGAAGCTTAATGGCTTTATTTTTGTTCATTTTCGCATAAATCAAATTGAAGAGTTTTTGATTGCTATGGGATATCCATCTTCTTATATGGCAGTGAATGTTGGACAATCTTTCCACAGATGAGGAGAAAACTCAGAAATGTGGTTCTACGGAAGGATGATGAGAATTCTATGAATGGAACGAGTAAGCAACAAGGGAGGCTTAAGTAAATGCCAAAAGAAAGAACACTTCTACTCAGAATCAGGAAAAGATAGCTGAATTTCCTTGGACACATGATGAGGAAGGAGGGTTTAGAAAATTTAACTCTCACGGGCAAGAGAGATAGGGGAAGGCAGAATAGCAACACTTTGCCTGAGGAGCCTGTGTGTACGGAGGGCGGAAACCTTAGTAAAAGGAGAAAAACTGCAAGGGGCCACATGAGATAGGAAGTTATGAAGAGCCGCGATCGCCTATGTCCTGAAGGGACGAGGCACAGAGAAGAAGAAGATCGGGAAGATTGTGTTGTCACAGGCTTTCACATGAGAAGAGCGTGTCTTCCTTGAAAATCAACATCCCGGCTTTTATCAAACTCCACCCACTGGCGTCGATGGGAAAATCCGTAGCTATCTCACCCACAAGGCAGGTCATGCATGAAAACTGAATGGGAAAATATTTAAATTCATATATTTTTTCTTTTTGTTCGTCCATGCTTTGATAGTCACTATTTATTTTATTTATGCCGTTCTTTACAAGATCTATAGCGAGGTCGTAAGCACGAGATAAAGAAATTAACACGTAAGGCAGATACGTCAGGTCTGTGACTTTTTTTTCCTTTGAATGACAATTCGGGCAAGTGAAATGAAATCAAAGAGAAGAACGCCTTCATACTAATGCCAAATTCCTTGAGCAATTACTAAAAAATTAGAAAACACCGTAAGGCAAGGGTACGTCTTCTCACCGGACTTATTCAATCTCTACAGCGAGACAGTCTTAAGAGAACTCAAACTCCTATCAGGAGTTATTATTGGTGGACACAAGCTTAACAGCACAGGATATACGAATGATACTATGTAGATGACAGGCAGAAAACTGCAGTAACTCCAAGACAAGGTAATAAAAGAAAGAGGGAAGAAAGGACTAAGTTAAAGATGGGGCAAATGGAAACAGCTACCTGACGAGCATGTGTAAATGAGTGGTAGAACAGCAAGTGGAAAGGATAGTAAAAAAAAACGACGTTGCTAAGAGCTACAAATGATAGGAAGTTGTAGAGAGCCTTGATCGCGCACGTCCATGTAAAAGTGCCTTAACGAGAAATACATACCTGACATTTTTGTTATTTTTACTTTCTAATTTAATCAGCGTCTTTATTTTGTTTTATTTTTAATAAAAGTCCATTTCGCTTATTCAACATTGAAAAAAAGCAGATTGTCTTGTGTATGAAAGACAGGTGGCCACAGACCTTCAATAACAACACGTTATATAAATGCAGCGCTTGTAAAGAAAATCTCAGAGATTTGATTCCATCAGCCATTACGTTCTCTCTCGAGTAAGGATTACTAAGACACTTGTGACTTAGAATCTCTCCAGTAGGAGATTAACTCTGCAATTATATGCACTCGTCTAATTGACGAAACTAAGACAGTTTTTTGCTTTATTTCATATTAGAATACGCAATTTAGTTGAAAGGCAGTTTAATATAAAAAGTCAGGGAAAATGGAATAATGAGGCCATGAATTTATTTTGAATAAAACGTTTTTAAATGCTGGTAACTTTTACAAAAAATTAATCTGAATAGAAAATATATTTTTTTAAAAGACTTGTTAAAGTTGTTATTTACCATACATAGCTCAGGTAAAAGGCCACAAGTATGGAACAGCAATTCAGGATTGAACTCGCTTCGTGTGATCGACAAGCGCATTTTGCTAATCATTACAGAACAATAACATTAAAGTTAACAGAAATTCCCTATTCGGCTATAGAAAACATATTAAGCGCCTTTCGGAAGAATCTAGAGGCTTTTTATCTTGTTCATCATCGGCGTCTATTTACCGTTTTAAATATTGTCGTTCACTTATCAAAACTAAGTGATATCATCGAACAGAATAAGTAAAAGTGAGTAAGAAAGCTCGATAAAAAACGAAAAGAAAAGCGAATTGGGTTAAAACGAAAAGACAAAAGACAAAATTGCCATCTTTGTTGGGTGAATAGGTTGTTTTTCTTATACACGTCGGTGGTTATCATAATGTTGTGTGTGATTCACTCACATCATAACAACAGAAATTAGCTTGGTTTTTACGGAGATAAAAACATGCTTGACAGAATTGTATGGTAAATTTTATGTTAATTTCATACATTTTTCGTGCGTATTGGCGTGTGTATTGTTTTATGGTACATGTAATAAAAGGGATAATTTATTCCGTAGTATTACAAGCCATGCCACAGAAAGAAGTTACACGCGTGTTGCCCGTACCAAGGTTCACGGCGAAGAGCTTGAATTTAAAGTCTTTTGGCGGGATATTCGTATTTCCGACAGGAACGGTTTTTGTTGCATGCTTGGAGTATTTTTATTATTTTAAATTTTTATTTAATTTAATTTACACAACGTTTTTATGTTACTGCTTTATTTTATTTTATTTACAATTTTCATTATTATTTTATATTTCATTTTTATTTATAATAATAATAATAATAATAATAATAATAATAATAATAATAATAATATACCTACATCTTAAGGGTCATTACTCTTTTCCCCCTTTGATTTTTAAAGTGAGTGAAGGTTTTTTGGGGTTTTTTGGAGCGTAACGCGCACCTTACATACGTAGGTAAATGCTATAGTATAAATTTTCATTAAGTGCCATGTGCCTCCAGAACGGTCATGACTTTCCACAACTTCCTATCTCTGGTAGCACTAAATAATTTTTGTCCCCATACTATCCCCCAGTCTTTGTTCTGGCATGTATTTACACAAGCTTGTTATTTCCCTTGCACCTCTTGATCCCAATATGTCCTGTGAGTGTCAAATTCTCCGAGTATTCTTTCCTCATTTTGTGTCCCCAGAGAATTCAACTGCGTGTTTTTAGTTCCCATTTTTCTTGAAAACTATTTCATTGAACAAATCTCACGTCCATTCTCAGCATCGTTTTGTAGAACCACATCTCTGTTGTTTCAAGTTCCTTCTTTATCTGTGAGGAAATTGTCCACTATTCACTGGAACGGACATTGCATAGCGGTTCGATACTCTTTTCTTTTTTTCTAGCCAAATTTTCCTTTTCATAATACTTTTTTTTAGCTTTTGGGAGACATTTTTCTCTATTCTAATCAGCTTTCAGATTTCTGTGCCATATCTTCCGTTTTCTGTTAAAACACTCCCCAGATAATTAAATTTCTGTACTTTATTTGAGTCTGAGGTTTCCAATTTGTAGCTTACAATTTTCTAACAGCCATATTTCAGTATCGTTCTACTTCCTTACAAAACACTAATCTGGTTGAGCATCTTTCTTTCATACAGCCATTTCTCTATCATGTCCAGTGATGTATCAGGTCATCCTATAAGTTCTGTCCGAATTTTGAATAAAGAAAACAAGTGACCAAATGTTACATTTAATTACAGATTCAATCAACAATGTATTTTCCCTGATTATCTATGACTTCATTCCATCTATTAACAAGCTTACTAATTCCATTACTGTAAAATTATTTTGGCTTTGATTCGAAGAACTCACAAATGTCAGTTTTAACCTCTTCTTGTGTTACAAAAGCTGTTTCTTCCAAATGATTCTGTAAGCTACAAAACAAATGGTAGTCTAAAGGAGCAAGGTCGGGAGAATAAGGTGGATGAGGAATTTTCTCCCAACCAAGTTCTTCGATCTTTTGTGACGTGATTCTTGCTGTGTGTAGTCGCGCATTGTCCTGATGAAACATCACCCGTTTTCGATTCATTAGGGCAGGTCTTTTTTCCTCAAAGCTTGGTTCAAACGCTCTAATTGCTGACAGTATATTTGAGCATTAATTGTTGCATTAGGTGGTAACAATTCAAAGTGGATTATTCCTTGGCAATTTCCAGATTGAAAGAAGAACCTTTTGCCCATGAAGTTCCCTTCTCGGCTGTAGCTGGGGTCTTCCCCTTTACCAAGCCACTGTCTACGACGCTTAACATTTCGATAAAAGATCCATTTTTCGTCGCCAGTCACAAGTCTATCCAAAAAAGGTGAAACAAGTTGGCGAGAATGGAGAGAAGAGCAGATGTCAACTCGGGATTTGAGGTTGTTTTCAGACAATTCATGAGGCACCCATTTTCCAAGTTTAGGAACTTTTCCAAGTTGTTGAAGATGACCATGAACAGTTGTATGGTTTGAACTGAGAACCACTGCCAATTCCTCAACTGATAAATCAGGATTTTCTTCAAAGGCTGCTTCAAGAAGCTTTTCATCAAACTCAACTGGACGTCCGATTCGATCTTCATCTTCAAAGGTGAAATCTCCACCTCTGAATTTTGCAAACCATCTTCTGCAAGTTCTTTCATTCACACATTCCTCTCCATAAACTGAGTGAATGTTTCTAGCCGCTTCGGTTGCTTAGTTTCCTTTCTTGAACTCATAAAGCATTATGTGCCTCAAATGATTCTTGGTTACTTCCAGTGTTAGCAGGGTTTTAATCAAACAAAATTTAATGTCATTGTTCTCTGAAATAAAATTTGATCAGTTTAAATGCATCTAAACATAAAAATAATATTCAGCTCCATTAGACATTATAAAATACTCTTTAAATTTCGTTCATTTTAACAAAAAGTTAAAATCGGACAGAACTTATGGGTTGACCTAATATAATCATCTTGCAAAGTTCCATTCGTCTTTTCGCTATAGTCCTTTTTACTTCAGTTTACGAAACAATCCTTTACTCAGGTGTCAACTTTCATCTACTCGGTAAATATTATATTATTACAGAATTAACAAGTTGATTGCCGGAGGTCAATTACGAAATCTGACTTCAAATGCCAACTTTATAATAGTTTGTTTTTAGTTGTCCGTACGATTTTTCATTACTGCTTTAAACCAGGTACCAGTTAAGTTGAGTTAGAAACAACGAAAAGTCTCATGCTGTAGCCTTGATAACAAGACCACGAAAACGAGATAACTCATAATAGTCATAATAAAAACTGCCACTACGAGTTATTATGTGGTCGGCAGTCAATGTGTTAATTGGTTGATCATTTCTCTTTTTACAGAAGCTGATTGGTTGATTATTTCTCTTACTGTTTATCGGAGGCATTTGACTGCTTGATTACATTTCATTTTACATAATGCACGCAACAGATTGGTTCATTATTTCAAGATTTACACATAGTTGTCATTTGATTGGCTGATGACTTCTCCTATGACATATAACACACAATTGATTGGTTGCTTAAGAGACGAATTTGGGACATACAGGAGGTCCTCGACTTAGGTCGGAGATCCGATCGTACGGTGTGACGTAACCTGATTTTTGATGTAGCTCTGAACTCAACTGCATAAGTACCCACGAGTCTGCCTTAGACTTGGGATCCATAATGAAGGACAAAAGTCCCCCCAAACGACACAAATGAGAGATAGCGAATATAGCACAATCCAATATGGTGTACAGTTTGTGAAGAAACAACGCCGTCTTCCTCATATAGCGCCGCGTGACGACGTATTATATTATGGAAGATTGTGCCGTAACCACGAAACGCCGTACGTCGGGTCTGGCGTAACCCGAGGATCTTCTGTATAGATGTCAGTCATGAGAGAGTTTTCTATATAAAATGGTTAGCAAAGTAATCCCATATACCAATTTATTACAGTAGGGAAATCGATCAACACCTTACTAAAGACATGTGCAACTCTAGACATAGTAAATAATTCTTGGAATTTCTGGTCATTCTGCTAGTATAGGAGACAATTTCTGATGTTAAGTATAAGTTTTTTTGTTTTGTTTTGTTTTTGTTGTGGTGGGATCCACCTTATCTGCATAGGTGACTACCAACTATATAAATAATGGTTGATACCGGAAGAGAAGCGGAATCACGAGATCCAACTAGAGACTCTGATCGACTGCGACTAGTCAACACATTCTCCAGGAACGTCTTCCCAGAAATATACAGAAATACTATATGTACTTATTGTGTACACTTTCTTGTTATAATACATTCTTGTTCCAAGTACATTTTGTGTTGCATTATTATTCCATGCATTAGGCGAGATTCAACATTGAGTCAAGACTCAACAGTTTTTTTGTTTTTTTTTTTGCTTCCATTTTCTCTAAAATTTTGTCGTTCCTCACATGTTCGGCCCAAGAAAGAGGTAGTCGGAATTTCTAAGGTACATAATGAGGAAAGAGGTCTTGAGTGATTTGATACTTACATGACAGATTGAAGGCAAGAGGGACAGAGGAAAACAACGTATAACCTACCCAACGAGTTTGAGTAAATCGATGGAGGAACAAGTTGTAGGAGAGATAACGAAAAGACAAAATTTATTAAGAACTACAAAAGACAGGAATGACCGCCAACGCCCTGAAGGAACACAGCACGTAGAATAAGACAAGGTCATCAGTGATCATCATGTACCAGAATGATATTCAAGATTTTCTTACGACTTACCATAATTTTCTTTTTTTCTTTTTTTAAATTATTTCACACCAAGCAAGGCAATAATGCCACTAGGATGCAGGGGCCACAGGGAGTGAAAAAAGAATGAGGACTTTAGCGAGGAGAAGTGAAGAAAAGGACAATAAAAGAACAGTTTTCAGGAAGATGGAAAATGCTTGTTGACGCTTCATTTAAATACTCGCAGGATATATTGAAGGCAGGAGGGAAAACAGGACCTACCTCCCGAGCTTGAGCATATGCATGGCGCAACGAGGTTTATGAGAGATAACAAAAAGACTATATATATTAAGAGCAACAAAGGACAGGAAATTTTGGAGAGCCATGGTCGCCAATGTTATGGAAGGATGCGCGACATAGATGATGGGTATAGCAAATAATTACTAATGATTTTTATTCTAACTAGGTGCATGCCCCACGCTTTTAGTACTGTAAATATATATAATAAAGCTTTTATGGATTCATTTAAAGGAATGTAGTGCCTATTGAAAATAGTAACAACTATTTAAATAGACTTAATAAGTTACTGACAATATGCATATGGTGAAATTAATTAAAATATGCATTTTAATTGTTTTTAACAATGCATACAAACGTATGCAGGGTAATTTGAATAATAGCTCAGTCATTGTCTATCGAGTGCTTAGCAAGTGGTGTGACGCGCTGCAGTTAGCTTGTTGCATGTGGTTAGACGATTTGACAAAAGAGAACTTCATCCCTTGTAGCTGGGAAGTGAAGCAGATCTCACTTTTGGTTTTGAATTCAGGGCTGTTCTCCTAGACCGGTTGCCAGTCTAGTCTATAGAATCTAATCTCCTTTGCTACGTTCGAATAAAATGTGCTATCAACAGTGGGTCGTGTTATATTTTTCCATTCTTACCAATAGACAAAAGATAGCTAATTGTTGTAGGCAAACAGTATACTGGTTACTTTTCATTATATATCAATAATATATAATTATCAAAATCTATTTTAATACACTAAGTATTAAGAAACAGAAAAAAATTCGTTAGAAACAAAGAAAAGGGTACTGAAATGTTATGTAGTTATCAGTCTTCCTATATAACAGTGAATACTGGACAATCTCCTCACAGATGAAGAAGAGACTTGAAGTAACAGAAATCTGGTTCTACAAAAGGATGCTGAGAATACCTTGGACTGAATATGTGAGCAATGACGACGTTCTACAGCCCTGAGTATGACGATAAACTGCATCCGGCAGCAAGGCTTCTGATCAGGAAATTGGAGGTTTTGAGGAGCGTGGAACCACCTCTTAATTGCTGTTGTTCCCAGGCCCACACTGACCCGAAATGGTTATACCTGTTAGAGTCCCAACTATGAACAAATAGTGAGGCTCCAAACAAAAACAAAACTCTATGAAAGTATAAAAATACATTTTTATAGTAAAAATACTAGCAATACATTACTTTTTTATATAAAAAATACCAATGATACAATTTTATAGTAAAATGACCAACAGTATATATTATCTGTAGTTGAAGGCATACAATTGCATTCAAAATATATTTAGTTGAATCCATAAAATTCTGTTCAAAATATTTAGATTTCGGCATTAAATATATATTTAATATAGATATGCCGTTAAACAAAATGAACGAAGTTCTAGAGAAAATGGCAACAAAAAGGACACTTAGGCTTAACACCAGGAAGAGACAATTCAAATTTCCGGGGCATATAATGAGGAAAGAGGGCTCGAAAAATTTGATGCTCACAGGACAGATTGAAGGGTGAGAGGAAAGCAACGCTATAACCTAGCTGGCGAACTTGTGCGAATGGATGGCGGAGCAGGGTTTGGGAGAGATGGCAAGAAGACGATAGTTATTAAGAGCTACAAAAGGACAGGAAATAGTGGAGAGTCATGATCGCCAACATTCTGAAGGGACACGGCACATATAGCAGAAGAAGAAGAAGAAGAAGAAGAAGAAACGTCAATCTGCGCAACCGATTAGTCTGTTTATCAACGAACTGAAAGAAACTTATTCTCCTCTAGGATATTGTCCTAATCCTTTGCACCTCGCAATTAGCACACCGTTGTTACCATGTCAAGAGTTCGATCCCCATTAGGCCCTCCTCCTAATTATGCCCTTGTCCTAGACATAGTTTAGTAAATACCTGCTATCCAAATCGTATGTAATTAAATTTATACTTCCGATTCAGATGGCATTGGCGAAATTGTCAACTTTTCATTTCCTCCATTTGATGCCCTTCATTTTGCTTTAGAAAAGAAAATGTGCAGATGGTGTATTGTATAGCGGCTCAGAATGAGAGAACCGAATTCAAACTCTAGCTAGGTTCCTCATATTCACTTACGCTCAAATGCTCTTTGGAGTGCTGTGAATGCATATCTCCCTCCCAACTATTAATAGTTAAATAGAAGAACATGTATCTAGAAAAATCATTATTCTCAAAAAATTGTAAATGCAGTATCCAGTCGCGAAAAAATATTTCCAATCCCAAATTTTCCAGTTTTAAATAACCCACAAAGATTGATAAGCCGTAAAAAAAAAATTAACTTTGAAAGATATCATTGCCTATCAGTGAAACAATTCTCGAAATAGCGGAAGAGTTGTGTATTTGTGAGCGATATATTTGGGTCACTGGGTGAGAAAATTCAGTAAGAGACCTCTTGAGGGTCAAACGGACAACGGTTAGTAAGGATACAATAGTGTCTCGTACCAATATGCCATCGCACTAATTTACATTAAATTTTGAAGGAAGCATATTTCAAAGCTCAAGCTACAGCGCTTCCGTCTCCCCTAAAGTTATTTTTAGCCATTAATTAACTAATAAATTGAGCCTTCTTTTTCATTCTATATGCCATGTGCTTTCAGAACGTATACGATCATGGCTCTCCGCAACTTCCTGTTTTTTTGTTGCTCTAAGTAACTTTTGACCTTTTACCATCCCTCTTTGACTCTCTTCTGTCATTCATTCACACAAACTCAAGTAGGTGATCATGGCTCTCCACAACTTCCTCTCTTTTGTTGCTCTAAGTAACTTTTGATCCTTTACCACTCTTCTTTGTCTCCGTTCTGTCATCCATTCGCACAAACTCGTTAAGTAGATTACTCGCAGTTTCCAACCGTTTCCTTTGCCTTGGGGATGTTTTGTGTGTATTAAATTCTCTGTGAGGAGGGAAGATGTCTTTCCAGAAAGTGATTGATCATGGCTCTCCACAACTTCCTACCAATTTTTGCTTTAGGAAACTTTTAACCTTAATCATCGGCTTTTGTCTTTGTTCTGTCATCCATTCACAGAAAAATCGTTAAGAAGGTTGCTCACTGCTTTCATTGCTTCACCTCCTTCTCTATCGCCTGTAAGTGTTAAATTCTTTTATGCGCGATCTCCTTTTCCCACATCAGCCAATCAATGCACACCTGATGATGACCAGTGGGTACTTGGTCGAAACGCTGTATCTATAATAACATCTATATCAACCAAAATGAGAACAATAATTCAAAATAATGACAATTACTCATCTCAGAAATAAATACTAGATCATTAAAAGCTATACGAAACCGCCATCATAACCAAATGTCAAAAACTATCTAACGTTGAATATAAATTTCTTAAAAAATACCACTAAACAGTGGATATAGGAGTTGGTTATACATGTGTTACGGTCATCTAGTGGACATGAGTTCACTCCTTGGAACTGGTAATGACATACCAATTCAGAAGCAGCGAAAATAACTGATGTTACAAGGACAAAATATTACTATAGTCAACAGATATCACATATCAGCCAATTAATGCGTATCTGATGATGACCAGAGGGTACTTGGTTGAAACGTTGTAACGATAATAATACCTATATCAACCAAGAGAACACTAGTTCAAAATAATATAAGAACGAGTTACCCAGTCGCTGCCTTTTTCAAAATGGTGGAAATGCGTGCCACTCAAAATATGACCATTGAGGGAAAATTTCAAAAACAGACATATTGTATACTGTTAGAAAAGAACGTTTTGGGGGACTATTAATCTGTTAGAAAATAGTGTTCAAAAGTGTACAATCAATAGAGATAAAAATGTGAGAGACATGGCTATGTCATTTTTCTTTATTGGATTTGGGTCAAGATTTTACAAGCTTTGAAACATTCCTCATAACAAAAACAATGTCATTATTGAAATAAATGGCAATAAAAAGTCGTAAGAATGACATAAAAAGGTTATATTAAATTGAATGTTAGACATTCTTATGACATTGATGTGTGTTATATAGGAATAAAGTGTCGCTGCTGACACTTGAGTTATTGAATTAAGTAGACCACGTGACTATAGAGGAAACGCATATATGGAAAGTTTCGTGACGATTAACGAACATCATTTTTAGTTTCATCTCTATTACTATTCGGATCTGTATTTCTAGTCTATCCTCTATTACTATACGGATCGCTATTCTCTATATTGTTTCTCTATACTACTATATTCACTGTATTGTTTCTCTATACTATTTCACTATACGAATTACTATTCGAGCGTATATTATCGAGCAAGTACTATTAGTGCGATATTATTCGAAGGCGTCTGGCCAGCAGCATTGTTCAACGGCGTACTATAGTTGTACCTGCGATTACAAAGTCTCTACTACAATGAGCATTGCGAAAGTGACAACGAGTATTCGTTGGCATCACAAAAGTGGCAACGGATGTTCGTTGACATCACAAAAATGTAATATTCTTAATAAATAATAATCTCAATAAGAAGGTTTCATTAGAATCTCTTCGTTGTATAGGTTAAATAAATCCGGTAAGAAGACGCATTGTTCTCCTAAGTCTCCTCATCAGTAATATGATTATAGAAATATTGACTGACCATGTAGACATATCGACATCAACAGGATTACAGGTCAACTGTAGTGAGATTTATCTTAAACCAGCCTTTTCTCAATCGGTGCGATTGAGAAAAGGCTGGTTTAAGATAAACACTAATACGCCATGAAAGTTAACTAGGTGCGTCCCAGGTTATCAGGTAAGTAATTTATGAATTATTTTTCTATTTAAAAAGTCTTTATTTTTAAAGAGCTACAGACAGTAAGCACATGGCTTCCATGTTTAAGTCAAGTTTTTATCATTTGAAATTTTAAACTGGGGGTTAAATTACTTAATCTTTAAGAAGGAGTAAATAATCCTTTCCTTTTTAACTTCCTTAAGGCATAATATTTAAGGCTTAACATTCAACAAATTGCCAAAGAACATCAAGTATGAGTTTTACACAAGCATACTTAACCTTTATCACTCTGTATGTGACCTCATTTGCTGTACAAAAAGTTTATCCTGTCACTGAAGGTAACTCTGATCCCTGAATTTGAATTTCATAGCTGTGTTGACTTATACTGCTATGGCAACAGAAAACAACTTTGAGTAAAATTAAAAATTCAGATACTGCGATTGGGAGACCTTGAAAAAGAATGCAATGGAAAGAGACGTAATATTAATAACGCAGAATGCTAAAGGTTAAATATGCAATATATATTGTCTTAAAAATAAATGCTAATTTTAGGAGACTTCTTTACTATTGACATATTTCATGACTGATTTCCCTTATTAAGATTTAAAGTACGTTCCAGAGTTTAGTTGTTCTACTAGTGCGCCCTTGTAAAAAAAAATTAAATAAGTTGAGAAGCATTCTTTTCACGAACAGCACCGCAACTTGCAATCGGTTGAATATCCGATGTATAATTTTTCAAGGAAACTCCATGTCATTCTCTCTGTTTTGACTGTCACAGATCGCCCTTTTGCATGAACTAAACAATAACTATGGATTCAAAAATAAACAACAAAATCTTTAATTACTCATTCGACATGGATGAGCTCGAACATTTTGCCAAAGACGACAATGAGTTGAAAAGTGTTCTTAATACTGTAAAATGTTTCAGTGATGACATCCGTATGGTTTCTGGTTAGATGAATGTGAAAAAGTAACATTCAAGAAATGGAGAATCACAGAAACAGACTCAATAGATCTAGATTTTTTTACAAAGATTAGGGAACTGAAACAAGAAGAAACTTATAAATGCCTAGGAATCGGCGAAGGAATAAAATACAGCCCTGAATTTAAAAAAAAAACGACGTTGAGTAACACTGTACCAAACTCTTATGAAATTATTCTCTATCGTACGGTTTTTAATCTCAGGACGCTGTGAAACAATAACATATCTTTCGTTATCGTTATTGCTACAATTTGTTTTGTATTCGCATCTGTTTATTTTCTTCGCAAGCTCAACGTCACTATGTGCATTCACTGTTCCTTCACTCTCGTCTAACAAACAATTTCTTCAATTAGCCTGATACTACATTTTCGGAGAGCGCCTCATACAACTGCACCAGTCAGTTATGCTCGTATATTACTGATCTGACTCCATAAACACCTGTAACTATTTTCTGTACTAAACCTGATATTATTCCCCAAGAGTGCGACTCAAATCACTGTACCAAGAAGCCTGTTACACGAGTATCTTATTGAACATCAACAAACTGGTGACCTCGATTCAGAGAGTGAACACATCTTTACCGCAAGCACGCCTTAAATTGTAACTTAAGCGACAGCAGGTATAATTGGACTTCCTTAGAGCTTAGAAATGTTTTTGTGTTTTTAATTGTTTCAAGTATATTTATGGTTTGTAATTGCAGGACTTCGAAATATTCCTATGAGATATTATTAAGTGATGTGGAATTGTATACAAGAAAAATGTTTAATTTTCTCTGGTTATTTTATAAAACTATTTGCTTGGGATGTCTTGAGAGGAATTTTTGCAACCTGGAATCATAAAAAAAATATTTTTATAAAAAGAAATAAACTTTTTGAGACGCCGTCACTGGGTATTTCGTATGCATCATTAAGGATTAATTAACTGCGTTATGAAGGTGAATTATTTTTTCCACCTTTCCTGCAGACTCAATATCGGAAGCCTATCGCTACTCTGTAGCTATTTCCATGGAAAATGTTCTGGCGAGCTACATTTATTCGTTGTCCTTTTGTTTTTTTTGGGGGGGGGGGGTTTGTTTTGCTTTTGTTTTGTCTTTTTCTTTGGTTTTTGTTTTTTTCTTTGGTTTTTGGTTTTTTACAATAATGTTCACTCTGTACAAGGCCCTGGGGCTACTCGAGTAGAGGGTTACAGAATAAGAGAAACAGTCTTTGTGGATATATGGGGAAGATAACGGTTAACCCTAGACTTGAACAGGTGAAGATTGTAGTAATCAGGAAAGCAGCTTCTTGGGAGTCGATTCCACAAAGCACTTTGAATTCAAAATCATATTTGGCCCTGGCGATAAACTTTAACTAAGGTCCGCTACAGTGGTGTTCACCCTGTACAAGGCCCTGGGACTACTCGAGGTAGGGGGTTACAGAGTAAGAGAAAGTTTATGCGGATATGTGGGGATAACGGTTAACCCTAGATTGAACAGGTTAAGATTGTAGTGATCAGGGAAGCAGCTTCTTGGGAGTCGGTTCCACAAAGCAACGGTTCGTGGGAAGAAACTGCTCGGGTGGAACTTACATCTCAGCAATTTCATACGAAGGGAATGAGAGTGGTTAACTGCAATGTGTGTAACATGGCGGGTCTTAGCCATGAAGGTTAGAACTAGTGGAACTAAGGAATATAGTTTGTCTGACCACTTTTCATGGAAATAGCGGTAGAGCCATGAGATGCTTGCGACGTTTTGTCTGTGAGAAAGGGATTGTAGTGTGGAAAATAATTTGTCACCCACAAGGACGTGGAGACACGTTTGAACTCTATAGAAAGTGGTAAGTGAAGACTGGGAAGCTCTTGCCTATATACGGCAACAGTACTCCATTTTCGACCTGATCTGGCTCTTGTAAATGTAGAGGATAGCATAAGAAGTCAAGTACTTACTGAAACGATAAGGGAACCGACCATTTTTTCCAGCATCTTTATCGATGGATCGTATGCACGAGCTCTACGAGGTCTGGGCTGAATTTAAATCCCAATAGGCGCTCAAGGCAAGACGCCTCCCTGAGGGAACACCCGTTCATCATGATTGGTGATTGTTCAGTGTCCGATCGTCGACGATGGAAAGTAACTAGTTTGGTTCCACCAATCAAGACCTCCAAAACTAGCACCAATCATATCACGTACACAGAGGACTCATTTTCATTCTCTTCGTATTACCTTGGTAAGGAGGAAGATCGACTCAGATAGCTTTTTTACCGGGACTCTTTGTGGAACAGATTCTCAAAAGGATACTTCCCCAATCACAACGATCTTATCCACTTCAAGTCCAGGATTAACCGTTATCTATCCTACATATCCTTATAATCTACAATTCTTAAGTCCATAAAACAACACCATTCCGTAACCCTCTACCTTGAGAGGCTCTTCGGTTTTGTACTGGATGCTGCAGTCAAGAAGATAAGTAGTGTAAAGATTTTAGCATATTTCCTACAGGCACCAATGGTCGATGCTCGAGTCCAAACAATATAATGCTGATATTGAAGGTAGGCACAGACTTTCTGCTCCCTTCCATCTCCAATTCGTCTAAATTCCAAATAGGAGTAGATAAGTTCACCAATCCCTGGGCTTTTGAACAGGAGTAGAGGTTTATCCCTTGTTTCCAGTTTAGAGTTGAATTTCCAGTTCCTTCTAAAGTCTTCTCATTCACTGCCTGTAGTACCTTTCATTTTAGCGGAATTATTGCCTTGTTTGGTGTGAATTTATTAAAAATAAACATAGTAAATATCTACAAATGCGAAAATTTATTGCAACTGGAAAATTGGTCCTGACAGTCCGACACACCGAGAAGAGGATATCTGAGTTATTTCCACTGAAATAACTGTCAGATACTTAATAAGCATTTTTAGTATGGTACAAGTGCATATCTGTCGAGCACTCAGTGATAATCAACACCCTTATTACAGTCATGTTCTGTTAGAACAACTTGTTAACCATAGCTAAACATTATTAGTATTTAAAAGTCCCCTTTTAGAATTACAGACACTCTCTACGTTTATACCATTATTCAATTTTGCTTAGTCCAGTACGTGGCCACAAAAGGCACCGATTGAGAATCGAACGATATTATCATGCTTCGACCTCCTTATGATTGGTCGGAACTCCGTTGATAATCCCTTTCCACACTATTCGGTCCTGTATTGCTGTCCCCAGATCCCCAATGTCCAATCCTCAGTTCCGAGCTGAGGGTTGAACATTGGTTAACTTGTGCAGGGTGAACTCGATGTATTAGTAATGGTTTGCGAAACAAGCTTGCTGACAGTTAATCTACAGTTAGACTCTCTTTAAATAGACTCTCTTTAATTAGATTACATTCAGACAGCTGAATTTTCAGGTACACATAATGAGGTAAGAAGACCTAGAGAATTGAACACTCACAGGATATAATAGCAAGAGAAGCCGGGGAAAGCAGCGAGTAACCTATCTAACGAGTTTGTGCGAATGAGAGGCAGACCAAGGATAAGATGGGAGAATAAAGAATCAAAAGTTATTTAGAGTAACACATATCAGGAAGATGTGGAGAGCCATGATTGCCAGTGTCTTGAAGGGGCACGGCGCATACATAAAGTAGTTTGACAAATCTGATGATAGAGCTGGGACAAAAGTAGAAAATCAAAAGTTACTTAACGAAACAAAAAACAGGAAGTTGTGGAGGGCCATGATCGCCCATGTCCCGAAGAGACAACATATAAAAGAAAAAGTAGTTTTAACAAGTTTGTGTGAAAGGATGACGCAAAGGAGGATAGTAAACAGTCAAAAGTTACTTAAATCAACAAAAAACAGGAAGCTGTGGAGAGCCATGACTGCTCACTTCCTGAAGGGAGACGGTACATGAAAGAAGCATTTCTTACTATAGGCATCGCACATTTGACAGTTTTACGTCAATCACTGGATTCTTAATCCCTCGCTATCCAGCGCTCACTCCCTGTGTATGTGTGCTCGAGTTTGTATAGGCGGCAATTTTCAAGTGAATTCTTTTCTAAATGTTAACTTTCAACAGGGCGTCTTTCGACTGCATATATAATCCTAACTAGTGTAAATGTTACAAGTACAGCAAAACGTTCAGTGGATGGAGACTGTAAAATAACACCTTCTGATGGCCTCGAAAACAATTCAGAACCTGGAACGGTCTTATATAGTAATGAAGATTACTCGTTGTACCAGTAAATCCTTGGAATACTCACGAAGCATCGACATTAATATCCTTCTTCACAATCACCGCCTTCGCCTCCTCCTCCTTCCTCTAAGTGGCGTATTCCTTCAGGGCGTGGATGATTATGGCTCTCCTCAACTTCCTGTAGTTCTTAATAAATCTTCTCCCTTTGTTATCTCTCCTGAACCCTGTTCTGCCATCTATTTACTCGTTATGCGTTGTTTTCATCTGCAGCTATTCTTCTTCTTCTTCTTCTTCTTCTTCTTCTTCTTCTTCTTCTTCTTCTTCTTCTTCTTCTTCTTCTTCTTCTTCTAGGTGGCGTGCCCCTTGAGGACGTGGGCAATTATGGCTCTCCGCAACTTCCTGACCTTTTTATCTCATATGTGGGAAGTTGGGGAAGGGATGGCCTTTGTCTTCTAACGTTGAGTTTGAGGTAAATATCGAGGCAAAGAGCTTCACCTTGTCTGTCGAAGAGGATATGACCTCGGGGCCATTTATAATAGTGGGCATAACCGCCTTAACTCTGTTCATAATTTGGTTAAACTGCCCCTTAACGTAATCCTCTACCTCGAGTGGCCCCCGGGCCTTGTACGGGGTGAACCTTACTATAAAAAATAATTCCTCCCACTCCCGGTTCTACTCTACAAGCTTGTTAGGTAGTTTATTTATTGATTTCCTCTGTCCCTCTTGCTTACAATATGGCCCGCGAGTGTCAAATTTCCCAAGCCCTCTTTCTTCATTATACATCCTAGAAATTTCAATTTCTCTTTCTGGTTCTGAGATTGTCCAAAATTCACTACTACAGAGGAGGACCGATATTACATTGCAGTTCAGCACTATTTTCTTTCTAACGAAATTTTCTTGTTTCTTAATACTTTGTTTAACTTTTGGAGGACGTCGTTCGGTATTGCAATGCCCCTTCAGATTTCGGTGTTGTATTTTTCGCTCTCTGTTAGAACACTTACTAGATATTTAAATTGTTGTACCTTCTTGGTTTTGCTGTCCCCATTTCGTAGTTCGCATCTTGAATTGTCCCTTTTGATGACAACTATTCATTCTGTCTTCTTACAATTTATATTTAGCCCTTTCTTCCCAATTTCCTTTATTACATTCGGTAGGAATTCCTGTGGTTTTCTTTCCGTGTCTTCTATCAACATTGTGCCATTTGGATATCTAACGATAGTGACCGTCAATAATGAATCATAGGAAGATTTTTAGTTCTCTCAAGATCGCTTTGCTGTAACGGTTGAATAAGTCCGATGAGAAGACAGCCTTGTCTTGCACCCATGACCGGCGCGTTTGATCTCCGAAACCCCCGATCGCAGTTGGGCGTTGGGGGAGGGGCGTTGTGGCTCCTAACATTTTTTTAGCTCGGTTTTATGGCCACCTACCATTTTTTTAAAAATTATTTTTAAACTGACGTTACATTGTCATTCATCAACTAATAATATATATCGTGTATCTGCATGGCCGGTGCGGTACGTACTACGCAGAAACCCCAGAGGAGGTTAGAGCCCCAAAAGGCCTAGAGGGCTAGTTTCAGCAGTGTTTTTCTTTTTGTCTTTTTTTTTGGGGGGGGGGTACATTTTACTTTTTTTCTACCTAAGTTATATTCTCAGTCATCAACTATAATAATCGGTAGTGCCGGTGTCTACGACCTGGAACCTCTCAAACGCGTGGAGGAACCATGGCTACTGGAGAGGTGGGTTAGAAGTGCTATTTTCAGTAGCGTTTATTTTCTTTCTGGACAGTTCTTTTAAATCAATTAAAGAAGTAATATATCTCGCTAAAATCGTTTTTATTCCGAGATAATCCACTCAGGATGATCTTTGATTTTTTTACTAATAGTAATACTAACCAGAAGTTTACGGCTATTAATTAAAATAAAATTTCTAGTCCTTACTTTTTACATTTCTAGAACGATAAAACCGAGAAAATAATAATAATATTTAAAAATTTCAACACATTTCGAAAACTGAAATACTGTTTTTAAAACAAATTTTTAAGACAATTCCGTTTGCGTCGTATTGGAATCTTCGCAAAAAAGTTTTTTCAGCGGAGATGCGTTGGCGAATAATCTTTATGGAAATATAAAAATTTGCGATTTAAACATTTTTTTTCGAGTAAAATTTAGTCATGAAAATATTGGTGGTTATTACAAAAAGAATAGAATTTTCTCATATTTAAAAAAAAATAAAAACCTATTCAACATAAAAGTGAATAATTAATGAATATGTACTGAAATTTTCATTTAAATTGGATAATTTCTTGTTTTTTGGTAATTTAAAAAACGCTGTCCCTTCCCCACCAGTTTTCCTTCGAGAGTTTGCGGCTCCCAGGTTGGGAAAATTTTGAAATCGACAGTAGAGACGGGGGCCCGTATCAAAGTTTTGCGGGTGGGGAGACCCTAGCGCTGGCATTGCTTGCATCCCTTTCTATTTTTGTATATTTACTGAGTTCATTTTCTATCTGTATTCAGACAGTTTGCTCCCAGTATTAGTTCTGAATTATTCTAGCGTCTTTCCCAAATAAATCAAGCTTACCTAGTAGTTCAAACAGTTCTTAGTGTCGTACTTTATCAAAACCTGCTCTTATTCGCTTTCTACCCAGTGAATTTTCGAGGAGAATGACAAACCAGGCAAAATGCTCCCAACATGGAACCACCTGAACTCTCAACTCAAGCAACAATGGTCAGCAAATTTGATGACTCTCTCCAATATAATCGAAGAACGAAAAGCGGATACGCTGTTCTTTGACGCCCTGAAAGATAAGGATACCCACTTGCCTAACAATCTTTAATCGCCCTCTTTTCTAACACTTGAACCAAAACCGCAAATTCAGATGGACGGCAAAAGTTTAAAAACAAAACAAAAAAAAAACTGATACTATAAATTATTGCAGCTGCCAAAAACCCTTTGTGGTCCAGCAAGTGTGGTTGCATGTTTCCGGTCGTTTGATATTCATTAAGGCAATCATTTCTGTTATTTAGTCAAAATTGTTTTCATCGAAATAAGAAAGATCAAAAACTAATTTGCTTTTCCGCAAAAACTAAAAGGTCACAATAGATTGCATGCGCTAGTATCAGAAACCTGAGACCCAAGAGACTTGTTGATGCTAGCAGCATTATGAACAGGAGCCTAAGAATATTTCAAGACCACTTGCCATCAGGGTTGCGGGATTGAACTACTTTTGAAAGCCTAGTGCTTTTAATTTCGCTACTCGCAACTCTTTGGGGCTACTTTTAAAACAAGCTGACTTTCTAATGAGAAGAACGTAAATTTTCAACGTAGCAGCGAGCCAATAACATAACCAGGCCGTTTCTCAAGGATATTTTTTTATTTTAATCATTTCACCCCAAACAAGGTGGAAGTGCCACTAATACGCAGGGGGTTACAAAGAATGAAAGTGAGAGAAAAGCTTGTATATAGGGGGAATTGGGGAAAAGGATAAAAGATGAACGGGGTTCAAGACAATAGAAGATGGCGATTGACGTTGCATTTAAATTTTTGAAGATTGTATTTTTCAGGGAACCAAGTAAACAGAAGAAAGTTCTACTGTTGGAAAGTGCGAGAAAAAACTGCTGGAGTATAAATAGCGGTTACATTTAACTATTTCAATAGTAAAGGGATCGGACATAGATGCCAATCTAGTAGTACGCTTAAATTCATTTAGTAGGGACAACAGGGGAAAAAAAGCTCGTCAGAGCAGTTGCCATGAAAATATTTGTAGAAAAGACAGAGGGAAGCCACATCACGTCTGTGAGAAAGCGACTGAAGTCGAGATGCCAAGTCAGGATCGATAACATTGCAGATCCTTCGTTGGATTTTGTCAAGAACCCCGAGATGAATACCAGGGGTACCAGACCAGATATGGCAGCATTATTCAATGCACGTGCGAATTGTAGATTTGTAAATGTGCAAGATGGACTCTGGCGAGAAAGACCTTCTGGCACGGCACAATGAGCCAACTGTCCTTGATGCAGCTATAAATAGATGCAACTATTGATTCAATGTATTTGTTCCACTTCAAGTCAGTTGAAAACATGAAGCCAAAAAGAACGACGACACAATTTTATCTAAACCTGATGTAACTAGAGCTGTTACGATTGATAAATTAGCTTAAAAAACTGAATTGAAGCCACTGAACGATTCACCGTCATCTGCAACAACTTAGAAACGTCCTAAACCTGGAAAATGTGTTTCGCTTTATTTCACAGGAGACAATTGTGAAGTGAAAATAGATATCTGTACTTATTTGTACACTGTTAAATACATCCGATATCTGGACTGATATGTACTCTTTCAAATGCCTCCAATATCTGAAATTGTCTGTACTCTGGTAAATACATCCGATATCTGGACTGATATGTACTCTTTTAAATGCCTCCAATATCTGAAATTGTCTGTATTCTGGTAAATACATCCGATATCTGGACTGATATGTACTTTTTTAAATGCCTCCAATATCTGAAATTATCTGTACTCTGGTAAATACATCTGTGACACTATGAGTTGGATATATGCGCACGCGTGTGTGTGTGTGCGCACGCACATCTGTGTGTGTGTATATATACACCCCCACATCTGTGTGTGCGTGCGCGCGCACACATATGTGCGAGAAGATTAGTTAGATTTGACCTGGGCATCAAACTTCAAGACCAAATGATTAGATTAGGAATCTAGATAAAAACATGTTTTGGACATATGGTGAAAAGGGTTGATAAGTGTTAAGTACTTGTCAGAATACGACGATAGGAAAAAGACCGGTTCTGGTCAAAACTTAAAAGGGTTTGAATTTAATGTCCCTGAAAATAGATATCTGTACTTATTTGTACACTGTTAAATACATCCGATATCTGGACTGATATGTACTCTTTTAAGTGCCTCCAATATCTGAAATTATCTGTACTCTGGTAAATACATCCGATATCTGGACTGATATGTACTCTTTTAAATGCCTCCAATATCTGAAATTGTCTGTACTCTGGTAAATACATCCGATATCTGGACTGATATGTACTCTTTTAAGTGCCTTCAATATCTGAAATTATCTGTACTCTGGTAAATACATCCGATATCTGGACTGATATGTACTCTTTTAAATGCCTCCAATATCTGAAATTATCTGTACTCTGGTAAATACATCCGATATCTGGACTGATATGTACTCTTTTAAATGCCTCCAATATCTGAAATTGTCTGTACTCTGGTAAATACATCCGATATCTGGACTGATATGTACTCTTTTAAATGCCTCCAATATCTGAAATTATCTGTACTCTGGTAAATACATCCGATATCTGGACTGATATGTACTCTTTTAAATGCCTCCAATATCTGAAATTGTCTGTACTCTGGTAAATACATCCGATATCTGGACTGTTATGTACTCTTTTAAGTGCCTTCAATATCTGAAATTATCTGTACTCTGGTAAATACATCCGATATCTGGACTGATATGTACTCTTTTAAATGCCTCCAATATCTGAAATTATCTGTACTCTGGTAAATACATCCGATATCTGGACTGATATGTACTCTTTTAAATGCCTCCAATATCTGAAATTGTCTGTACTCTGGTAAATACATCCGATATCTGGACTGATATGTACTCTTTTAAGTGCCTCCAATATCTGAAATTATCTGTACTCTGGTAAATACATCCGATATCTGGACTGATATGTACTCTTTTAAATGCCTCCAATATCTGAAATTATCTGTACTCCGGTAAATACATCCGATATCTGGACTGATATGTACTCTTTTAAATGCCTGCAATATCTGAAATTATCTGTACTCTGGTAAATACATCCGATATCTGGACTGATATGTACTCTTTTAAATGCCTCCAATATCTGAAATTGTCTGTACTCTGGTAAATACATCCGATATCTGGACTGATATGTACTCTTTTAAGTGCCTCCAATATCTGAAATTATCTGTACTCTGGTAAATACATCCGATATCTGGACTGATATGTACTCTTTTAAATGCCTCCAATATCTGAAATTATCTGTACTCTGGTAAATACATCCGATATCTGGACTGATATGTACTCTTTTAAATGCCTCCAATATCTGAAATTGTCTGTACTCTGGTAAATACATCCGATATCTGGACTGATATGTACTCTTTTAAGTGCCTCCAATATCTGAAATTATCTGTACTCTGGTAAATACATCCGATATCTGGACTGATATGTACTCTTTTAAATGCCTCCAATATTTGAAATTATCTGTACTCTGGTAAATACATCCGATATCTGGACTGATATGTACTCTTTTAAATGCCTCCAATATCTGAAATTATCTGTACTCTGGTAAATACATCCGATATCTGGACTGATATGTACTCTTTTAAGTGCCTCCAATATCTGAAATTATCTGTACTCTGGTAAATACATCCGATATCTGGACTGATATGTACTCTTTTAAATGCCTCCAATATCTGAAATTATCTGTACTCTGGTAAATACATCCGATATCTGGACTGATATGTACTCTTTTAAATGCCTCCAATATCTGAAATTGTCTGTACTCTGGTAAATACATCCGATATCTGGACTGATATGTACTTTTTTAAATGCCTCCAATATCTGAAATTATCTGTACTCTGGTAAATACATCTGTGACACTATGAGTTGGATATATGCGCACGCGTGTGTGTGTGTGCGGCCGCACATCTGTGTGTGTGTATATATACACCCCCACATCTGTGTGTGCGTGCACGCGCACACATATGTGCGAGAAGATTAGTTAGATTTGACCTGGGCATCAAACTTCAAGACCAAATGATTAGATTAGGAATCTAGATAAAAACATGTTTTGGACATATGGTGAAAAGGGTAGATAAGTGTTAAGTACTTGTCAGAATACGACGATAGGAAAAAGACCGGCTCTGGTCAAAACTTAAAAGGGTTTGAATTTAATGTCCCTGAATCGGAGTCAGCTAGGCTAAGAAATATTTTTATGTCCACTTTCTTCAAAGAGAGAAATGGTCATGAAAAAGTTATGGGTTTATTCGTGGGTGTCCCTTGTCCGGAAATGATGAAAGAGGATTCTCCATATATACGGCAGCGCTTTTGGCCACGAGGTAGTTAGACTTAGTTTAGGTTCGAGGAAGGTTGATTTAGGCCGGAGCACGTAACATCGAAGAGCGACCCATTAGCAGCCGGACATTGTTAGTTAAGATATATATTTTTTCCGCCAGCCGAGAATCAACCAAGAGTTATCATCCACAAAAAGGTCACACACCTTCTCTCCTCTTTTCGTCCTACCCAAGTTTGTAGTTGTGTTTTTCTTTTACCTGTGAGCCTACCTCTCGCTCGATCCACCGCACAGAAATTCTACGACGTGGAGTCTATATCTTTGTGCAGCGAGTTGCAGAGGTGGGTAGTCTCACACATCCGATATCTGGACTGATATGTACTTTTTTAAATGCCTCCAATATCTGAAATTATTTGTACTCTGGTAAATACATCCGATATCTGAACTCATCTGTACACTTTTAAATGCCTCCAATATTTGAATTTATCTATACTCTGATAAATCCATCGAGTATCTGAAATTATCTGCGCTCTGTTGAGGGCCTCTTGCCATTTTTTATAGATTACTAACTGTTACTGAAGAATGGCTATTTTATAAGAATATAAAGTAATGTAAATACTAGGGTTGTGAAGTTGAACAATCTAAAGCACAATCCAAAACGATACTTCATTCATGATTTTCGTAAATGTATGGTAGGCTTATTTTCGTGTTGTCTTCCATGAGACAATATTATGATAACAATAGAAATCTGCTGTCACCAACTAAAACATTTAAACATCGTTTTGAATGAAGCGATAGAGTGCCTGATCATTCGCAAAAGTGCGACGTTCCATCAAGATTATTGGCAGATCCATACAGTAAAGATCACATCTTAAAAAAATTGAAAACATTGATAAGGAAAATAATTTCCACGTCCTCATTATTTTCCGGTCTTGCTCCATCTAGTCATCATTTATTCCAGTATTTTACAGAACCATCTTGATAGACTCGTTCTTAAAATACATCAGTTGGAAACGTTTCTATTTACATTTTTTTCGGACAAACTAAAAGACTTCTTTTTTATATCTATATATATAAAGTTGTAGCCTCTGTCTGTCTGTTTGTTATCGAACTCCTCCTGGGGTTTTGGAGATAGACCCCAATAAACATATATATTCTGAAACTACTTTACACATGGTATATTTCATGTTGATCAAGAGAGAGCACAAACCCCCACTGATTTTTTTCCCTTTGATTTAAATTAAATTTAAATTTGAACAAGGGAATGACTCCTAGAGTACTTGGATAAGGATATTTCATTTTGATCAAAAGAGGTTCCTAGGGGACACAAATCCCCCACTGAAAATCTTTTCCTTTGATTTAAATTAAATTTGAATTTGAAATGCATCATTTTACTCCACAAATTATAACAATGATTTAAAATCAATCATCATTTTCTTACAAAAAATGTATGACACGCAGCAAGGTGCGGGTAATTTGGCTAGTAGTATTATAAAGTTTGGGAATCCTTGGAAGGTAGTTATCGATAATAATGGAAGCTATGATAATAAATTCAAATGAACTATGATTTTTGTTATATAGGGATAAAGTGTCATTGCTGACAGTTATGTTTGAACATAGATCGTCAGTGAACAAACACAGGCGATTTCATTATTGAACTAAGTAGATCACGTGACCATAGCAGAAATTCATATATAGAGGAAGTCGCTTGACGTCTGAAGTGTTCGTTATCTCTAGTCTATCCTCTATACTATACGGGTCTCCATTTCTTCTCTATTACTATTCGAACCGCTATTCTCTACTCTATTCACTATACTATTTCTCTATTCGGGTCACTATACAGTGGTTACTTTCGAGTGAATATACATCGAGCAAGTACTATTAGTGCGAGTGTTATTCGACAAGGTCTGACATCAGTATTGTTCAACTGCGTATTATAGTTGTATCTGCGATTACAAAGTCTCTACTACAACGAACATTACCAGTGTGGCAACGAGTATTCGTTGGCATGACAAAAGTGGCAACAAGTGTACGTTTGAGATTGTAAAAAGTTTTTAATTATTTTTCTCAATCTAAATTCGGACGTTAATTATGCGATGGCCTGATATTATTTATCAGGTGTAATGTATACAGAGAACAGAGACTGCGGGCTTTATTTAAGTTGCTCTTTTTCTCGTGGAAGTCCCGACTCTGAAAACAGAAACCCTGAGCCTTAATCTCTAACTCTGGATTGTAATTTCCACTGATTTTGGAAATGTAAATCTGATAGGGATAGACGAAAATGGCCACAAATGCTTTTCTTATTTAAAACTTTTGATAGCATTAGTTTCTACTACGGGCAAAGCTGGAAATATCTGTCAAATCAACAGATTTGGAAGCCATCTCCAAATATACACAAAACTCACCGTTCGGGAAAGAGGTTGAAATGTTTTCATTTTCTGTTAATTTCTGTTCAAAATCATTTCTGTTAAAATTTGACCACAAACTTACATCATGAATTGAGTCGGTGAAAAGAAGAAAAAAATGAAACATTTTATTTTAAGCGTTCTTACTTTAAACTTAGATACGTTATAGTATAACGAAAATGAAGCTTGCTCAATGTCAGTTCGGATACAGATATCAAAGTCAATTCATTCAAAGTCAAGCATCTTACGCTTTGTTTGAGCATCTTCGTTCAAAAATTGAAAAATACTAACGGCGGAGTGGATTAAACAGTGGTCTATTGCAAACACACCAAAACACAAGTTATTTATTTCTTTTATATTAGGTCCTCCCTTAAGTTCTGTCCGAATTTTAACTTTTTGTTAAAATAAACGAAATTTAAAGAGTATTTTATAATGTCTAATGGAGCTGAACATTATTTTTATGTTTAGATGCATTTAAACTGATCAAATTTTATTTCAGAGAACAATAAAATTAAATTTTGTTTGATTAAAACCCTGCTAACACTGGAAGTACCCAAGAATCATTTGAGGCACATAATGCTTTATGAGTTCAAGAAAGGAAACTCAGCAGCGAATCGGCGAATCGGCTAGAAACATTCACTCAGTTTATGGAGAGGAATGTGTGAATGAAAAAACTTGCAGAAGATGGTTTGCAAAATTCAGAGGTGGAGATTTCACCCTTGAAGATGAAGATCGAACCGGACGTCCAGTTGAGTTTGATGAAAAGCTTCTTGAAGCAGACCTTGAAGAAAATCCTGCTTTATCAGTTGAGGAATTGGCAGTGGTTCTCAGTTCAAACCATACAACTGTTCATCGTTATCTTCAACAACTTGGAAAAGTTCCTAAACTTGGAAAATGGGTGCCTCATGAATTGTCTGAAAACAACCTCATATCCCGAGTTGACATCTGCTCTTCTCTCCATTCTCGCCAACTTTTTTCACCTCTTTTGGATAGACTTGTGACTGGCGACAAAAAATGGATCTTTTATCGAATTGTTAAGCGTCGTAGACAGTGTCTTGGTAACGGGGAAGGACCCCAGCCACAGCCGAGAAGGGAACTTCATGGGCAAAAGGTTCTTCTTTCAATCTGGTGGGATTGCCAAGGAATAATCCACTTTGAATTCTTACCACCTAATGCAACCATTAATGCTCAAATATACTGTCAGCAATTAGAGTATTTGAACCAAGCTTTGAGGAAAAAAAGACCTGCTCTAGTGAATCGAAAACGGGTGATGTTTCATCAGGACAATGCGCGACCACACACAGCAAGAATCACGTCACAAAAGATCAAAGAACTTGGTTGGGAGAAAATTCCTCATCCACCTTATTCTCCCGACCTTGCTCCTTCAGACTACCATTTGTTTCGTAGCTTACAGAATCATTTGGAAGAAACAGCTTTTGTAACACAGGAAGAGGTTAAAACTGACATTTGTGAGTTCTTCGAATCAAAGCCAAAATAATTTTACAGTAATGGAATTAGTATGCTTGTTAATAGATGGAAGGAAGTCATAGATAATCAGGGAAAATACATTGTTGATTGAATCTGTAATTAAATGTAACATTTGGTCACTTGCTTTCTTTATTCAAAATTCGGACAGAACTTATGGGATGACCTGATAAGAAAACTCATAATAAAGAAACATGGCGCCACAAGAAAAAATTGCTTTCAAACACAGAGATATACAGGCTACAGAGATATCTATTTACTAAAAAATTCAATCTGTTAAATGTGCAGCAATTATATTGTTAAAACTAATTTATATTCATAAAGTAACTTCAATGCTGATGCATGCTGGGAGTTTAATACCTCTCGGAAAAAACACCAAAGATCGACCTCCTATGACAGGCTATGATTTTGCTGAAGACGGCAAGCACATAAAACTGGTTGTACGCGTTGTTGTAAGCCCCGAGCCAAATAATATAGAAAATAGAGAGGCCACTCAAATTATCAGCCTACTGAGTAGCTACCAGATATCACCAGCCTACAAACTCACCGGCCCACCATGAGTTTACTCTGTGTCCCGGTGGCCCAATCTGTCCCTATGTCAAAATAATCTACGAGGTGTGCTCGTAAATCATTAAAGTAAAATCATTAAGTAAATCAATGTAAAGTCATTTTTTTTTCATCAGTCTGAATATTTATTAACCTAATAAATGTTAGGGGGGGGATAAGCGTAATACTAGATTGGCACGTAGATCTCATCATTTTACTGTCGAAATTATTAAATGTAACCTTAATTTCTATTCCGATATTTTCTTCGCTTGCATTCCTCTCTTTTGGAACTCTCCCCCAGCTTCTTACTTTGTTCTCAACTATAATGTACAAAAGTTTAAATGCAACGTCGGTCGTTGTCATCTATTTCCTCGAATGCCGTTTTTTATTGTCCTTTCTCCTTAGTAACGTTTTCTCTGTATCCTTCACTCTATTGTGTATTTCGTCACCTTGCTCAGGCTGAAATGATTTTTTTAAAAAAAGCTTGACATGCAATAACTATTCACATGAAAATTGCTTGGCACTTGAGTAAGACTAATAATGCAAGACAGGTCACTTTTGTACAATGAACGCCAAAGATTTGAGCCATTTATTACTTGTAAAATCCAGGATAACCATGCGGTACAAATTCTCTCTCGCCTGTCTCTATCGTTCTCTTCTTCTATCACCATCTCTTTCTCTCTATCTCTATCTTACTCCCTCTCTCTCTCTCTCTCTCTCGCCATCCATCTGTCATCATCCTTTTCACTCTCCCCTTCTCTCACCATCCCTCACTCTCACCCACATTCTATCTGCCTCTAACTTTTTCTCTCCCTGTCTCACCATCCATTTCTCTCACGCTCCTTCTCTCTTTCTCTTTCTCCCCATCTTTCGCCATCCCCCTTTCTCACCTTCCTTCTCTCTCTTTCTCATCATCCCTCTTTTCTCAGCCTAATTCTCTCTATCTCTTTCTTCCTCCTCCTCTCTCGCCATCCCCCTCTCTCACCTTCCTTCTCTCTTTTTCTTTCTCTCCATCTCCTACCGTACCTCTCTTTCACCACCTCCATTTTATCTATCTATCTATCTATCTATCTATCTATCTATCTATCTATCAACGTCCTTCTCTCACCCTCCTTCTCTCTATCTCTTTCTCTCACCATTTCAATCTTTCGCCCTCCTTCTCTCTATCAATTTTTCTCCTTTCCTCTCAACAACCCTCTTTCCATCAACCTCCTTCTTTTTATCTCTTTTTCCTCCGCTCTCAGGATCCCTCTCTTTCAACTCCTCCTTTCTCCTCTTCTCTCAACAACCCTCTTTCCTACCCTCCTTCTCTATATCTCTATCTCTTTCTTTCCCTCTCTCACCATCCCTCCCTCTCACCTCCTTCTCTTTCTTCTTCTCTCACCATCTCTCTCACTCTCTTTCTCCCTATCTCTATCTCTTTCTCTGCTACACTTCCTTTCTCTCACGCTCATTCTCTTTCTTCCTCTCTTATCATTTCCCTTTTTCACCTTCCTTCTCTCTCACCCTCCGCTCATTCTCTCTCTTTCTTTCCCTACCTCTCTCACCTCTCTCACCATCCCTTTCTCACCCTCCTTCTCTCTTCTTTCCCTCTCAGCATCCTTCTCTCTTACCCTCCTGCACTCTCACCATCTCTCTTTCTTACCTTCCTTCTCTCTCTCCTTCTCTCACTATCCCTCTCTCTCTCTCACGCTCCTTCTGTCTATCTCTATTTCTTTCTCTCCCTCTATCATCACCTCTCTCTCACCCTCTTTTTCTCCCTCTCACTATCCCTCTCTCTCATCATCATCTCTCTTTCTCTCCCTCTCTCACCATCACTTTCTCTCACCCTCCTTCACTCTCTCTTCTCTCATCATCTTTCTCGCATCCTCCTACTCTATCTCTTTCTCCCTCTCTCACCATCGCTCTCTCTCTCATCCTCCCTCTCTCTCTCCTTCTATCAGCATCTTTCTGTCACTCTCCTTCTCCCTATCTCTATCTCATTCTCTCCATCTCTGACCATCCCTCTCTTATCATCCTTCTTTCACCATCCCTCGCTCTCACCGTCATTTTATATCTATCTCTTTCTCTTGCTCTCCTACCATCTGTTTATATCACGCTCCTTCTAGCTCTCTCTTTCTCCCTCTTTTATCATCCCCCTTTTTCATCTTCCTTCTCTCTCTCATCCTCCTCTCTCTCTTTCTCTCCCTCTCACAATCCCTCCCTCTCTCACCCTCCTTCTCTGTATCTCTATCTCTTTCTCTCCCTCTCTCACCATCGCTCTCTCTTACCCTGCTTTCTCTCTCTCTCTCTCTCTCTCTCTCTCTCTCTCTCTCTCTCTCTCTCTCTCTCTCTCTCTGAGATAACCCGTTTATGCTCCATTGCTTGTTTCGCGATATTTTTTCAGAAAATAAATATGCCGATTTAATTACTTTTACAAGCCGGTTGATTTTACCTGCTAATTTACACCTTGACATCCATTTTTGACATGTTTGATCGAATCGGGTAAATTTAATTACGCTATTTTCTAACCTACTTGCGTTTTGCAAAAATGAAAAAATGAAAAAGAATAAACGACGATGTTCTTTGTTTCACTGGACCTTTTACTTTTAACCATCCCCCCCCCCAAAAAACAACAAAAAAAAAAACAAGGCGATAATGCTACTAAGATGCAAAGGGAGTGAAAGAGAATGAAAAAGAACCGGAAACCCAATTCTAAACAGAAATCAAGGCTTAAAAACCAAATGCAAAATTATTTCCTTGCCAATGAATAAAAAAGAAGAAAAGTTGTTATCCAATCGTCTCGTTCAGATGGCTGTACTTTTTTGGTGTAAACAAAATTGAAAATGAAACTCTTTCGAAAAAAAAGAAGAGCATGAAGGATTGGAAATTACTAAAATAGAACTTTCAAATTCTGTTTTTTTTTTTATTCCTGAAATAAAAGCTTTTATCCTTTACTTTATGGGCGCGAGATTTTTTTTATTTTTTATTTTTATTTAGCTTTGTATTCTTGATTCTACGTTTCAGTATTAAAAGTCGGCTATCATCTTGTGGGTTATCCCTACATAGCCTCGCGAGTTTTCGACGAGAAGTCGTTAGAGGACGCTGTCAAGCGCCTAAAAACCGCAATACTTCCAGTCTTTCCCTTTCTTTTCCTCCCAGCATGCTGGGGTGAAAACACTAATCGGTACCGTACTGGATATGGGAATATCTTACCCATTACTGATTGAACTTTATTCACACACGCGCGCATGCGTGTATCATTCACATAATACTTGTAATGTCTTCCTTTCTATTGCATGCATACTTGTGTATTGTCTTTCTCTTTACTCCGCTATATAAAAGCAACAATATAACATTTCACCCTGCTAAAATTCATTCTATTTACACCCGTCATTTATCTGTACAAAATATTTTTGCAAATGCTTTTAGTCAAATTATACAGTGATACTGTATAATTTTTAATTAATTAGAAATCCTAGCAGGATTCATTACTAACAGCCACAATCTTAACGATATAAGATATGCAGATAACACAGGGGCAAGGAAACTACAAGAACTCCTCCGAAAGGTATTGAAGGAAAGCGAGAAGTACTAAAAATCAATTGAAAGAAAACAAAATTCCTGATTCTTAGCAAATGGATGAGCCCAAAATGCAAATTACAAATCGGGGATACTAAAATCAAACAGGTACAAAAATTTAAATATATCAGAAATGTTTTAACAGAGGACGGAAAGTGCGACGCTGAAATCCGAAGGCGTTTTAGGATAGCAAAAGATGCATTCTAAAAAGCTAAGCAGAGTAATAATAAACAGAAAAAAAACTTCCTTAGAAACAAAGATTACTGAACTGTTACGTGATATCTGTTCTATATGGTAATGAATGCCATATAAGACAGATATCAAAGATGAAGAGACTTGAAGCAACAGCAATGTGGTTCTACAGAAGCAGGCTGAGGATACCATGGACAGCACCGACGAAGTTTTAGAGAAAATGGAAACAAAAAGGACACATAGTTTACATAAGGAAGAGACAGTTGTAATTTCTAAGGCACACAATGAGGGCGTTGAAAATCTGATACTCACAGGGCAGATTGAAGGCAAGATGAGCAGGCGAAAACATTGCCTAATATACTTGGTGAGCTTGAAGAAATGGATGGTGAAATAAGGTTTAGGAGAAATAACAAAGAGACAAAGATTATTAAGGGTTACGAAGGACAGGAAATTGTGGCGAGCTATGATCGCCTACGTCCTGAGGGGACATGGCACATAAAGAAGAAGAAAAAGTGGAGCCTGCAACGGTTTAGCGACCACACACGAATTCAACATTCACCCACTGCAACAATCTTAAAATTCCAATATAAAATGGATGTTCAAAATTTGGAAAATTCAGACTGAGTAAATTCTCATGGCGTTCAGTTGCGGTTTCTTCTCTCTTCTTAGCAGAACAATAGATAGGGTGTTAAGTTACATTGCTACATACAGTACTCCATCGGTAATCTGTAACTCGATTTTCCGGAATTCAATTATCCAGACGTGAAATGAAGAGAAATATTGAAGAAACTCAAACATTTTTTCAATTATACAGCCTAGACCATTCTAATATTTCATCTCGGACAATCATGTTGAGAATTTAGAAAACTATATTCAATGTTTGATAAAAAAAATCAGTTCAATTAAGTGTTGTTAATTTCTTCATTGTTTTCATACAAATAACATACATTTGAGCAGGGTATTATAACTTATAACCGCGAACATTTGGCTGTGATGCATGTGCTTGATATGCACTTATCACGTTGGGTATCATGATGATTATATATGATTGAGGGAGAAGGGGGCTGAGAGATAGTGATGAAAGAGAGTGAGGAGGAGGATGGTGAGAAAGAGAAGGAGAGTGAAAGAGAGAGATTGTGAGAGAAAGAGAGAGGGGAAAGAGAGGGGAGAGAAAGACAGAGTTTGAGAAAGAGGGATGGTTAGAGAGGGAGAAAAAGGAAAGAGAGAAGGAGGGTGAGAGAGAAGGATGATGAGAAAGAGAGAGAGAGAAAGAGGGTGAGAGAGAGGGATGGTAAGAGAGGGAGAGAAAGAGAGAAGCGGGCTAGAGAAAGAATTTGTACCACATAGATATCCTGGATTTTACAAGTACACGCACAGTATCATATTGGCTGTCATAATGATTATATTTGGTTTCATATATTTGTACCTTAGCATCAGTTTGTTCGTGTGCTGCTTTCTTTAATAATAATAATAATAATAACAACAACAACAACAAAATTGGGTGCACAAGGCGTTGCATGGCAAATACATAAAAAGAACGAAATAAGCAGATGTGGACGAACAGAAAACACATCAGTGGCTGAGGGGCACCGGGCTGAAAGCTGAGACAGAAAGCCTAATTATTGCAGCTCGGGACCAAAGCCTCGGGACCAAAGCCTCGCAACCAGAACCTATCACTGTCACATAATGAAGGATGGAACTAACCCGAAAGGCAGGATCTGCGGAAAATATGATGAAACTGTCGACTATATTATCTCAGGATGTCCGGATCTGGCAAAAAAATGAATGAAGCCACTAAGACGCAAGGGGTTACTGAGTGTGAGAGAATATGAGAAAAAAAATTATTAACTGAAATCGAACAAGAAAAGAACATGAATTAAGAAGACTGAAGATAACGATTGACATTGCATTTTAAATTTCTGACAGGGAAGCAAGAAGGTGGAAGAGAGTTCCGTGAGCGAGAAGTGCGAGAAGAAGCTGCTAGCATAGAACTTACGGTTACATTTAGCCATTCCAATTTAAAATATTTAAATGTAAAATTATGAGGTCTTGCTGTCAATCTGGTAGTACGCTTAAATTGTCTAGGTATCATGAAGGAAACTTCATCAGAACTATTACCATGAAATTATAGAAAAGGCACAGGGAAACTGTTACGGCGACATAATAGTTAGCAATCTTCTCTCGATACATAAATTACTAATAATACTGAGTAGTGATTTCGACCCTCACTAGGTGCTCCATGTTTGCGTCTTTGTACTGCATCTAAGTTATGCTTAGTAAATCGCCACAAAGCATTGTTCATGAATTCATCGTCAGGTACAGCTTAGGAGTTAAAACATGGAACTACAGTGACAAAGAGCTCTCCACATCACCTCTACTGTCGGTAAAATCCATAACAACCGAATGTTTTTTTTTAAGTCTGTTTTAAAATCTAACCAGGATTTTTTTAAAATATTTTTTCTAATGGTGAGAGAAAAGGGCAACGACGCAATACATTATATAAGATTGCAATATAACGTGGTAAAACCCAAAAGCGACATGGCTTGTATTATTAAATGAGACTCCCATATTCAGTAATACTTTTTAATCGTTTCACTCCAAGCAAGGCGATAAAGCCTTTAAGAAGTAAGGGATTATTGCTAGTGAAATAAACTGTGAAAACGTTACTGAGGAGAAAGGACAATACAAAGGAACAGGATTCAAAGAGACGGGAGACCACTATAGGCGTTGCATTTAAATTTTTGAATATCGTATTTGACAGAAAAGCAAAGAAGCTGGAAGCGAGTTCCGCAGAAGAAACTATTAGAATAAAACGGCTACATTTAGCAATTTCAGCTGTAAAAAGATGAGACCAAACCGCCAATCTAGCACTGCGCTTAAATTCATAAAACTGAGGTACCAAAGAAGGAAGCTCATCAGAACAATTGCAGTGGAATTTGTAGAATAGGTCCAGGAAAACTATGTTTGGCGATAGGAAAAGGATTGGAGCTGAAATACCAGGTCGTGGCCGACATTACAGATTGTTCTTTAAATTTTGTCAAGAATCACTAGATACACAGCAGACTCTCAAGGACAGATATACTAATAATATTCAAAGCACGGACGAATAGTAGATACATGCGTAAAAAATGACAAAGTGAAGAACTATGCAACTGTGTTCAGGTACTAATGTGGATTTAACCAGAGATCGCATATATACGGGGAGCAGTAAGCATTTTCGGTCAGGTAATACATCTATGTTTTGTCGCGTGTCCGGAATTGGTCAAGCAATAATTTTTTTCCTTTCTCTTGATTTCTTTCTTTCTCTTCTAGATACCGATAAAAGGATGGCTTTCAACCAACATACAGTAAGCTGTGTTGTATCATTTCATTACTACCACGACTACAACAGATCACTGTCTGTTGCATAACCTGTTTCTATGACATTAGGTACGGTGACCCTCAAACCTGTTTATTACAAACGTCAGAAAAAAATTAAGAATCACGTTTGTAATGAAGTATCTTGTTCCGTTCAACGAGATTTTTAATTTATATCTTAAAATCGAATACAAGAAAATGAAATACAACCAGTAAAAGTTAATGAATGTAACTGATTATTATACATATATATATACAGACATGACAGAATTGAATAGACGCTCACAGAAACCGTTTATTTTATTAAAAAAGTAATTTATACAAATAAAGTAATTATGAATGGTCATAAATTTAATAACTAATACTTGGTTGACATCCCTTTTGCTTTTTTTAATGCAATGACCCTTCTAGGCATGCTAGCGATGAGTTCACGAATATCATCTTGAGGGATTTCTTGCAATAATCCAATAAATCAATAATCCTAAAAGTTCGGGCTGAGAAGATGGCTTCCTGTTCTTTTTGCGGAGTTTTCGATCTAATATGCCCCAAAGGTTTTCAATAGGGTTAATATCCGGGGACTGACTTTGCCATGGAAGTTTATTTATCCCATTTTGTCTAAACCAATGTTGCGTTGCTTGAGCAGTGTGACATGGAGCTCCATCTTCCATAAATAGGGAGTCAACTTTGCTCATTCTACTACTTGAGAATATTGGAAGGAGCCCTTTCTTTAATATAGAAACATATTTGGTTGAATTAATGTTTCCTTCACACTCCACAAGCTCTGAGCGACCATCACTCCAAATTGCACCCCATACCATTACTGAAAGGCCCCCATGTTTCACCGTTGGATGCAGTCTTTTTAAATCAAACTCTTGACTACAGAGTCTCCATACTCATACTTTCCACTGTTGGAAAATAATGCGAATTTTGACTCATCAGAGAAAATGACAGTGGTTCAAAAGGTCACAGGTCTCTCCACCATCTCATGAGCCTAATCCTTTTTGCGTCTGATATTGGCTGGACGGAGAAATGGTTTCCTTCTCTAAGCTCTGCCATAGTAGCCCAGCGTGTGAAGATACCTGACAGCTGTTCCTGGACTGACATCAACTTGTGTTGCTATGTCAGAGGCCTTGCAACGTGGATCCTGTTCAACATTTCTTTCGACGAGACGCATGGTTCTTTCAGAGGGCCCAGGGCGGCCTGGATGAGGTTTTGTGCACTTCTTGCCCTCTCTGGTGAATTGAACGATCACTCTATTAACAGTAGAAAGGAGTATTGAAAGATTTTCAGATATTTTTCTTTGACTAAGACCACCTTCATGTTGGCCCACGATACGTCCTCATTGAAATTCGGATAGGTCTGATGCTCCTTTGGTTCGTGGCATGTTCCAGTATTGTTATCTGCAATTTTAATCAAATAATCTAAGTTAATTTATCTTGGTTATTAAAAAAATCTAAGTTAATTTATCTTGATTATTAAAGAAATCAGAAATAAAATTTATCTTGGTGTCTATTCAATTCTGTCATGTCTGTATATATATATATATATATATATATATATATATATATATATATATATATATATATATATACAAAAGGAGGCATCGAGTTCATTCCCTTTCATTTTGGCAAGGTATGGGTAATGATAGCTAAGGGAGAAGCTATAGAACCCAGTCTGTCCTGCAGACTGGGTTCTGTAGCTTTGTAGTCTAGGAGAAGAAAACTCTGAAATCAAAAAAACTACAACTATGGATAAATAGCAGGACAGACTGGATTCTGTAGCTTTAGGTGATAACCTGGCCTTTCCCGCGGACGACATCGGTGGCGTGGAGAGGAGAGATGTGCTGCATGGACAACTGCAGAACTCTCATTAAAATAACCCTGTTCAGTTCAGGAGAGGGTATAAATCTTCGTGTGCTGATCCATGGTCTCCCAGATGGCATACATATATATATATATATATATATATATATATATATATATATATATATATATATAAATATATATATATATATATATATATATATATAAATATATATATATGTGTGTGTGTGTGTGTGTGTGTGTGTGTGTGTGTGTGTGTGTGTAAAGGGTGTGATGGGTAAATTATCACCATTTTATATTTTTATGTTTGTTTTTGAATTTGTCGACTGCACAGAAAAGTAGGGTCAGTTGGGCATCGTCTATGAGAAAAAGAGCACCATGGCGTAATTCACACCGCTAGAAGTTTCTAAACGGCATGCTATACTGCGTGGCATTCGCGAGGAGGTAGTGCTGCCCTGGGTCAAGTGGGTTGCTACTAAAAGATCGTTTATCTAGCACCATGCCACACAAGCAGGAGAACCCAGTCATGGCTGTCAGTCAATTTCTGCAACCGCATCACCCTTACACCGGGCCGCCTATCTCTCAGACTACAACCCACTTGGCTATTATGTGTGGGGCGCAGTTGAGCGAGAGACCAACAAAACTCCTTGTAACACCAAAGATGAACTAAAGGCAAAGATTATGGCAGCATTCACAAAACTTAAACAAGGAGACAATCCAGAAGAGTTTCAAGAGATTCCATCGTTGTCTAAAGGCCGTGGTTGAAACTAATGGCAATTTTACAGAAAAATTTACTCTTTAGTATTTCAAAATATTTTTGTGTAATTTTGGTAAATATATCTGTTAAAATGAGATGTCAGTGTTATTTTAATTTTTGTGCAATTTAGATGACAGTCTATCTATCGCACCCGTATATATATATATATATATATATATATATATATATATATATATATATATATATATATATATATATATGGAATACCGATATATAAATTTTTATATATCAAGAAGAGTTTTGGAGGAAAGATGTCTGACAAAGTGATAAAAGTCTCTTGGGACTTCATCGAACTGGGTTTGTTTACGTTGATGCGGCTAAACATGCACACGAACGGGATAGATAGATAGATAGATAGATAGATAGATAGATAGATAGATAGATAGATAGATAGATAGATAGATAGATATGAAAAGACTTTCATACATAGAGAAGACGTTCATAAAACCGTCACCAGATGAATCAAATCCGATGTTTGGACGGGACTGGCTGTTCAGTTCCAAGAACTGAGTTATTGTAACCACCCAAGCACATATAAATTTTTATATATCAAGAAGAGTTTTGGAGGAAAGATGTCTAACAAACTGAAAAAAGTGTTCGTGTGATGCGTATCATCCCATAGGACTTCATCGGGCTAGGTTCGTTTACGCTGATGAGATGACACATGCGCACGACGAGAGACGCCGGGAATTTTAAATTTAGAATATTTTTTATGTTTTTATGTGTTTTAGTTATATAATCTAGCCAATTTCATTTAGATTCTTTTCCTTTTTCTTTCCGCCATCTTTGTTATCAAATATCCCACATTGTGACAACAGAAGATCTGCCAAGAATGGTGAAACATTCTGAGAACCTGGACGCAAATTTACTGTGGATGAACTAGCGATTAAATCACTTTCTAAACATTTTCGTCTCAGTGAATTATTTTCTCATTTAATTAGAGTAGCATTTTTTATGTCAAAATTTTAGCCAGTCTCGTTATGTTATGCAACTAATGTCTCTAATATGTTGTTTTTAAAATGTCTCTTATGTATTCTGTCTGGCAGTTGATAGAGTAAATTCCTTCTTCAAGTCTTGACTCGTTGTTTTGTCTTGTATTGAATAAATCTTTTATTGATTTAGATGTAGCTGTGACAAATTTTATGCTGTGTTTAGATAAATTCTTTTCGGTTGTAATTCTGATAGAGTTAGTGGGTAGAACAATAATGTAAACGAACCTAATCCAAGTAAGTCCCAAGGTACGAAACATGTCACACGAATACTTTTTCCACCTTTTCATATATATATATATATATATATATATATATATATATATATATATATATATATATATATATATATATATATATACATATATATATATATATATATATATATATATATATATATATATGAAAAGGTTGAAAAAGTCTTCCACCTTTTCATATATATATATATATATATATATATATATATATATATGAAAAGGTGGAAAGAGTTTTCGTGTGACGTGTTTCGTACCTTGGGACTTACTTGGATTAGGTTCGTTTACGTTATTGTTCTACCCACTAACCAACAAAACTCATATATATATATATATATATATATATATATATATATATATATATATATATATATATGAAAACCATACCTCGGGCTGAACCAAGCCTTGTGAGTGAAAGAGGGCTGACGAAACACTTGCTGCTGTTGACAGCTGTGTATCTAGCACGAAGTCACAAGTTATCGTTTGGGTTTGAGTGTGCTGGTGTTGTTCAGATTGTTGATCATTCTAGATAACACGCTCTCTCCCAGAAACTGTGACTAAGGTCTGCTCAGCATAGTTTCCGTATAAAATGCGCCTGAGCAAGCGTCTGCAATAGGGATTTGTTAACCGCCCTAGTAGACGGGTATCTTCGAATACGAGTGGCCAGCTCTTTCTTTCTCTCTCTCTCTCTCTCTCTCTCTCTCTCTATATATATATATATATATATATATATATATATATATATGTGTGTGTGTGTGTGTGTGTGTGTGTGTGTGTGTGTGTGTGTGTGTGTGTGTGTGCGTGTGTGTATGTAATGTTGTTTGTTCGATTTGGGAAAGTGGGTCAGGCCAAGTCTTCAACACTCTCTCTTACTTTTATTGTCTTCGCTAGTCTATTCCTTTTATTTATGTTCGCTTCATACTTTGTAAATGTTAATCACATTCCGGGGTTAACCTTATAAAAATATTCAGTTATAGTAACTTAATAATTATAGCAATTATAACGAGGTAATAAAGGAGCTGCGTTAACTTCAAGGAGAAATTCTGTAATGTATTCTCAATAGTGAGCAAGTTTCAAACGACTTGGCTAATTGACAATATCACCTCGCATTTCTGGGTATAACCCAATAGTTCAAGCAATGAATATTTACCTGAAAGATTAAGCAGAGGTAAATTTTCATTTCAAATTAATGAATATTTTAACAACTATCAAATCCACCCTACGCAATGAGCTTAAATTTCAATAATATCAGTAAAGGTGAGGTTATATGATGAAAGCTGCTAAGAAAGTCGTATAAGTACAAAGTTGGTTAGGATAGTTACAAGTTGACGTACATTTACAGGTTTCATAAACGCAATACTACCTAACGAAGGTCATCGTTGAGGGGAAAAAGCGAAAAATGTATGGATTTTTATTATGCTCGGATTAATTTCACTACAACTACGAGATGTCTTCAAGGAATCGGTGAAACTAAACATTACTCAGCAGCAGATGCCCCAAACCGAAGAGGTTTATATATATATATATATATATATATATATATATATATATATATATATATATATATATATATATATATATATATATATATATATGGCGGTTCTTGAATGGACTTTGAAGATAGAAGCTAGAGTATGAATGTGGGTCCCGTTACTGAAGGCTTGAATGATCTTTTTCCCCTCATCATTGCTTATTTGGGAATACAGTTGATGTGACACAAAACGATTTTAACATGTTCTCTTTCTAGCTGAATAATTCAAAGGGTTTTTCAGTGATTCTTACCACAAATGGTGTCAACATAGCTAAATGTCTTATCTGAAAACCTGAGAAAAAGAAATTCATTTAGTTCAGTGTTTTTTTTTTAGATATTTTGTGGGGTCGATAATTATGCTGTTACACGATTTGAACAGTTTCGCTGTTACACCCGTTATCTATCTATCTATCTATCTATCTATCTATCTATCTATCTATCTATCTCTCTCTCTCTCTCTCTCTCTATATATATATATATATATATATATATATATATATATATATATATATATATATATATATAAGAATGCCATCATAAAAAATAAACAAAACAAAGTACAATGGAATTTAATTCATTCCTGAAGATCATTCGTGATCTGAAATATTCGTAAAAACTATTTTCTGGACATTTTAATTTTCTCTTTGCTGCTAACATTATCTTTCTTTGGTCCCATGGTGCCTTATTTAATAATTTCTAAAAACAAAAACACAAACCACAATGAAATTCAAGAGAAGGCAAGGCCAATTCGAGCAAGGATGTGTATGTAGCCAAAGCTACACTGCAATAGACGCTCTCCTGCCGATGCTCCCTGCTTGTCGGCCAACATTATCGCCGACACGTTTTTTTCTTTGTTTTGTTTTGTTTTTGTTTTTTTGCCCGTGAACCAATTTATTCGTGATGAGAGGCATTTGTGACCCGTGGTTCCGCTTTACTAAAAAACAGGAAAGTGCACAAGAAACAAAGAAATGAGTGATGAATCGATATGTAATATAAATCATTCCATATGGAAGTGAATGTCTACACAGATAAGGAAATTCGAGGTAACAGAGAAGTTGCTCTACAGAAGGATACTGAGAATGCCATAGATTGAGCATTTGAGCAGCGATGAGGTTTAAGGAAAATTGAAATTACACTAATACTTAGAATCGCAAAGAGAAAATTGAAATTTCTGAGACGTATAATGAGAAAAGAGAATTTGACATCTATAGGACATACAGATGATAAGAAAGACACAGGTAAACAGCGAGTAAGCTACCTAACATGGCAGTTCAACATTCTATTCTTTGACTCTAATGAAATTTTCCTGTTTCTTAAGAGTTTCTTTAGCTTTTGGAAGACATCTTTCACAATTCCTTTTGATTTTAGTATCGCGTTTTCCGTCATTTGTTAAAACAGTTCTTGGATATTTAGATATCTGAATTTGTTTTATTTAGACATCTCCAATTCGTAGCTTGCATCGTGGACTGTTCCTCTTAGTGACAAATATAATCTTCTTAAATTGATTATTGGGCCATTCTTACCGCTTGCCTTCGTGTTTCGGTCATCAAATAGGTTTCACGGGTTTTCTCACTGCTTATGCCACATTGAGAGAGTCTTTTTGTATTAACAATCTAATTTAAATATGTGAAGAGTATATATCATAAATAAACTGTTCTCGACAAGTACAGGATATAGTAGTCCATATTGAGTTTGTACGATTACTCACATTTGAATGTCAACCACTACGACCAATTAAATTAGACTAGACAGCAAACACTGATGATGAACGGGATCCATTCTGTTGACATTGGTATTCATGGTTTGGATAAGAATATTCTTGAACAAAAAACAATATCTACTGCCAAGTGTTCCAAGAAATAGGACTCATGATAAACCTTTCCAAAACAGAAACTATGATCTGGAATTGGAATGAAAGCAATAATGGTACCTACTCTGAATTTATCATAAAAATTCAGGATATGGAATTAGTAACTGCTAAATACTTCAAATATATTGGTGTATAGACCAGCTATAATAAATTTAGTATAGGAGATAAGGAAATTGAACATAGAATAGGCTGAGTTAGAGGTAACACCGCGAATTGCAACAAAAACAAAACACTACTCCGAAAACTCGAGTCATATCCTTAAATAGTCTAGTTAAATCGACACTTTCATATGGATGTCATGCATGGCGCTAACCTTGTTCAAATATATCTAAACTGTCAGTTCAGCTGAATACAACCGCTTTCTAAAATCAATACCTAAAAATTGCTTTCAGCAAGTGAAGCCTGTTGGTCTTAGCGAAGACCATCCTTCTTCGAACCTGGCGCTGCACAATCGCAAGCAAATAAATATACCAAATAACAGAAACCACATCAGTTGAGAATTTTCAACAGCAGCAACCACTAAAATGGATAGCACATGTAACACGAAGAGAAAATAATAAGGCAATCAAGATGTTGACGTTTCACACTGCTTCAAGCAAAAGGTTAGGAAGAAAACACCCATCAATACTGGAAAGAGCGATAAACAGATAGCGGACTTCAAAAACATATTTTCCTGAAAGAAAATTGTTTTAGGAGAAAGATTTTATAAATTTCAACAGACAATAGTAGTGGCTGCTTAGTCAATGAATGCTAAAGAACGTGGTTGTCCATATTCTGTTGTGTGACTAATTATTTGAGTATCGACTACTACGATATACGACTTTACAACAGAAGTGAAAGAAAATGTTGTCATCATCGAAGATTGTGTTGATTTGGCTATCAAAGGACTTGCAAAGTGCACAAGGCAGAATGAAAGATTGATTATGACAGCCAAAAGTTGAAGCCGAACTGACGAGAAGGCAAATGTGGGATCCCAAAGCTCCAAAACGAAAACTTAAAAATGAGTTGTTTAAAATATATATATATGTGTGTGTGTGTGTGTGTTTACCTATAGTCCGGTTCACTCTCCTCCCCGGCCTTTTGAACAAGAGTAGAGGTTTGTCCCTTGTTTCTTGTTTAGGATTGTGTTTCCAGTTTCTTTTAAAATCTACTTCAACACTATACTTCTAACGTCTCCGCCTAAAACTCTTAATTTTTATTTACAATTTTTTTACTCAAGTGATGTAGATAGACTGGCCTATCGCCCGGTTCACAATCCTCACCGGTCTTTTGAACATGAGTAGAGGTTTGTCCCTTGCTTCCTGTTTAGGACTGGGTTTCAGGTTCCCTTTAAAGTCGTTTCCTTCTCTTTCACTACTGCTGGCCCCTTGCGACTTGATGGCATTGTCGCCTTGCTTGGGGTGTTGCCTCGTACTCTGTAACCTTTTACCCCGAGTATCTTATGGGTCTTGTACAGAGGAAACTTCATTGTAAATATATATATATATATATATATATATATATATATATATATATATATTATTATTATTATTATTATTATTATTATTATTATTATAAACGTTATTTTAGTGGGTACACATGTTTGACTTGTTATAAATTTTTTATTTTTCTTAAACAGTGAAATTCATAAGTCCTACTAGTGAAAAACAGAATCGAACCTGCACTCCATTTTACATCAGAGAATTCACTTCAGTCAAAGAAAAGGAAAAAAAAGAAAAACTTTCTTGGATTGAAATATGAGATGGACGCTTGTATTATACATCTCCAAAAGTTGAAATGATGGATTCGGCCGTTTATTTTTTTTATTTTTTTTAACACATTTGTTGTGTATGTTGGCTTGGGAAAGTAGTAATTTCTTCTTTTTTTCTTTTTTCTTTTTCGTTTTCCTTCTTTTTTTCTTTTCCATGTATACTAAATGACGCATTCTAATGTCTAAATGCCTAGACATTTCTGTTAACCTGTTTTTGAGCGTCTTTAAATTTAAACAATTCCTTTCAAAGATGCTATATGACGTAATCTAGCATCTATCACCTAAATCTTTTCAGTTAACTTACTGATTATTTATGACCCTTCTTAAATTTGAAAATTTTGATTAACTGAAAAATATATACTTGTTTCAAAATAAAACTATCACATTTACCTTCATAAAGTCCGTCGAATGACGAAACGCGTCGGCTAAACTAAGTATAGTTTTCCTCTTGTGTTTTCATTCATATTCTCTTCTACAGACATACGCCATCTGGGAATATTTACACACGCACACACATACACACACATACGTATGTTTATGGGATGTATAATGTGACAAAGTGGAAAATATTTAAACGACGCGTTTCGTCGAGAACGTCTGCTTTGTCTGGCTTCCTCCGGTTAAAATGAAAGAAAGACAAAACTGTATGACAGGGAAATGCGTTGTGGTTTCTGAAGATAAGTAGGGACCGTAAGTCAAATTACCTTATCGCATCCATGACCAGAGCCCATAGAGTGTCTAGTGTCTTGGGTATAACGATAAATTACATCCGCGTCCAGGGTAAGACGATAAACTACGTCCAACAGCAAGGCCTCTGATCAGGAGGCTTTGTGGAGCGTGGAACCTTCTCTTAATTTCTGGTGTTCCCAGGTCCACCCTGACCCGGGGTGGCAGCATCTGTTAGGGTCCCAGCTATGGGAAAATAGTTAACCCCGAAAATGAGGTAAAAAGCATTATAAAAGTATAAAGATAGGTTTTAATACCAGAAATACTTTGTAAAAAATTATTACCAGAAATAAATTTTGGAAGAAAAAAATATTACCAGCAATACGTTTTTGAAAAAATAATATTACCAGCTATACATTTTTGAGAAATAAAAATATTAACAGAAATAGATTTTTGACAAAACAAAAATATTACCAGAAAAAAAATTGTCGGCATTAAATGACCCATTGAAATTGATATGCCGTAAAACTAGACAAACCAAACCAAACCATAGAGTATCTGTCTGCCTGCACGGGTATATATGAGGAATATGCCTAAAACTGACCAAAAATAAAATCTGGATTCAGTAATTCATGGAGAGCCATGATCGCCATTGTACTGAAGGGATACGGCATATAGAAGAAAAAAAAAAGAATTCATCAGAAGGACGCAACCATTTCGTATATATAAACAACCTGAAAAATGAATTAAAAAGTTTGTAAAAATTTTCCATTGAGATATTTGATTGCTGCCGAAACTGAAATACGCAGCATTGGTGGTGCAGAAAGGAAAGCAGGAAGCAACTTAAAGAATTTAGCAACGAGATCACTGAACAGAAATGACAACTACAAATATCTATAAATAAGAGTGTTTCATTAAAACGGATTAAATATAAGGGTGCTTCATTAAGACGGATCAAATTCAGCAGTAAATAAATCAGTGTTTTTTTTTTTTTGAGAAAATTTCTTTCTTTCTCTATTGGATCATTGGTTATTTAAGTCATGGCAATTATGTGTGAGAAATAATATCGCCCAAATGTCCGACAAATCTGAAAGAAAAAGAAAAAATTCATTAGACGCTTAAACTTAATTCACATTTAAAACCGGTCCAAGATATTAGAACACTATTTAATTGAAGTGAATTCACTTACATAAAATACATCCGGCAGCAAAGCCTCCGATCGGTTGGCTTTTAGGAGCATGGAACCACCTTTTAATTGCAGTTGTTCCCAGGTCCACCCCGACCCGGGGTGGTAGCACCTGTTAGGGTCCCAGCTATAGGAAAATAGTGTTTTGATTTTTGTTTGGTGGTTCAGTAAGAAAATATAAAAATAAATTATGGTAAAAATACTAGCAATATATTTATTAAAAAATGACCAATAGTAATACATTTTTATAGCAAAATGACATGTTACCATATACAAACTATACCGGGTGTATCAGCAAAATTGTCCAAATCGTGTAACAGTATGGGATAATTGTCTATCCCATGAAATGTCTAACATCTAAAAAAAAACTAAACTAATTGAGTTTCTTTTTTCCAGATTTTCAGATATGACATTTAGCTATCTTTATCTACAATTTCTCTTAAGAATCGTTGAAAAACCATTTGAGTTATTCAGCTAGAAAGAGAACAGGTTCAAATCGTTTTGTGTCAGCCCCACTATGTCTTCCCAACTGAGCAATGGTGTGAAAAAAAAGATCAATCAGTAATGATACTAATATTCGTACTCTGGCTTCCATCTTCACAGTCCATTCAAGAACCATCAAGAGAACGGCGAATAAGTTTTAAAAAAGAGGGAAAACTGGAATCAGGCGGTCACAACAGCAAGAGGAATCATCATTACAACTTTGAGCTAAATACATTCTTATTGTTCACAGTAGAATCCAATAGTGTTATAAAAACCTCGGAGAATTCCAGTAAGATATCTTTAATCCTTTCTAAGATACAACGGATCAAAGCTTAATCTAACAATCGGACAATTTTGTTCTTTGGACAGTTTTGCTGTTACACCCGGTATATCTAAAAGCATACGTTTGCCGTGAAAGTGTAAAATCATGTACACAATATCTATAGTTGAAGACATAAAATTGCGTGCAAAATATTTAGATTCCGGCATCAAAAACCCATAAAGGTGTTGATATGCCTCTAAACAAAAACAACCAACTAAACTTAGATAGAATGACGTTGTAAAAGTAGTCAAATTTAACTTTATATGAAGTAATATAAGTATATTTTAATATAGACTTGAACAGACGGTTGTCCATATTCTGTTTGTGTAACTACTTTCTTCAGTATCGACCACTACGATATCCGACTTTACAACAGCATGGTTTTGTGGAAATCTTTCTCCTAGCTCTTGTGTCTTTACTAAAAGAGCTGAGCAGACTTCGATGACACGTGTAAGATTTCCGTCGGATTATGCAAAATAGGACAGAAGAAACTGTTGCATTGTTCTAACAAAGGAGCTAATGATAGTCGTAGTAGGTTTGACAATACAGGTCAAAAGAGAAGTTTAAGTTATGAAAGAAAGAGCGATAAGCAAAGACATTCTTGACTTACATTAAATTATAAATAAACGTTTGTATGAACTATGTTACATTTTTTAAAACATATTTTAACAGATTTTGCTGTCTTATTAACACTTACTCCATCTCCACCCTGCTGTTTCTCTTACAGTAATTAGTGCTTTTTTTTTAAATAAAAAAAATGCAGAACAGGTTTACTGTTCTGCATTTTTTTTTAATCACAAGGTGACCGGTGCGGAATGTACAGCTGTTTCTCAGCAGCAAAATTCTGACAAGCAGTTTCTTGTCTTCTCCGTGTTTCTTCTTAAATTTTAAACGTCAGGTCAGAGTTTCATTTGACAATGAAGTTGTCTTTCTTTTTCTTTTCTCTTTTTAAATCACCTGACAATTTACTGGCGTGAAGGTACATCAAGTTGTCGTTTGTAGTTTTCAACAATTGCATTCACAAAAGCTAAGCCAAACTGAAATCTTAAATATTATAAATGTAGAAAGGTCAATAAGAGAAGAAAATAAATGCAAAAAATATTATGGTGAATCTATAACAATTAGCAAAGATTAAATGAATTGAAGGTTAGGTCAGTAGTTAGGGTCATGAACTGAAAAGTTGCAATAATCAAAGTATTGTTCTCTCTCCTTGAAAGTGCTTTTTCATCATATTCCTTAACACTCAGTAACCCCTTGCATCTTAGCGTCTTTATTGCCTTGCTTGGGTGAAATGATTTAAAAATATGCTGAGTCATAAATAATTTCCGTTTTTAATTATCAACTTTATTCTTCCAAATGCTGTAACCTTGGATGTGTGGGTGAAACAACAGATAATGGCTCGGAATTGTTAATCAGAGAGTCGAGCTCCAATTTACGCTGGATTCGTTATATTCACAAATATCCTTAGGAAATGTATGAATTCACCTCTTCTCCCAAAGCTATGGGTTAATTAGTAAGACTTGTATCACTAAACCATTATTATCTCAAAAACAATTCTTACAATCTAAAAATATTTTCTGGCTTTAAATAACCTGCAAAAGGTTGATAAGCCGTAGAAAACGAATCAATCAATTTATTCTTCTAAAAATAAAATACAATTATATTTTATTCAATTATATATTCACCATTGTTTGTAATGACTTGTTACCAATTATCAAACAACTCTTCGATACTTTCTGAATAAAATTCTGCAGGTCTTGATGTGAAAAGGTTTTCGACAAATTCTTGAATCTGGTTTTCATAAGACAAGGTTTTCCCAGCAATGTTTTTTGCAGGGATCGTAAAAGGTAATAATTAATTGGTGCAAAGCCAGGCAAATATGACGGGTGGAGTAGGGCAGACTAACCGAGATCCAAATTTGTTGTTCCTGTGTTAATCTTGCGTTGTCATTAAAACTTTCCCATTGCTCGCAGGTCTTGTTCTTGGTATTTCTAGCTTGATATCTCTTTTTCCGTGAGAGAAATTATCCAACATTTACTGCTATATAAGAGATTAGACGCTACAAGGCATTTCAGATCATCTCTTTTCTTTGTTTCTTTTCCTATTTCCGTTCTGACCATGTTATTTGCATTCGTCAATAGGACTACATCACGGCCGCTTCAACTCGTTTCTTCATCTGTGAAGAGATTATTCGGCATTCACTGCCATATCGGTGACTAGATGTTGGACAGCACCTCAAACCATTTTTCCTTGTTTTAAAAACATTTTTCTGTCGCTTAGTTTCTAGAAGGCATCTTTCTGTATTCCTCCCCACCTTCGGATTTCTGTGTCACATAATCTGTGTACGCGAATTTCTGTACATACTTCATTTTCATTTCCCAATATGTAGCTCACACATTCGACTGTCTCTTTTGCTGACGACTATGCGTTCTGTTTTCTTATTGGTAATGATTAGTCCTTTCTTCTTACTTTCCTTTTACTACTTGTCTAAGAGTTTTTCAACTTTCCTTCTAAGTCCGCCATCAGCCCAGTAACATCTGCGTATCTTGTTAAGATTTTTGTCTTTCTATAATAATTGTTAGTTGGTCGTCTCGTTCTCTTGAGATCTGTTAAAAATACATCCTTATTTTACTGTTACTTCTATTTTTTGTGTATTCAAGGAACTCATACCAGTCTTCATAGCAAGCAGATTTATTGCTTTTTTATACTATTTTTCACCCAATACAAGCCCCACTGAAGCTAGACAGTTACTAAATAAGGTTGTTTTAAAGAGCGTAAATGGAGCGAAAAAATTGCATTTTATGAGGATATGTAAGATAAATAACAGCTGACCCCTTGATGAGGTTAACATTGTAGTGGTGAAGAAGCGTCTGTTCGATGGCCTGTTCCAAAAAGTCACAGTTCTAGGGAAGAAGCTGTCTGAGTAGAATTTCTTCATTACTAATGGAATATGTAGGGAATAAGGATGATCTGACGCTATGCACGTTGCTGTGAATGAACGTCTGGAACTCAGGAATATACCTAGCCCGAACATTTGCTATAGAAATAGCGAGAGAATAGCTAGAGGCTAGCAACATTTCATCGGCGGGAAAAAGGTTGCAGGATGGCGGCGATATGACAGGAATCAGTTCTTGTAACTTAGTTTGACCATGAGACAAGTATTAGTCAACTTCTCACAACCCAATTTGGTTTCGCTGTGTCAAGGGATATAATGATAAGTCAAGAGACAACTCCAAAAAATTGCATAGATCTCAAGTAGAAAATTGTATACCCTATGTTGACCTTACAACAGTATATAACCACATCATTACAGACTTTCTCTCCTCATCCATTAGAAACAGATACTCATGGTTCACTGTGTCGTGCTAGACAATTTTCTCGTCAGAAGCTATTTTACAGATTTATTAGTCTATCATTCGTCCTTGCTTTTAATATTGCTGTCATATATGGCCTGCTGTTCCTGTTATATATTTAGAGATTCTTGATAAAATCCAAAGAAGAATCTGCATTGGTCATTGTTATTGGTCCTCACCTTGCATCTCGGCTTCAGTCATTTTCCCACAGCCATAATATAGCTTCCCTGTGCCTTTTCTCTAAATACTTTCATGGTAATTGTTTCGATGAACCTTCCTCTATGTTACCTGGACTTTATGAATTTAAGCGCAGTACTAGATTAGTAACAGGGTCTCATCAATTTACAGTTGAATTGGCTATATTTAACCGTAAATTCTATACTAACAGTTTCTTTTCTCGTACTTCTCGCTTGTGGAACTCTCTTCCGGCTCTATGCTTTCCAGTCAACTTTGATCTTCAAAAATTTAAATTTAAATTTATTGTCTGTTAATTACTCTTCTCGTTCCTTAATAATGTTTCTTTTTACTTGTAACTTTCACACTCGGTAACCCTTTGTGCTTTAGTGACTTTACTGCCTTACTTGGGGTAAAATGATTTTAAAAAAATAGACCCGATTAAGGAAATATATCGGTCCACAATGTCGTACATGTCTGACGAGAACCCCAATGCCGAAACATTACCAACCTCATCAGGAGTACGACGAGGATGAAATGAGAAACCCAAACTATTTAATCGCTTTGTAGACTATGCCCTGCGCATATACACGCACAGACGTGAGGAGATGGGTACAAATCATTTAAGCATTGTGTGCCACATTCCAAACGAATCTGATAATAGAAAAAAGAGTTCCTGTTTTGCTAATGTGTTGATAACGAGCGGAACCATGCTAATGACATAGGTATTCATAGTTAAGATAAGAATGATCTTGAGTAAAAATCAACATCCTCTTTCCAAGAAGTGGGACTCAAGATAAACCTTTCCAAAGGAGAAACTATGATCTGGAATTGAAAGGAAAGCTATGATGGCACATACACTGAATACATCATAAAAATTCAGGATATGAAATTAATAAATACTAAACTATCCAAATACCTCAGTGTATGGGTGAATTATGACAATTTTAGTATAGGAAAAAAGGAAACTGAATATAAAATAGGCAGCACTAGAAATGGTTTCACCCAACACCACCACTTGCTACAAAACCAAAACATTAACCTGAAAACTCGAGTCATCTTCTTAAATATCCTCGTCAGATCGAGACTTTATTATGTATGTCATGCATGAAGCCCAACTCGTTCAGAAATATCTAAACTCTCAGCTGTATAAAACCGTTTTCTCCGTCCAATGATTAAACATGGCTTTGAGCGGTTTTAGCCTGGAGGTCTTATCGAGGACCATTTTTCGTTTGGAGCTAGAAAATTACAATGAACTGTACCAAATAACAGAAACCACGTCACTTGAGGAATTTCAACAGCAACAACAAGCAAAAATGGATAGCACACGTAACTCGAAGAGGAAATAATGATATAAACAAGATGCTCATATTGAACACTACTTCAGGTAAGATGTTAAGAAGGGAGTCCCCGTCAGTACTGGAAAGAATGTTAAGTTATTGGACATGAGACCTATTTTCCTGAAAAATTGTTTTAATAGAAAGATTTTATAAATTTCTACCGAAATTTGAACTGGCTGTTCGGTCAACGAATGCCGAATGTTTCCTTATATGGAAAAGGCTAATATCACCATTACAATTACCAGTTCTAGCGACCTGGGTATGACGGTAAACTGCATCCGCGTCCATGGGTATGACGGTAAACTGCATATGCATACTGGGTACGGCGATAAACTATGTCCAACAGAAAGGCTGTTTTTGAAAAAATAAGGTTGTCGGCTATACGTTTTTGGAAAAAGAGTATTACCAGCTATACATTTTCGAACAATACATTTTTGAAAACCAAATGTTTCCAGCAATACATTTTTGAAAACCAATGTTTCCAGCAATACATTTTTGAAAACCAAAAGTTTCCATAGCAATACATTTAGAAAACCAAATATTTCCAGCAACACATTTTTGAAAACCAAATGTCTCCAGCAATACATTTTTGAAAACCAAATGAAAGTCACTCAAAATCATTTTCGGTATAAAATGACCACTAACGTTGGAATGCCGTTAAACAAAACAACCAAACCAAACTAAACCAGTTCTAAATTATCGCCATTTCTAGAATGACAATAAATTGATTTTAGGAGAAAGGAGAAATAAAATTTGCATTTTTAGATATAAGTTTCTTCAGTCTTCTGTTAATGTTAAACCTTGACAATAAGATAAATGCGATTGTTTTTCTTTTTGCATTGTAGAGATCTTATGACCCACTGGTTTATTGACAATGACAATAAAATAGAATTAAAGGCTTCAAAAGAACAATAAACAGCAACTATAATTAAATGAAAAGAAATACCGAAGATAAATTAAGTGTCCAACCATTCTGCCATTTCGTGCAACTATGAGTGTTAAAGAAAGGCCTACTTTAAACTGCAACATTAAATCTCGCAGAAATATAATATAATATAATATAATATAATATAATATAATATAATATAATATAATATATATGTGTGTAGCGTAGCTGTTAATGGCGTGGAAAGGAGAATTGGCGTACAGAGTTCAAATTCCACCCGAAGCCGTTGCGTTCGCTTTCGTCTAAATACTCGTGGAACGGCATGGATCTGTTTATTTCTCTTGATGTTAATATGAAGACATACTAACTCTGGGTGTCAACCAGTTTAGAAGAACAGCTCCAAATTCAAAACCGGTTCATCTTGAATCTAGCAACCTCACTCTGTAAAAAACTGCTTGCTACGGAAACGGTGTGATGACACTGTGGCTCTGTACTAAAGAGAGAAAATATTTTTCGATTGTTAGAATTGTTTTGGAGATAACAATGATTTACTTAGACAAAATTGACCAATTAACCTATAACCGAAGAAGACGTGTATTCATAACTTTCCCAATGTTACTTGCACGTAAATGAATATAACAAGCCCGATTGAAATTGGAACTCGGTTCTCCGATTTCCAGTTTCGTTATCCATTACACCGTTCGTACATCCAAACTTACGGCACCTGATATTCCCTAGCTGTCACCCATTTAGTTACTGAACAGGCTCGACGATGCTTAACTTTGGTGATCGTACGAGAACCAGTGTTTCAAATTGATATGGCCGAAAGTAGGAGCTTATACGACTTACATATATGATATAATACATCAGTTGGGAAGACAGGAAAACTAGCTTCAACATCATGGAACAAGCTAAAATGACTAGCATTGAAGCCATCGTCGTAAAAATCAACTTTGATGGAATGTAGATCTGGTGTGAATGGATGACAACCGAATGCCAAAGCAAATCTTTTACTCCCAACTCAAAGAAGGAAATGGAAAAAGAGAGTGGTCAAAAGAAGAGATTCAAAGACATTCTAAAACAAAACATGAAGAAGCACAACATCGACATCGACAGCTGGAAATCCAGCGCAAAGGACAGAAATCTCCGGAGATCCATTGTCAGAGACGGAACAACAATCTTCGAATCCAAACGATTAGCCGAACTAGAGGAAAAAAGACGTAAAAAAAAAGACAACAACCAAGAACTAATCCACCATCCGGAACAACCTGTCCTCAATGTCGAAGGACTGTTCAAGCAAAAATTTGTCTCTTTAGCCAACCCAGAATACACAAACCCAGCCGAATATCATCCTAGACCTCAAGAGATAGCCACGAATATAATACATAATGCTAGATGTGAATACAAAGATTATTATTACTCCCTTAAGGGTTTACGATCGTTGTAACTGGTGGTTTATATTGGAGATCAAGTGACAGCAAGTCATATTCATATTCTGACATTCTTCTGATCATGATTGTTTCCAGTAATGCTGTCTCATTTGAAACCTAAATAAAGGGAAACGCAGGTTCGATCACTACCGGGGGACACATTTTCTTCACTTAGATTTCTCGAATGCGCACACTGATAGACGTATTACACACTGTTTAATAAATAAATAAAAAATGGGGTGTCTATTTCAAATAAGTGTCTACAATAATAACGCTTGAAGTAACATATATATGTGGAGCCCCGTGTCAGGATTGTAAAAACATGCTAATAGATTTAAGTACTAACACTGAAAACTCATTTCTTTACATTAACAGGCTCCAGATATTTGAATTTTTGTATTCATAAATACTAACCACCTAGCGATGTCGTGCGAGACGCGCAGTATTCTTTGAATTGGCAGACGATAAAATATACGTTCAAAATGAAATTTTGGAGGCTCAATTTCAGAATATGCTCAACAATATTTTTCTTCCTTAAGAGGAATATTTAAAAATTGGGGAAAATATATTAGCCAGGAAGCTTGAGATTAATAAATCTAAATTTTATATTCATCCGGAGCCTACTATTTTATTATAAATATGATCAATTCTTGTTCGCTAACTAGTCTTTCAGTGAACCTTTAATAAGGGTGTTTGATCGATCTTTTGTTACACAAGCAAAACTGAAATTCTCCCACTTAATAACATCTTTCACATATTTATTTGAGTATACCAATATTAAAAAAACTGTTTAGCGATAGAGACGACATCCCGCTAGCTTGTTTACATGCGACAACAGTAGCAACTAACTTCTTGCCTTTTTTCATGAGATTGGCAACTACAATTTCATACACACAGTGAAAACAATGTAAACCTGTGTCACATTGATCTGCTCATACATAGACACATTTTCCGTTTATCCTATACTAATGCAATTCATTTAGTTGTACTATAAAAAAGATAAACAGAATATTTTTGCGTGAAGTTGTTAGGCAAAGAATCTTTGTAATTCATTTCTTTTAGTTTGAAAGAAAAATAATAGTCATATAAATAAAAATTATTGAAATTTGTACATTCGTGTTTGGAGATTCTTAATTCTTCGTTTATACACGTATATACTTATATATATATATATATATATATATATATATATATATATATATATATATATATATATATATATGTATATATATAGTTTTAAAGTATGCTATATTTATGGGTTAAAATAGTCAATATTAGGGATAGAGCGTATGTGTAAAAATAAAAGTTGACACAACACTCAGTGGGGAAAGTCTGTTTCATGCTTAAGCGCCATCGTTGATAACCTGACGATGTGGCTAAGCATGAAACAGACACATACCTCTGTGTGTTGACTTCAATGTCCATATATATATATATATATATAGTTCAAAAGTTTGAAGCCTTTCCCAGAATTAGCATACGATGAACTTGACAGAAGAGTGAAAAAAATTAAAAAAAGAGCTCTTAGAGAAATTGAAAAAAGAATGAAATCAATTATCAAACTTAGACCTTGAGAAACTTTTGCAACGAATGCCAAAAATTTGTGCTGCAGTAATCAAGGCTAAAGAAGGATATTTTGAAATACCATGATAGAGGTAACTCAATAATTTATAAAATGTTATGGCATTTTAATATTTATTAATTTATATCTTTTAATATCTTACTTATTTTTCATTTTAATCTTTATTATTAATTATTATCATGATGGTTCTGAAATGTTATTTTATTTATTAGATTTTTATAGTATTTTAAATTTTATTGATAATTACGTAATTATTTACACTTTTATTATTTAGTCCAATACTCTAAACCATATATGTAAAAATATTTAATGAAATAATAATTTAAAAAATTAAAACTTACTTAAAAATTTGAAGGAATGATTTGCAGAAACATAAACACGATGAAACAAAGAAATGAATAATGAAAGAATTGCAGACAACCAAAATTTTTCGTACGGTAGGACAACTCATAAAACACGTAACCTTTTAAGGATAATGTCATGTATAGATTACCATACTTACAAAATGGGAATTTTTATACACTAAAAATTCAAATTAATTTTTTTTTTAATAAATATTGGGTGTAAATGACTTTTGTTGAGCTTTTCAATTTTTATTCGTAAATATAGTTTTCACTTAATAAGAATATAACCTAATTAAAATTTTACAAAAATGAATACAATTCTTATTCATTATTCATTGAAATTTGTTTTTCTTAAGTCAATAGTGTCCTTCATAAATCTTATTTATAAAAGCTTTTTTTAATTAAATAATATCCTATTTTATTGCATTATCTAAAAAAAATATATATATATATAATTTCATTCATTTATAAATAAATGCTGGATGTTTCATTAAAATCCGACAATTATTTGATTTTTGCAAGAATTGCCAAATCAATGTATTTTTCACCTGAAAAAAGGCGCTACAACACTAATGGTAAATATTACGTCGGCCGTTGACGTAAAAAAATGATTTTCGAACGTGCTAGAAAGGATTAAAAAATTTTATAAAATGATAAAAATATACTTTGGTCCTTCCTCTTAATAATAACATAAACATTTTGACGATAAAACCTATTTATGATTAAGCTTAGGACCTTTTTTCATTATGCACACACACACACACACACACGCACACACACACACACACACACACACGCACACACACACATATATATATATATATATATATATATATATATATATATATATATATATATATATATATAAAGCTGAAATCCTTACTAGTAAGTGGAAAATAATTTTTGCTATTTTATAACAATCATAAAAAACATATTCCTTGCGGTAGATGCAGCTATTGATTCAATGTAGTTGTTCCACCTCAGGTCAGTGGAAAACGTGAGACCAAGAAGACGCAGTGAGACGCTCTCGTGGAGGCAGGGAAGTATCTGTATGGTGAGTAAATGACAAGCAGTTTCGTTTTGGATGCATTAAAATTTACAAGCCATTTCATGTCCCAGTCAACCACAGATTGGAGGTCGTTTTCGAGACCAACGGCCAGGTTAACTTTGTCAGCAATGTCGGATTTACTATTTTATACAGTATTTATTTATTTATACAGTTGAAATCTTTGCTATCATGTAGAGAAAAAAATTTGCCACTTTATTATATAAGTAGTTTAAATTGTAACCATAGTTGTTGTCTCTGACCTCATGAAATTGGTACTGGTGATTTTTAGATGTTTATAATAGGCCTGTTCTTGCTTCAACGAGTAGGTAACAGGATATGCAAAATATATCTGGTTCAGTTCAAAATCAAAGCATTTTAAAACCAAATGTTTTATATCATCCTAGCGTCATTTTAAATTGACGCCTACTTTTTTTCTTTTTATCTGAACTATAATTATAGACTATCATGTTGAAAATGTTCCAAAATTTCATCTGAAATCAAGAAAATGTGAACCTTAAGCAAAATGTTAATAACATATGGAAAAAGAAGACGTTATTTTAAAATATTGCCAGGAAGATATGGAATAACTAGCGATGTTTTGAAAAGAATAAAAAAGTTTTTTTAAAAACTTCTATTTTCAGGACAATGTGATCTGAAGTGACTAACGAATCTGGTCGAAGCGTACCGAAGGGTTAAAAATTAATATATTATGTGCTCTAGCCACAGGGTCGTCACCCACAGGCAACACATCTTTTTCTGAAAGGAACTTGGATGATTACTTGACGTCCCCAAAAGCGGAAGGACGAGTAGACTACAGACCCCCTTTAACCCCGACTGTGTGTCTCATTCCGTTCTCGAGTGGTCATGTGGTTAAATATCTCCACGAAAACAAATGTTTTTCTGACCGTTTCCTGACGTTAAGCGCCAAGCCAGTGTTTTTCTTTCTTTTTCTGATGCAATTTGAAACCAAACAAATGATTCTTTTTTACAATCTTTCTGTATCAGGCGCGGGTCCACTAATAGATGAACAAGGACACACGCAAAGAGTAGTTTTTTTTTTAATATGAAAATAAAGAAATTTTATAAATAAATAACAAAAGAATCACTTAAAAGCAAAAACTCCAACAACGATATTCAAAAACAATATGCCTTTGTTTCCCATTTGAACAAATCCGGTCCAAAATCCAAGATTTGCCTTGCGAGTCTAGCTATGTTAGTGTCGGAAAGATCCTTATTTTTAAAAAGTAAAAACGAATACAATTCTTATTCTTGTTCGTTTTCAATTTCTAATTCTGCTGATAATTTCGAAGTGCTATATGTAATTTTTAAATTTCTATTCTCATGAATTTATTTCTATATCTATAGGAAATAAAAGCGTAACTTTAAAAAATGAATATTAAAACAACAAAGTAAATTTAAAAGAAGAAGAATATTAAATATTCGAAACAGAAATTGTACAAAGACAACAGAATAAATTCGCGTAGATGTTTTTCTTTTTTTGGTGGGGGGAGAATTTTCAGTAGCTTTCATAGAATCAGATATTCCACGAACATGTCATCTTTTTCGATTTTTTTAATCGGGAAATTTTTAATTGCCTATTTTTAATAACAGGTTAAATTTAAATAGACGCATTTTGTTTTTTTCATGTTTATTTTCTAGGGATATTATTATCTATGTATATATATAAAGGGCAGTTGTGTGTGTGAGTGCATGTGTGTGTGTGTGTGTGTGTGTGTGTGTGTGTGTGTGTTACTGACTTAATATTTTCGGTCATCTTATGGAAAATAATTTTTTATTCAATCTTTACAAAATTAACTTCTTTGTTTTTTGGGGTTTGTAACTAACATAAAAAAGTAAATAATTTTAAATTAATTTTTCTTAAAGAAAAACTATATGGAGACTATTTTTTCGAAAATTTAAATAAAATATAGTTAAATTGGTAAAACAAATATTCAACACGATTAATGTTGACCGTAACTCATGTTGTCTCTGCTAGTTTTTATTTAACTATTTTTTTTCTTTTCAAATACAAATATAACTTGAAATTTAAGCATAATCCATTTCCGAAGCTAAATTCTCAATGTATCTTACTTCTACTCTCTTTCAAAATAGTAATTAAATTCATTTACGGAGAAATATTTGCTTCTTTCACGTTCTTTTAAAAGAAAATAATCACAAATTTAATGTTTAAAAGTAAAAAATATCTAAATTCCACTCCAAAATAAATAGTAAATAATTATTTTTCGAAGAAGTAAGGCTCACTATAGTTTTTGCTTGAAAAAATGCTTCAATTATATGTTTAAACTAGCAGCATGGTCCGGCGTTGCCCGTGCTTGATTCAAAAATCGTACGACTCATACAGCAATCGATATCATTTGACTTAAAATATTTTTGCCCTTCCTTGCCTTTAAAGGAGTGCCCTTTGCCGTGCTGATGTTGCTACATGCCTTACTTCTTGCCTATCTCACACTGCGAATTTTTTCTAAGCTCTATACTAACATTAAATCTGTTACGAAAAAAGAACTAAACAAAATGAACACAAAACGACCAGCTTTAAAAAAGAACTTGTAACTGGAAAAAACGAATGAAAAAAGAATGTTAACAACAAATATTTTTTCACACCCAACCCAGTTCTGCGGAATCAATATGAACGTTGAGTTTAAGCAAGCGAATGAGCCAATTGGAGTAAAGTGCCATGCAGATTTAAATTTTTCCCACTTTTGACGAATGCAGCTATCGATTTTTTTTGCATGCTAGCATGCTAGTTAACATTCGTGTCAGTCAGCTGTTGGCTCTCACGCTGGCCAATAGAATCTTCCTCCCTATTCGTGGCAGCCAGCTATAGGCTCTCACTCTCGCCAGTAGTAAATGGCCGCAAACTACATGAAAACTGCCGTAGAAGCATGAAAAAATTCGATTATTTCCACTATCGATGGGAGTTGGGAAATGCAAAGTCGGTCTTGGCCTTCCCACTAACTTGGAGCATGTGCATGTAAAGTTTGGTGCAAATCCGTCGAAAATTGCGGCCGTGCATTCGTTACACACACACACACACACACACACACACACATATATATATATATATTTTAATTTTAAAATTTATTTGCTTTTTATTAGTAATAATTTATTTGTTTTATTTTTTAATCCAACATATCTTACAACTTAAAACATTATTTTTAGTGGATACCCGTATTTGAGTAGACGCTCCGTTAATTTTAAACAGTATTATTTCGTCTACCGGCCTGAGTACTCGAGAAAATATATTAAAGAAAATATGTCCACCGGCAGGATTCGAACCTACGTCCCCCTATTTTAGGAAGAACCACTGTCTGCCATTGTGGCAAATAGAATATTTCTTGATTGGGAAACTCTTCATAGACGAGATGTCAAAGCGCGCCAGATCTAATGACGGTTTTCCCTTATGGTGAACGCAGAACGGAGATATATATTCACCCTGTACAAGACCTCGGGGTCAATCGAGCTAGAGGGTTACAGAGTAAGAGACACAGTTTATGCGGACATATGTGAAAGATAACGGTTAACCCTAGACTTGAAAAGATTAAGATTGTAGTGATCGTCTAAGCACGTTGAGAGTCGGTTCCACAGAGCAGCGGTTCATGAGAAGAAACTATATATATATATATATATATATATATATATATATATATATATATATGAGTTGTGCCATGTATTTCAGAACACATTTTTAGTAAGCCATAAATTGACGAAAAACCTAATATAATGTTACGTGTCATAGTGTGTTAATTTCTGTTGAAACCCAGAAAAGGCTATTTAATAAGGAATAACCAAAACGGAGGTTGGAAATTAAATGGTAATCTTTATACAATACTCGCCAGCAGCGTGAAGTAGGTAAACCACTGCTAGTGATGGACTACTTAGCATATTACCCCCACTTACAATAGTGTCCAACGTATTTATGAGGATTGGGACATACTCAGTAGTGTACGGTATATAACATTTTCCCTACAATAACGAATTTTCACTAGGAGAATTGTTTGCTTTATCATTGATCAGATGAACACTTGAAACTCAAAACTAACATGGCGTATCAGTTCGGATTGAAGCTAGCAAGTGACAACAAATTCTGTTTCTGTTTTTTTGCGCGTTTTATTTTTTTTATTTTTTTATTTTTGTTTTTGTTTTTTGATGGGAAAAGTCAGTATGATATGAAATATTATTGGTATCTAATTAGGGCTGTCAATACAACCGAAAATTGTTATCATGTCATTAACGTAAAAAATATTTCCGAGTCGGTGTCAGTATGAAAATATTTGTCCACACATGCGGGTGTACGTGGCTTGTTAAGACACAGGTACAAACATTCAATTTGTCATTTGCTTATGACGAGACAAACAGCGTCAGTTGGTGTTTGCTCACACAACTTCCGGCCCGAATGTATGATTAACAAAATATATTTAGGGTTCTCAAAACCAAGAATAAACCAGCTAGTAGCACTCGGAATGTATAATAACATGCAGTCTATCGACTTAATTGCATTTATTTTGCGTTTCGCGAAGTGTTACTCTTCACTTGACAATATTAGGAAGATATTTATACAAGAGACGTTTGCGTGTAGGCGTCTGATCCTTAAAACGCTTAAACTACTCCAGCTACATTTCTATAATCAAATTCAATATTTTATAGATACGAGAAAAAGTAAATGATCATCCTAGCATGATTACTGTATTAGCTGCATGGTATTTAAAGTTGAGTGTTGGTGTACTGTAGGTGCGTGCGTGTTCACATATGAACAATTAAAGAAGAAGCTACAAACATTCTACTACGGAGGGTTTTTATAGAAACTGTGGAGAAACAAAGTGCTCAATGTGTCTTGACCGTTTTCTTTTTCTGGTTGGTCCAGAAGTAAGTTAGGATAACCGGCGATAAGACTGGTAATAATGGTCGAACTCAAGTCAGCTTTGCGCAGATTTGGAACGACCAAAGTAAAGGTTGTAATTACTTCATCGGTGGAGGTTCTACAAAACACACGACCGAGTGCTATGCATTGTAAAGTAGGAAGAGAGCTCGGTTCTGTCCTTTTCAGAAGTGGGGTCATAAAAGTGCGCAGATCAACAAAACCTTTTCAGGTCCTTTATTATTAGCATCATGGAAAAATTAATTTCTTCTTGTCATTTTTTTTTTTAATTCTTTATTATTATTTTATTTATTGATTTTATTTCATTTTTCTACAATTGCCATCAAAATATTAACTCAAAACATATGTGTACACACACGCACACATACACATATATATATATATATATATATATATATATATATATATATATATATATATATATATATATATATGATGAAAAAATATGGAAAAGACAAAGCAAAATCCGAATATTTAAGTTTACTTAAATAGCAGAAAAACTGAAATTAGAGACTGCAACTTGAGATATGTGGGGGAAACAGGTAGGTCCGTAAAATCTCGTGTTTCCGAACATAAACGAGATATTCGCCTTGGTAATTTAAGTAGTGCTTTGTTTGTACACTTAGCTAAATCTGATCATAATTTCGATTTCGACTCTGTGAAGATTTTAAAATATATCCATAATAAAAACCTTAGACGGATTTATGAGGCAGGCATAATATCCACTTCACGTACGGTAAATACTAGACCGGGGCTTTTTAACATCTCCCCTTTCCTAGCAAGATTAATGCTTGACAAACGTACTGATAAGCTATAGATTCAAATAGAATTCCTGTTTTCCACTTAAGATAAAATCTCTTTCTTGGGAACGCGTTTTCGCAGGATCACCCGCGCGACGCCAACGTGACCGAATCCAAAAAAGGGGACGCTGACTTTAGAATTTCAGTTTTTCTGTTTATGACTAGTCTTGTGTTTATCGTCTCTTCATGTTAACTTAAATATAAATATGTCTCCAATAACCGTGTCCTGAAGATGGTCTACTAGACCGAAACGTCTGACGTCGACAGCAAACAAAATTAAAACAGTAAACTTACATATTCGGATTTTGCTTTGTCTTTTCCATATTTTTTCATCATACCGTCGGATCTACATCCACATATTTGCTTACAGATATATATATATATATATATATATATATATATATATATATATATATATATATATATATATATATATATTACTATAATCACGCTCTCCCGTAGACTTACCTTTCTGGTCTTAGTTCCATTATACAACATTTCTTAGAAAAACATAGCCATGCATGTACATAATATTAAATTGATATTACTTGATAACACAAAAATACTCACACATACACACAGTAAAAAGAACCTTAAAATATTGGAGGTCATCTACATTAAAACAAAGCCACCCACACTCAACAAAATTACATTTCAAGCCAGTCACAACATAATACAATGCATCAAAACACATGTGCTGTTGCTAACATTTCTTTCTCTCATGTGATCATATACGATGTCATAGAACCGCATTACGACCTGCGTTTTCTATTCCTCGATCGTTGTCGTCCCATAGCAAATTTCTATGTAAACATAACAGGATGTCATCTTTGGTGGTGAACATCTCTGTTGCAATGTCCATATAACCACTCTGATGATGGCTTATGTGAGCCGAAAGCTTAGACAGAGGAACAGCATAATAAAAATATCCAGATCGACAGATTTTGTTTTTATTTTCTCACGAAACTAAAGCCACTATACGAATCTTAGAACGGCTCATGATCAAACATAATAGACATTCGTTGTCTGTTATATTAGCAATATGTTTGAATATGTACATTTATAGTGTTGAAATATAATTGAGATATATATATATATATATATATATATATATATATATATATTATGTCATTCACAGACAGTACTGTTTCGCTGTATCACAGCTCCTCAGTGCGATTAGACTTCCGAATGCCTCAAGCCAGGATTGAAACACAACTAATTTGGTGTCAGCCAGAGCTATCTTCACTCAGTAGAGTTACACAACTAAATCTAGCGTATTGTTTATATATATATATATATATATATATATATATATATATATATATATATATATATATATATATATATATATATTAGGAGACATTTGTAGTGCCGAAATATAATTGCCATTTTGTAGCGATTTTAATACGTTTTAATATTCTAAAATAAATAATATTTAGCTCTACTCTGTATTGAGCACTCTTAAATTAAATGTTACTTACAGTGGAATTATATTCCATTTGTTCTCATTTTACCTGGAAATATCAGATTGTTTGGAAAATAATTTTAGAATAAACATTTTGTGTTTTAACATATGATTATGATACTTACACAAAAATATATTATTCATTCTTAATGATTAGGAATTATATTAATTTTATATCATTTTTTTTTTTCAGAATTTAACTTAAAACATTATATACCACACATCTTGAGTTCACGTTTGTTCATAATGCTAATCAAACTGCTGCCAGCATTAAGAGAACATTAGGTGAAGCATCCACTTGGGATTGAACAGTACGGCGTTGGTTTCTGGTGTTCCTCAGTGGAGATGTGTTTAATACTAATTAAACACATTAATTCAAGAATAAAAGTTGTTTCTAAAATCGGACATTATTTTCCCAAAAACCTAATAAATATATATATATATATATATATATATATATATATATATATATATATATAACTACACCAATAAAACCATTATTAATTTGAAGAAGTACTGGCTCAGAACGTGACGCGTTTCATTCTGAGGGAGGAGTAGCTTAATATACCTCGGCTAGTAAATACATAAATACCTGACAAAAATTGTCATTTTAATGATTCTGAGTTGGTTCAGACATTCGACGAACGGTGTTCAAAATGTGACGACGTAATGGTAATGATGAAACTAACCGTTTCCATACAGGAAATATTCGACATTAAGTGACCGAAGAGTTAACCTTACTGTCGACAAAAATGTACAAAATCTTATTCTTAAAACAGTTTTTCTTCTCCATTCCTCTGAATGTTATCGTTTTTTCCCGTATCGACGAGAGATTCGTTTCTGTTTAAGGTGGTTTGGAAAAATTATTATTTTAATTATGTCATTATTTTCCCTTTCAATTACATAGTTACCCATTTTAGTTGTTGCCGCTGCTGGAAGACTTCAAGTGATGTGGTTTTTGTTATTTAGAAAAGCACTTTGTGATTCTATAGCGCCAGTCTACAGTGCCTGATGAAGAATCGCCTTCTTGAAGATTTATAGCATTAATTCGTTTGAAGCCATTTTTAATCATTAATCTGAGAAAAAGGCAAAGAACTGGTAATTCCCCATCAGCCTCATCAGCCGTTTTGAAAGGCTAATTGATACTTCGATAGATTAGATCTGATAAGTGCAAGTTGAGATTGATATTATACATAAGCTAGACTGCGAATTGCCAAGGTCAGATCAGACGTCACGAGGAGATGATCCCTTCAATTCGTGTTAACCCGATTATTTAACGTTGCGTTAAAGTATTTTGAATATATCCGCTTGTCTCAGCTGTTGTTAACATAACTCTAAATGTAGATGAGAACAGGCTATATGACAAATTATATATATATATATGAGTGTATGTGTATTTTTCCTAATACGTTTGCTATTCATTGGGTACCAGTCTCTCTATATATATGTGTGTGTGTGTGCGTGTGTGCGTGTGTGAGTAGTAAATAAATTTAAATAAAATGTTCAAAGACTTATCTCTCGACTCCGAGTTTTGCGAAAATTGCTTCGCTTTTCAGGGACACGATAAATCAATTTTTACAAATTTTTGTAACAAAAGTTGTTACAAAAACTGCTTGCATTGAAAACATTATATACACGAGTTTTGGGGCGAAAACAATTTGTTACTATATATATATATATATATATATATATATATATATATATATATATATATATATATATATATATATATGAGAGACAGACAGACAGAGAGGAGAGACAGAGAGACAGAGAGACAGAGAGAGACATATTGTGTTTACTTATTGTTATACTGATCCTTTCCGGTTGCGTAATCAATTTCTTGATGTTAAGATGAACTTTATCAAGGAAGGCGCCGTAGTTTTTGTTAACCCAAGTACTTTCGATCTTTTCCAAGATCATCTTCAGGGATAAATTACAAAGACACATTTTTTGTAACTGCGATAAAATCTACGTTCCGTTGTGATTGTGATTTTAAAAACACGCGCGAACGCGTTCTAATTATTTTTAGATTTAAAATTTATCCGTTGCAGTTAAGGATTTTTTTTTTGTAAAAGAGGCAACATATATATATATATATATATATATATATATATATATATATATATATGGGGTGGAATGCGATTGATAAAATGTATCTATATTTGTTTTGCTGAAATTTGTGAATGAAAGATCGTCGCAAGATCAATTGTTTTCTGGCATTCCTCAACGACATGCCACCTATCCTTTAGGGTAAGACGCTGTATAGTTGTTGCCGGATCATGTGCGTGACTCAAAGAATTAGGCTAATACTTTGATAAATGCATACACACGCGAATGCGCGTTCACACGCACATACACACACATTCCTACACGCATACACACACACACATGTAATAATTCAGATATAACTAAAAATATATCAGTAAAATGACCATGAATCAAGACAAGTTAAATTAAAGGACAATATGAATAAAGGCATATGAATAAAGGCACGATAAGTTTATATATATATATATATATATATATATATATATATATATATATATATATACATTTTTGAATTGGACATAGTCCGACAATTTATTAAAGACATTTTTGATATGTTTAACGTTCTTTTTATAGATACAAGTATTTTAAGTAAATGCTCTGTTTATAATAAACAGTATTAAATAACATTTACCGGCCTGAATGTCCGAGAAATTTTCATAGAAAATTTTCGTTCTCCGACAGGAATCGAACCTGTATCCTATACGGAACCTGTCGGAGAACGAAAATTTTCTATGAAAATTTCTCGGACATTCAGGCCGGTAAATGTTATTTAATACTGTTTATTATAAACAGAGCATTTACTTAAAATACTTGTATCTATAAAAAGAACGTTAAACATATCAAAAATGTCTTTATATATATATATATATATATATATATATATATATATATATATATATATATATAAAGAGACAGAGAGAGAAAGGGAAATAGATAGATAGATAGATAGATAGATAGATAGATAGATAGATAGATAGATAGATTCATGAAAAATTCTCGGCCAGTGCAAAAATTTCCTTTCGCAAAAATTTCCTTTCGCAAAAATTCTGGTATTTTATCCTCTAGTCAGATTTAAGGATGTGATATGATTCAAGTGTATACAGACATGCACACACACATACACACGCACACACAGACGTGTGTGTGTGTTTGTGTGTGTGATGTGCATATATTTAGATATGTAAATATCCATATGAAATGAGAATTAATTAAAATTTCCGACGTTCGTAACATTCAATTTAAAAGAGGTCTCAATACAATAGTAGAGAATTATTATTTATTTTATGATATTACATAAAAACATGTGAATAACGCTACACAAATACAATCATGTTTTGATGTGTATTAACACATCTCATCAGGCGTCACTAACACCTGATGAGATGTGTTAATACACATCGAAACTTGATTGCATTTGTGTAGCGTTATTCACATGTTTCTGATGCAATATCCTAAAATAAAGAATAGATATGTAGATATATATGTGTGTACATACCTATACACAGACACACACACACTCATATATATCTATCTATCTATCTATATATATATATATATATATATATATATATATATATATATATATATATATATGTATATGTATAATGCGCCAAATCAAACTTAAAGTTTAATTAAAATTAAACAGTTAAATTAAATAATTAAATGGTTGATAAAAAAACTGAAGGCCATTTTATTATTGGTGACGACACGAAAGCAAAAAATTTCGAAATCACCAATCAGGCTACGAAACTCGAAATTAGTGGTGTTACCTTTAGCATCCCTATTCCATAGTTTCGTAGACGGACGCTCCAGCAATCATCCCGTCCACTCTTCAGGGGTTATCAGCATATATATATATATATATATATATATATATATATATATGTGTGTGTGTGTGTGTGTAAGCCACAAATAACTTTCAACTAAAACTTTTAGATTATAAAGCAATCGATTTAGGATTGGATTGTTTGATGATCGTTTCCTAGACGTTAGACTTTTAGTTTCAAATTTAAATTTATTTGTGAGTTTTATCTAGTTTTATTCATTGCTCTATCAATTTCTTGATTTTGAGCACACTTTTCATAATAATTGCTTTTCAATAACATATATGGGTTATTTAAGGAAATTATTGTATAATCATATATATATATTATTTGCATATTTCTTTTCTTACATATATAAAATACTCTGATTTAAATTCTTTTCTGGGAAAGTGAGGCACTCGTAGGAATGCTATGGCTAATAGAATCTTTTTTTAAAAAGTTAAATCTATTTTTGATTGGATATTATTTCTTATTCATTAAGTAAGTAAATGTCTTCAACTGATTTTGTTTTGATAATACACAACTTTCAATGTTTACAATGAAACTAAGACATTTAGGAGCATCCAATGAAAGACAAGAGTTTTTTTCGATGTCATTCTATACTGAATTTTTGTCCGTAACACGTTTAGACACGTTCGTCTCTAAGCTAGATGACCTTATGCTCAATCAGTATTGTCTGTTTGCAAGCTGATTTATAAAGGAAAATACTAGCGAATATAGACATTAACTAAGGTTGCTTAAACCTGGTACAAGGCCGAAAATATAAGGAATCAAAATCCCGTAATAATGTAAGACAATCGAACAACTTATATATAATCTGATGTTGATCGCATTGACGTTGTGCTTGCAACATCTTTCCAAATTTACATCGGTGTTGGGGATAATGATTAGCGAGGCTAGTTTGGTTGACTATTATTACTCAGCTATGAGTCCGATTCGCATTAGGGGTCCCCAGACAAAATCCGACATTAAATAAATTGTTTATACGTAAAATCAACATATCTAACCTCAGTCTGTCCATACATATCTATCTATCTATCTATCTATCTATGTCTGTCTGTCTATCTATCTCTGAAGCGCCTTCAGATGGAACAATGATTATCAAGCGAGTCTGGTTCATCATTATTACTGAGTGTGAGTTCGATCCTCACTGAATGGCCAGACAAAATTTAATATTAAATGAGTACCTAAGCTTAGCATTTTTCACTTCACAGTGAACATCTAACTTTCAAATGTACACAACAATTTTGTCTTAAAAAAACACCCTGATGATTACATTGTGCTAATGTCGAAAGTACTCGGAATAAATGAATATGTATAAATGTGCTAATTTTCTCTCTTCCTATACTAAGAAACTTGTCCGTGAATATGAGAGGATCCTATCGAAAATAAGTAGACAACAGTTATCTAAATTATTCAATGAGGCATGTCTTAATGAAAACATGGTGCCTACATATATATATATATATATATATATATATATATATATATATATATATATATATATATATATATACTACAGTTTGAAGCCAACCACAGAATTAGCTTGGGATGAACTTGAGAGAAGAGTGAAAAAAAATGAAAAAGATCACTGAGAATAATTGAAAAAAGAATGTGCCTGAAGATTGTGTTTAAGCATGAAACAGACTGACTATTGCCGCTGGCTGTTTATGTCAATGTCCACTTTATTTATTTATATTGCTGGTGTTAAAAATACTCCGAGTCGTGCTGCCGGTGAGGGATAATATGTCCACACTGGGTGCTCCAAAGGATATTTGACATTAAATAAGTTCACAAGTGTTGGCATACGAAACCAACCCGACTAGATAAACAGGATAATATTGAATCTTGTTAAATATATTGGGCAAGTCTAACCGAAAAATTTGAATATAGCCTTGCAGAGACATTTTGTCAACTACTCATACGCACACTACTTCTTTCTCTCGCACATCCGAAAATAAATAATGGCTACATTAAGAAATATACCCATGTATCCGCGTTTTCAGTTATCCGAGTGACAAACGTAGAAATAATAAATTTTACTTAATTATAAGCACGCCCCAACAAAAGTGCAGAATGCTAGCAATTTGGATATATCAAAAAGAAACTGTAAAGTGATTTCTTTAAAGGAAAAAGATGAAAGTTTCACTTAATAAGAAAAATAAATCTTATGATAAGGTTGGTAAGATCTACTGTAAAACGAATCTCCTGTCACATGACTTTTATTACAACATATTGCTATAATTGCTCTATTTTATTATTAGTTATTCTTGTTAATCTCTTATTGTGTTTAATAAGATCTACTGTTAGAGCGAATCTTCTATCCGTCACATAACTTTTTATTTTAGCATATTGCTATAGTTGTTTTATTTTATTAATTGTTATTGTTGTTAATCTCTAATTATGCGTAATAAGATCTATGGTAAGAACATGTTGCGGATTTAAATCAACCGACAACAAAGAAAAAGGCAGGAAATGTTTTAAATATTATGGAACCATTCTCCGTGCAAACTGGCGTTCATCAGGGATGTCTACTCTCGCCGACGATCTTCCTGCTAGTGGTCGACTGGATAATGCGGCAGGCCATGACAGACAGGAGAACCTGCATGAAGCAGCTGGAAGATCTGGACTACACAGACGACATCTGCCTTCTCTCCCACAAACAACACGATGCGCAGGAGAAGCTAAGTCGTGTTGCTGAGGAAGCGAAGAAGACTGGCCTCCAAATCAACATCGGGAAAACTGAGGTCATGAGGGTAAATAACAGACATGACTCAGTGCGACTACACCAAGACATCAAGGAAGTCGATAAGTTTGTCTACCTGGGAAGCGTCGTCAGTAAAGATGGGGGTGACAGATGAAGACATCAAGTGCCGAATCAACATAGCCCGACACGCCTTCAACACTCTGCGGCCAATCTGGAGATCAACAACCCTCTCACTTCACAAGATCCGGACCTTCAACACCAATGTCAAATCCGTCCTGCTTTACGGCTCAGGAACCTGGCGGGTAACCAAGACCAACACGCACAAATTTCAGACATTTTCCAATCGATGTCTCAGGAACATATCAGGTGACCGGAAGTCGTCTCCAACGACCAACTGTGTGAGAGGACCAGACAAGCCCCAATCGAGAATGACATCAAGAAACGGAAATGGGGATGGATCGGCCACAGATTCCACAAGCCTGGTTCTAGTGTCACCAGGCAGGCCCTTGAATGGAATCCACAAATGGAAGTGAAAAGTTGGTCGACCAAAACAAACTTGACACAGAAATGTTGACGCAGAGGTGAAAGCAGTCCGCGCGACATGGGCCGAGCTGAAGAGGATTGCCCGGAACCGCGTCCGTTAGAGAGGTGTTGTTGCGGTCCTATGTTCTCCAAGGAGTCAAGATGCATAGAGAGCTGTTTGTCAAGGTGAAAAGAAATGTGATTTCTTCGCGTGTATGTATGAAAAAAGAGGTAAGAGAGAAAGCGAGGAGAAAAGTGAAAGTGTCACGCATCTTGGTGAGGAAGAGTATAAGTGTCACGTAGCTTGGTGAGGAAGAGTATAAGTGTCACGTAACTTGGTGAGGAAGAGTGTAAGTGCCACGTAGCTTGGTGAGGATAACGAGTGACTAAGGGAAACTCTTTGAAACCGAATCGTGTCGTGAACTGTTGCCGTCTGCTGCCGTTCCATACTGATTTTGTCCTCGAGAGACTTTACTTAAATACTCTTCAAAGGGATCACGAAGTATGTTTTTATTATCGGCGAGAACTCGACTCATTGGTTGAAAAATGTTAACTATTTATTTTCAAAAGATTAAACGGAAGGATCCGCGAATACTCCAATTCATAAACCATTTTTGTCATTTGATGATTGACTGTCTTGGTGTTTATTTCCGTCTTCGTTCCACAATCGAATCTTCTATTCGTCACATAATTTTTATTACAGTATATTGTTATAATTGTTCTATTTTATTAACTGTTATTCTTGTTAATCTCTTATTGTGCTTAATTTATAAACTATTTTTTTTCAAAGGAATGTATGTATCGGTAAAAAGAGTACGCATAGGGTTTGATGCTATCCGCGATTTCAAGCATGTGCTAAAACTCTTAGAATATATCTCCCGCGGATAAGCAGAAACTCCTCCATTTAGATGGATAACTGCGAAGTTGCATTACTTTAATGTTGTGCTAAGTAAAGCACAAATTGAATAGCTATTTATGAGTAACTATTCAATTTGTGTCTTTCTCAGATATGTGAGCAGTATTTGTTTTTGTGAGTTGCAATAAAACATGTTAAGCGTTCAACTGAATCTGACTTGAACACTGATCAAAATGAAAGCATAAAAAGGCAACTACAGCCGCAGAGAATTATTCACACGGTTTATATAAAATAGAAATACTATATGAAATAAAAAAAATCCTTTGTATTTAAGAATACAAAAAAAGGATTTATTTTTGTATTCCCGTAAAACAACTTTAGACTGTGTTCAACGCTTTCTCTCTTACTCGTTAGCCATCGATAGCATAGCAAAGACATAGGTGTAGATGACTGATTGGTTTAAAGAATCAATAGGAGTAGCTGCTTATTTCCAATCGAGACCTGTGGTTCGAACCTAGGTAAAATGCTGATTTTCAAAGCAATCAATCCTCCCCATTTGAAAGATTGATGTAACACTTTACTTAACCCTATTCCTCACCCAAATAGACGTAAGGTTAGTCTTCTTTTGTGTACTGTGTCACTTCGGAACCTAGATGATCATGGCTCTCCACAATTTCCTGCCCGATGCCACTTTAAGCAACATTTAACTCTTTACCATCCTTTTCTGTCCTCACTCTGCCAGCCATTCAGATCTTATTCTTATTGTGCTGTGTCCCTTCAGAAAGTGGGTAATCATGGCTCCCCACGACTTCCTAACCGTTGCTACTCTAAGCAACGTTTGATTTTTTACCATCCCTCTCTGTCATCATTCTGCCAACCATTCAAATTTTATTCTTTTGTGTCGTGTCCCTTCAGAATGTGGGTAATCATGGCTCTCCCCAACTTCGTATCTGTTGCTGCTCTAAGCAGCCTTTGACTCTTTACCATCCCTCTCTGTCCTCGCACTGCCATCCATTCACATTCTTTTTATGAGCCGTATCCCTTCAGGACGTGGGTGATAATGTATCTCCACAAGTTCTTGTCCCTTCCTGTTATGCGATATCAGCAGAGAAAATTATTCACGTGCTTTATAGAAAACAAAAGTACCATCTGATATTAATAAATTCTTTGTATCTGAGAATACAAAAAGAAAACGATTTTTTTACATAAAAGAAATTTCGACTATATTTCACTTTTTTTCATTCACTCGTTAATTATCGGTAACAGCAGGAAAATGTAAACCACTTTGTTCTCTCTTAAGTGTAGCTTACTGATTACTAAACAGTAATTGAAAAACCAGTTGAAATATGTGTATTTCCAACTGGTGCCAGTTATTCGAGCCTGCGTAATTGATTTTCGAAGCAATCGATTGATTGATTGACTGATTCGTTTTCTACAGTTTATCAACTCTTTGCAGGACATTTAAAGCGAGAAAATATTTATTATTAAATAATGATGGTTTAGTGATACAAGCCTTACTCTTTAACTCATAGCTGGGGAGAGAAGACGTGGATTCATATCTAATCAGAATTTGATAAACAAACAAGGAATTATAATTTGAACATAAACCGGGGGATCAATTATATATCACAATCACTATACAAACTGATCCCTCACTTTGTGGTCACGGTCGTTTCTATACATTTATATTCCAGAGAATGTAAATAAATCTAAAAGACATGCATAAGTAGCTAATCAGTATTTGATTGATTCGTTCGTTTTCTACGGTTTACCAACCCATTGCAGGTTATTTAAAGCCAGCAACGCTTGACTATACCATCCCACTTTATCCACGCTCAGCTATCTATTCGCACCTTATTCTTCCTTTATGTACCATCCCTTCAGAATGTGGACGATCATGATTATCCACAACTTCCTATCCCTCTAAACAGCGTTTGACACTGTACCATCACCTCTTTTTCTTCACTCTAATATCCATTCACCCAAATGCCGGTAACAGGTAAGTTAATGCTTCTTTCTGTCCCTTCTTCTTTCAATTTGTCCTGTGCGTGTTAAATTTACCAACCTTTCTTTCTTAATTTCACAAAATGCAAAATAAGATATCATTGTCATTCAGTAAGTCTTGGTGACTGAAATGATCAGTGTTTGGGCCGAGATAAAAAAATAGATTTGGAATGCTGATTTTCACAATAGGCATACCATTCCCAGCGATCTTCGTAGCCACCCCTCGTGTCACACTGAGCTTCCTAGTGACCCCTTGTGTCGCACTGAATTAAACCTTTGTTACTATCGCTTCTACCAATAGGTACTTTAGTCCTCCCAAATGAGCGATCTTGTCTCTATATCTGAGCCATTCACTTATGCTTCTGACTCAAGTTCTGTTGCTTTGATTTCCTAGCAATATCACATTTAGTAATGCTCTCCATTGAGTGGCACTTGGGCGTATTGGGTGAAAGTCAAAAGAAATATTATTATTATCATTGTTATTAATTTTCCTACATCTTATTGTTTCATTTTATCACCACAATCTGGGTCGATATCGTCTTCATTATTACTGGCTTAAGATCATATTGCGTTGCAACACTGGTCCTAGTACGATAACCGAAATTAAGGGGATGTCAGCAATGAAGGTAGAGGATGTCAGCTCATCCTAAAAAGTCTTTGTTACCCGTTCCTCTCAATGGGTCCTTTAGTTCTCCCAAACGAGCTTGCCTCGGTGTCTCAGTAGCGCGCTCAGGCATGTTATTTTCAGACTCAAGGTTCTGGGTCTTTGATTCCTCGGCAACAACCAAATTTAGTAACTCACTATCTTGAGTGGCTCTTACGCTTTGCATTGGATGAAAGATGGTAAAAAGGAATATGACAGCTGATCATATGTCAGCTTATCAACGATTCATGTCAGCGATCTGTCAGAGAAGTGAATGAAACGTCTATACAAAAATAACATTTGAATCATCTGAAATTAAATTTTAAAATATGACAAGCATATATCATATAAAGTAAACACACACTAATATATATATATATATATATATATATATATATATATATATATATCAACATCCTATACTAGGCGTGGCTATCAAATAACGAGACCGTAATGCGCATGTGTGAAACACCTGATAATTGCTGATATGCGTCTCCAGTTTATGCATCGCATAGAGTAGACATGTTTCTATTTGCTTTTTTTGTCTTGTATGTGACGTTAAAATGATCACTTTAAAAATATTAGTGAAATTGAACATAATCCCACCTAACAAAATGATGCTGATACATTTCTACAACCTTACATTCTTCTTCTTCTTCTTCTTCTTCTTCTTCTTCTTCTTCTTCTTCTTCTATGTGCATGTCCCTTCAGGATTCGGGCGATCATGGCTCTTCATAACTACCGATTCATTATAGCTCTTAGCAATTTATGTGCTTGTTTTGCCATTCACTAACATAAGCTCGTCGGGTAGGTGACTATGCCATGTAATGCGGTGTTTCATGGGATGATCAAACCATGTGGATGGAGTAAATTTTAAGCGTTGTAGTAATGTCAGTTTAATCATTTCTGGTTATGTCTGTCAGCTAGGATAATCCTTTTTGCAGACGCCAGTTCAGGCACATTTGTGTTTCTTCCATGCCCGCAGAGACAACTTGTGGTTTATACTGCAGCTATGCTGAGCGGACCTTTTTGGAAGAGAAAGCATAATCTGGCGTGATCAGTTGAACATAACTAGTACACTCAAACCCTCGGTCACGATGACTTGTGACTTCGTGCTAGCACAAACATTGATTGCTTCCGAACAACGTCGTCTATCAAATTTCATTCCCAATGTTTTGGTCAAACCGTGATATTGTTCTCAGGTACTTCTCAATAGTGTCGACTGCTAGAATTGTCACTCTAACAAATCCAACTTAGGTTTTAAGATTGGAGCGATAACATTCTAACCACTCGGCTACGTGTTATGCATTATCGTAGACGAGCTAAATTCCTTGTTCCAGCAGTTCAGACCTTCAGAGCAGGGTCGATTCATCTTCATTAAGTTCGTATTGCATTAGTAAGGAAGTAGTTGTACTTCCGTAGAACTGTGGAACAGAATTCTGAGTGGATGCTTCTCCGATCACTACGATCTTAACCTCTTCAAGTGTCAAACCTTGTCTGTTCTACATATTCTCATAATATGCTTTTGTTGCTTTCTGTTTTTACACCCTTACACCTACCTCATTCAGTAACCCTCTACCTTGAGTGGCTCTTAGACTTTTCATTGAGTGAACAATATTATGAAAAATATTTTTTCATATATTGAGCTTGATCTGGTCATAACTGTATGGCACCTAGTGAGGATCGAACTCATTACAATAGCAGTTGTTAGCTTTGTAAGTTCCACCAGTTCAGACCTTCACAGCCAGGAGCTTTAATGCCATGTACACAGAGTCGAATCTTCCTCATTGCCTTCGTCTTCCATTAATAAAGAGGTAGTTATACTCAGAAAGCTCCTCCCATAGAACTGTTTTATTCATGTAGAAAATATAATTTATAAAATGAGATCAGACTCAAAATTTCAATTACATGTAATGTTAGTTTTTCCCTGTTATAAAAATGAGAAGAGAAAAGTTGTTTTTCTCCAGTTTCAGAGCTAGGTCGATTAAAGCTACTAATCTTGACTAAAAAGCCTGACTTAAGTTTCAAAGAAACGTTTCTTATAAATCATTTAAGTGCATTCATATTCAAAAAGCAACATTAAGTCTTATTTTCCTAACGTTTCGCATAACTTGTCGATTAGTGTCATCAGGATCACTGGCAATATGTATTTCGCCCATTACAGTTGGTTTCCCAAAACAATCGACGACAAAAATAAGGCCAAATGATATCTTTGGTCTTGTTTGTGAAATGCGTCATATTTTCATAATGTAAAGACAAATAAGTGGCAGCAGGGAGAAAATGGGTTGAGGAGGGTCTTCTGTGCTGCTCTGATAAACCAGCATGATTTATCAGAGTAGCACAGAAGACACATGAACATGAACGATTTTATGTTTTAGAGTTGAATCATCCTAACTACTTAGTAGGTTTCATCTAACACGTGGCTGCAAATGTGAGGCGACCGACGAGGATCAAACTCAGTACACTAGTAACAATATGTGAGAATAACTTGTCGACTTGTTGACTGCAACACTGTGGCATCCTAGTTATTTACAAAACTTAGCTTGATCTGGTAGAAGGCCACTGAAGTGAGATATCCTCGAACATTGTGGACTGTCCTTCACGATTACGATCATGCGACCCGTAACACCTGAGGGTCATAGGGACACTACATGTAGTACAGTCACAGTAGCAGTGGTATCCTGGGCAAGATAACCTGTCGAAGCTCAACCGTCTCAAGGCTGGTTTTGAATTGAAAGAGTTTATCCTTCTCCTAGACTGGTTGCCAACCAAGGTTATAGTACGCAGTCTGTACTGCTATTTACCCATAACTGGGAGATAAAAGATGGATTCATACCTTTCCCAAGCACGTTGGGAACATGATGAACTTGATTAGAATTCGACTCCCCGATTCCTCAATCCAAGGAGTTATCCATTATTCCACGGTGCCTTCGTTCTGGTGCTACAGCATCTCAAACAAAGAACTCTACCAAATAACAGAAACCCCATCACGTGAGTTCTTTTAACAACAGTAACAGCTAAAATGGATATCACATGTAACTCCAAGAGAAAATAATAACATAATATAGATGTTGACGTCTCCCACTACTACAAACCAAAGATTGGGAGGGAAACTTCCCATCACTACTGGAAAGAAAAATAACGGCTACAGGACTTGAGAAACTGTTTTTTTTTTGGGGGGGGGGGGTTGTTCTTTTTTTATATTCATTTTTTTAAAATTGTTTTAAAAGAAAGATTTTATAAATTTCAACCGACATCTGTAATGGCTGCTTGGTCAATGAATGTCAAATGTTTCCATATAAGAAAACGACTAATATTACCATTAGTATTATGAACAGCACATGTAACTCGAAAAGAAAATAATAACATAATCAAGATGTCGACATTTCACACTACTTCAAATAAAAAGTTAGGAAGGAAAACCCCAGCGATACTAGAAAGAGCGATAAGAGCTACTGGACTTGAAAAAACTATTTTCCTAAAAAAATTGTTTTAAGAGAAAGACTTTATAAACTTCAAACGAAAGCAGTACTGGCTGCTCAGGCAATGAATGTCAAATATTCCGTTATAGGAAAGCGGCTGGTATTGCCGTTACCCTTACTACTGATATTACTATGTGGATGAAATTCGCATTTACCACTGGAGGTTTTCAAGTATCATTTGATATTTTTCTCTCTCCAAAAAAGCCGATTTTTTCGTTTAAACTTTTACCTTAAGTAAAGAAACCTATTTTCTGATATCATTTAAACTTGTTTTGTTATATATAATTCACTTGGCTTACATGTATAATATTAAAACATTCGTGACTTTAGTGGAGAAACGATCGATCAAGCTGCACATGTTCAGACGAGCTACATTCTTTAAGTTCCACCAGTTCAGACCTTCACATCGAGGACCTGCCATGCCGTGTACACAAGGTTGATTCAACCATATTCCTTTGGTAAAAAGGTAGTTGCACTCAGAAAGCTTCTTCCATAGAACTGTTACTTTGTGGAACAGAATTCTGAAAAGATGTTTCTCCGATCACTACGATATTAAACTCTTCAGGTCTAGTGCTAATTATTATCTATCCTACATATCCTCATAATATGCCCGTTTCACTTTCTATTTTGACACCCTTACAACAATTAGTAAGCCTCTACCTTGAGTGGCTCTTGGTCTTTGTATTTATTCATATATAGATATTTACTAAGCCTAGCTTGATTTGGCCATAATTGTATGGCACCTCGTGAGAATCAAACTCATTACAACAACAGTTGTCAGCTTTGTAACTGTAAGGTGTTGGAATCAGGAATTCTTCCATATAGAGTCTATTGTACAGATATATCGATTGATGCAAAATACGCTCTGTGGTCAGCGGTCCCAACAAGTTTCAGATATTTAAAGATCTCATAAGAGGTACAAAATTTAATTATAGCAAAAAGGGGAAAACAAGTAATTTAATACTAAAAAGAAATAATAATAATAATAATAATAATAATAATAATAAACTGTTGACCACGTAGTATCAGGGTACCCAGTTCTTGCTGAGAAAGAATACATTATTAGACATGGCAGACTAGGACAATATATTCATTGGCATGGCTGTTCGAATTATGGTATTGAAATCCCTGATACGTGGTACAAACCCCACCCGAATGATATCACAAATGATGATGGAATGGCTATGTCCAGTCTTCACAGACGGAAAAATTGATTTAAATAGACCAGACATAGTTATAAAACATTTCAAAAAAGGAACTAATTGATCTCTGTCCGCAGGATTCCAGTGTTTGTAAAAGAAAAAGACTTTCAAAAACTGTAAAATTATAAGGACTCGCAAATGGAAATAAGAAAAGTGTGGAAAGTTAAAAATAAGATTGTTCCTGTCATGTGATAGAGACATTTGGTACGATAAAGAAGAGTACCGAGAACCATGTGAGTAAAATTCCCGGACACTTCAGCATCTCAGAGCTACAAGAGATTACTTTGTGTGGAACTGCACATGTCATCCGCAAAAACTCTCTCCATCTAAACGAAACGTCCCAAATGTGCATAGATAACTATCCTACTGTGCGCTTTTTACTCATATATCCCCATAAGGGGCTTGGTAATTAAGCATTTAAAGTTACTCTCTGGTAAGATGATACCACACATCATCATCATCATCATAATAATAATAATAATAATAATAAAGAATAACAGAATAATCCTCGATCGAGTTCTGATGATAACCGGTGAGCTCAGTCTGTTATTCTATTTTATTATTTTCCTTTTTTCGCATTAAACCTCTGCAGCTGCTTCCCCTTCTTTACCCCTTTTAATTATGCCCTCCCCTTTGTTGGTCAGGTACAATAATTAAGTTTCAGATATCGAAAAATTCCTTGAACAGTTCATCGAAAACCAGAATCTTTCTGCTCATAGCTGCATGTACAATTTAGAATTAAGGCGTCCTAAAGTCGCAGGAAATGCTCTAATTGATCGATAATGATGCTATGAATTTATATAAAATAAAATATTTTATTTTAAAAAGAACTGAATTAGGCGATCATGGCTCTCCACAACTTCCTGTCTTCTTTATCTTTGTGTAACGTTTTACACATTACCGTCCCTCTTTGATTCTGCTCTGGTATCCATTCATAACTTCTTTCATGTGCTATGTCTCTTCAGGACTTAGACAATCATGGCTCTCCACAATTTCCTGTTCCTTGTACCTCTAAACAACCTTTGACTTGTTACCAGTTATCCCCTATCATCCATTCACACAAAATAATTAGGTAAGTTAATCGCTGTTTCGTATATCCTTCAATTTCGCAATAAGTTCGCTTAGTTTTATATTTCTCAAGCCGTCTTTCTTTATAATGATAATGATAATATTAGCTATTTCCTTATAAGGAAATATTCGTCATTTATTGACCGGGAAGTCAGTGTTGTTTTCGGTTGAAATTTATAAAAAATCTTTCTCGTAAAAATAGTGGGTGCGATGAATTTTTCCACCTACTTAATATTTGGGCGACTACCATAGGGTGACATTTATAAGAACCAGTCTTGCATACCCATTTGTTAATACGGTCAACCCTTTCTCAGTTAAGTGAGCAATATTTGTGTTTGTGATATTGTATGTTGCAATAAAACTTGTTAAGCGTTCAATGTAATCACTGAAAGCTAAGAGGAAAACATAAAATGTAAACTATTATTCACACGGTTAATAGAAAACAAAATTGCTATATGGAATAATAACTACTTCGTCTTTACGAATACAAAAATGAGTTTTCTGTTCACATAAAACTACTATAGACCGTATTTAACACTTTCTCGCTTGCTCTTTCGTTCTTCTTCAATTGTGCTGCGTCTCTTCGGGACATAGACTATCATGACTCTCCACAACTTCCTGCTTATTGTGGCCCTTAGCAGTCTTTCTCACTTTGCTAAGGCTCCCGCCCCAGTTCCGCCATCCATTCGCACACTATGCCCCGTGGGGTCTACGTTTTCCAAGCCCTCCTTACTCATTATGCGTCCAAGGTATTTTGTCTCTCTTTTCCTGATTTTAAGTGTTCATTCTGTTGCCATTTTCTTTAAGATTTCTTTCTTGCTTACTCGCTCTATCCATGGAATTCTCAGTATCCTTCTGCAGAACCACATTTCTGTTGTCTACAGTTTTCACCTCATCCATGGGGAGATTATCCTGTATCCACTGCCATATAAGAGAATGGACATCACATGGTGATCCAGCACAGTTTTATTTGTTTCTAACGAATTTTTTTTTCTGTTTTTCAGTACATTGTTTAGATTCTGGAAGGCATCTTTCGCTAGTTGAATGCGCATTCTGATCTCGGAGTCGCATTTTCCATCTTGTTAAGACACTTCCCAGATATTTGAACTTCTGCACCTGCTTGATGTTTACATCACCAATTTGTAACTCACATCTTAGGATTTCTCTCTTTCTGATGATCATACTCGCCATCTTCCAGCAGTTGATACTCCTTTTTTATCACTTTCTTCTCCAACTCTGAAATTTTCTTTTTCACCGATAATATAGTAAAGAAATTTTGACCAGTTCAGCCTCTCTTAGATGTAGCTTACTTATTAGAGAAAATAATCCATGGGAGTATCTTCTTGTTTCCAATTGGCGCCAGTGGTTCGAACCTAGGTAAAATCTATTATTTCAAATGCTGATTTTCAAAGCAATCAAGGAAGATTGGTGTAACACTGTTTACTTAAACTTAATCGAGCAGACTTTGCACGAGAAACGTTAGTCTTCTTTTATGAACCGTTTCCTTTCAGGAAACAGGTGTTTATGTCTCTCCACTCTTTCCTTTTCCTTGCTACTCTAAACAATTTTCACTCTTTACATTTTGATTCTTCGGCTCCGCTCTGCATCTTATTTTTCTTTTAGGTGCCATGACCCTTCAGGACGTGGACGATCAAGGCTCTCCACAAGTTCCTTCTCCGTTACAAACTTGTCACAGCAGAGAATTGTTCATACGGTTTATTGAAAATAAAAGTACTCTTTGGAATAATAAATTCTTCGTATCGAAGAATACAACAATTATTTTCTATTCTTATAAAACAAAATTTCGACTTGTATTTCACGTTTACTCAATCATTTATGATCGGTAACAAAGTACGGAAATATCGACTAGTTCATCCTTTCTTAAGTGGATCTTGCTGATGTAGAGTAACGGTCAGCAGATCGAGAGGTCTGAGGTTATGCAACCTGGCGCAATTAAATTATTACATTCAATTACCACTTCCATGTTTATTTGGTACAGCACGCTTATTATATTATTTTTAATCAAATCGTTTCAAGCAAAGCGATAATGCCACTAAGATCCAACCGGCAACTAGGATTGAAAAAGAATGAGAAGACTTTAGAAGGAACCGGAAACCCAATCCTAAACAGAAAACAAGGGAGAAACATATACTCCTGTTCAAAAGACCGGAAGGGAGTGTGAACCTACAACAATTTTCCCTCGGAAGATGATTATTTTTTTCATGGCTATTAAAATCATACAAAATACCCCGCAGAACGTTTATTTGAACCGACATGTTTATTCATTAAGTTGAAAAATTCCCACCGGCACGACTATTCTAGACGGAACTTCTATTTGGTAAAAAAAAGTGTGCGCAAAGGAAGCTTCATATTGAAAAGGAAAAAAAAAGGGAAGAAAAGAGAAAATCAATTGTGTTTTGCCTTCCAATCGTTAGCTATGTAACTGTAAATTCCACTGATTTTTTTTAGATATCTTTATAATTGAGAAGTGCTTGGTTGTTTGTTTATAATACACTGCTAAATGTTCTCATGTAGAACGTCAAATTTAGTGTGTCGTTTTAGGACACAATGGAGGGAAATCCTGCAGGGAATTATTCTCACGGTTTATAAAAAATTAAAAAATTCTCGTGGGGAAAGGGAGAGCTCTACCTTTTTCTTCTAGAGAGATTTATCGTTTATAAGACGATAACTCTTTTATTAATACGTATAAAAATACGAATAGATTTATATAGATATTTGTATATAGACTTATTCAACCTCTTAATGTGTTTGTGCCATCGTTGCGGCAACTTCATGATTCCATCCTCCCAGATCATGACATCTTTTTTGATTATGGATTACTCTAAGTTGTTTTTACAAGCTTCCAGAGAATTAAAGTTCTTCCGACTAAGAGAATTTTGTAAAGAGAGAAATAAGTGACAATCCAAAGGTACAAGGCCAGGTGAGTATGGTAGGATATCCCAGCCAAACTGTACCAATTTCTGCCGGGTCTACAAATAGTGTGTTTTGGTGTTTTCCTGATGGAAGACAATATCGAACGCTTTTTTTATCACTTGCTACCTTTCATCGGTTCGATTGGGAACCGTGCTTGACTGAATTCAACGTCTGATTTTGCGGAGGGAGCTCGTAATCAGAAAATACCTTTCCGATCTCGCCAGACACACAGCATCACCAACTTCAGATACAAACAGGCTCTTGGAGTAGTTAATGGTGTCTAATTTCGGTTTCACCGGTACCTTTTTCACTCCACATTGTTGTAAACAATTCATTTTTCATTACCGGTGATCGTTCTTTTCAAAAATAGATAGTCTTAGTTGCGTTTGACCATGGAATCGCAAATCGAAATGTGGCCCATTTAAGTTTCTTTAGCTTTAAAATATGAGGCAGCAAAATATCATAGCGATTCGCGTATTAAAGTGTTTTGAAATGACTTACAAAGCCCATATGAGAGATGTGAACTATTTATGCGATATCCCGTGTCGTGTGACCTGGATTATTTTTAGTCAGTATTTTGATTTGGACAACATCAACAACTAAAGGCCTTCAGTTTCGTTCTCGATCTTCCAGATCAAAATTTCCACTTCTGAACTTGGTGTACGACTTACGAACAACGCTCTGTTCTATGGCACCGTCATTATAAAAGCCACATATATTTTTATTGTTTCTACAGCTATTTTTCTCTTTCCAGGAATAGAATAGTATCAAATGACGAAAATGCAACTCATTTTCCCCCATTTTCACTTTTAGCGTAACACCATTTACAATTAAACTATCTACACATGAGTCACATAGAAAGAGCATTTGGTATGTCACCTTTTAGAATATGTATATATGTCATAAGTCTCAGTCACGTGTGAAATGAAATCACGTTTTCAAATAGCACCTATTGCATAAGAGTATGAACTTTTGTTCTAATCCAATGGTTTTCATAGTAATTCTTGATTAGAGACTTACCAGTAACAAACGAAATTCATTCTTGTTTTCTTCTAATTGCTCATGACCGGTGCCGCTAGCAATAAAATTTAATACACGTGAATAATGAAAACAAGTTTTCGTTGGCGACAAAAATTCTTAAATAGACATTTCGAGTTATGCACTTCATTTGTATCATCTTTGTAATCGAATGTAATTAGACTTTGTTTCCGGAAAAAAACCAGCTTATCACCGGAATCAAAGGAATAGTTTCATTGTCATTATAACTAGTCTTGAACTCTTAACCGGCGTTGACAAGCACTTCGCCTAGTAGAGAAGAGGGGGTGTTTTTGCATTGGTTTTTAAGAAATTCATTCTAATGGTAAGTAAACCTTGACGGTGCGTTCGAAACCTGTACTTTTATTCGAATGATGAATAAAGAAGTCTCTGGGTTATACAGAATTGATTGAGTGATTAATTTGTTATTTTATTTTTTACGGCTTATCAACTCCTTGTGGGTTCTTTAAAACCGAAACATATTTTGAATTGTAAGAATAATTCTTTTTCCACATAAGATTGTAAGAAGTATAAGAATAATTATTTTTTGAGAGGGCAACAATGAATCTTCCCTATACAAGTCCTACTATTTAACCCATAGCTATGGAAAGAAACGATGAATCCTTACCAACGGGAATTTGTACGTAAGTAAACATAACGAACTTGACTGGAATTCGAACGCGGCTCTCCGAGTTCTCATTCCTAGCCGCTATCAATTACGCCACCCAGATATCCTTAGATTATACAAAAAGTACATCATAATAATTATTTTTAAATATATACTGCAGATATATAATATTTTTCAAACGAATTAAGAACTAACTGCTTTTTATTAGAACCTATAGACTAATTTATGATGGTAACAGATGTTTTATTTTGGTAAAGTGAAACTATTTTGGTAAAGTGAAACTATTATACACATCTTTTATTGGGCTACATTTAGCATTATCTTTCAAGTTAGATACCTTTCAAATTTGTTGCAGATGACGCTTAACTATTGAATGGTTTAAATTTCGTTTTCATTTTCATTCTTCTACCGTATGAGTAATGTTCCAACCAAATTCAGACAAAAGCAAATGATCATTAACTAAGCAAGATGAACTGTTGGTAGTACATCTCTAAAGCTGATGTCTCCTTTCCCAAACTTTTCGAATCATCTTCGTTTTTTTTATTCGTTTAAAGAATCTATCCCATTAACACGCTACTCTGTCGGCGGGGTTTAGAATACATTGACTGCGTTTCCTACAGAAGAGCCCTATCAAAGGGGCTACATTCCAAGTGGATACTTACAAACTTGGCTGAAACAAGACTAATGTCTATTTTTTTAACTCTAATGTAAACCAGGCAAATGTTTACTTTTTCTACACAAGTGTAAATCGGACCTAAGTTTGCTTTTTTGATTCCAGTGTAAATCGGATCAATGTCAACCATTCAGATTTTAATGTAAACCGGACCAATGGCTATATTTTTTACACAAGTGTAAATCGAACCTATGTTTACTTTTTGACTCTAGTGTAAATCGAATCAATGTCAACCATTCAGATTTTAACGTAAACCGAACCAATGTCTACATTTTCTACACAAGTGTAAATTGAACACGTTTACTTTTTGACTCTAGTGTAAATCGAAGCAATGTCAACCATTCAGATTTTAATGTAAAACGGGCCAATACCTACGTTTATTATACTAGTTTAACTAGGATTTATGTTTTTCTTGTTTTTCACTCTATTGTAAAGCTGATCTATGTCTACCTATTTGACTCTAGTGTACTAAATGCATATTTGCTTTTTTTACTCAAGTGTAAACTGGATTTATGTCTATGTTTTTAACTCTCTTGTAAACCAGAGGCTATGTCTACCTATGTATTAATTCATTGTGTTTTTGTTTTATTAGGCTTATATTTCATATTAAATAACAAGATTTGATTTATCAAATATGTTAAACCTATCAAATCTAACCTTATCCATTAACACAATAAAATTCTGCAGGATTATTGCCTTTCTAAACCCATTTCACCTACAACCTCTAGAAGTTGTTAGGTGCTTGGTTCAAGATAGTTAAATTGTTCAGCCACAAACTGACTTTTTTAAAATGTACAAACACGTACTAGCATATATCGTTATCAATTAAGCAATTTAGAATAGCGAAAATATTAACTCCATCGCTATCAGATTTCTGACATTACCTTGAGGATAGAGTGAAAAGTATTCGTAATAAATGGCATGCTTAGCAACTGTACCAATTGCGACAAACTCAAACGTTCAGGAATAATCATTAATTAAATATTAAATAAAGTATTTAGACGTGTTTGTTTGTATCCATCATATTCATGGTGCATTTATCAATCCCATTTTGTATATAGAGTCATAAAGATCAAAGTGTAGTCTCTGTGTTTTCTTGTTTAATAAAATCCAATAAAAAGCATATTTGATTTTGAAAGGATATCAGTTTTTTTTAGAAATAATATGTTGACTTTAAACCACACGACAAAGTTACTACGAAATAAATTGATACAGCAAACTTCCGGGGTTAAAAAACTCATCTAAAAGCAAATCACCACATCATTTTCTCTAGTCTATTGTATTAAAGTGTTGATTCGTAATTTTGGTGACATAATAACAACGAGTTCAGCCCCTGAGTCAGACAGTGTGTACTTGGATGCAGTGAAAACGATGCAAGTAATAACCGAGGATTACGAAATAAAAACTACACAAGATATCACTGGACATGGACACAGGTAGATTGTTCGAAATTCCTTGAAGCTTACCCGGATCGACAATCAACAGATAATGGCACAACGGCTGAAACGTTCTAACAACAACAAAGATGGAAGACAATAGTCCACGTAATATATATATATATATATATATATATATATATATAGGGTGACCCCAAAAACGGGAATTTTTGATGTGCGTATTGCCAGACATGAGCAAGTGGCAACACTGCGAGACAGTGACATTGAGTAAGTAAACATTTCGCCATTTTAGTAACAAGAATGAAATTCACAATATCCCAGCTGAGAGGTTGCATCAGTAAATAGGGGTCTCAACAGCAGATTTCAAGAATGCATTCGTACAGGAGGACGCCATCTACAGGACATAATTTTTAAAAAATGAAAATTCCATCATTGTTTCTTAAATGGCATGTTTTAAGGTTTCAATTACTATGAATTAAATATTTTTCTTCCATCACTCTTGGTTTTATTGGATTGTTAAAAAGTTCCCGTTTTTTGGGGTCACCCTATATATATATATATATATATATATATATATATATATATATATATATATATGTTGATAATATTAGCGGTTAATATACACATACATATATATATATATATATATATATATATATATATATATATACATATATATACATATATATATATATATAAAAAATATATAAATATATACACATACATACATACACACACACACACACACACACATACATATATATATATATATATATATATATATATATATATATATAAAATTCCAAGAGGAAAGAATCCAGGTAGAACTCAATGTCCAGGACAGAGTAAGAATATAATAAAAAGGCTTAAACACTAATATATATATATATATATATATATATATATATATATATATATATATATATATATGGGAAAGAGAAACGTTCACAAAAACATATAAATAAGTTAGCATTCCATGGCCTTCATTATCTTTTTGAAAGCACTAACAGTCTGTCTGTCCGTCTGTCTGTCTGTTTCTCTCTCCCTCTCTCTCTCTCTCTCCCTCTCTCTCTCTCTCTCTCTCTCTCTCTCTCTCTCTCTCACACACACACACACACACACACTTTTTCTCATTCGTTTCATTCTCTCTTTCTCTCCATTTCTCTCACTTTTCATTTTCTCTTCCTGTGTATGATGATAGACTACATCTGACAGCAAGGCATCTGATCGGGAGGTTTTGAGGAGCGTAAAGCCACCTCTTAATTGCTGTTCTTCCCAGATCCACCCTGACCTGAGATGGTAGTACCTGTGAGGGTCCCGGCTATGGGTAAATAGTGAACACCCCCGCCAAACAAATGGGGTCAAAACACTGGGAAAGTATAAAAATATATTTTCGTAGTAAAAAAATACCAGCCATAAGGAGTTGATATACCGTAAAACAAACAAGCTCTCTCTCTCTCTCTCTCTCTCTCTCTCTCTCTCTCTCTCTCTCTCTCTCTCTCTCTCTCTTTCACACACACACAAACACACACAAGCTTTATCTTCATTTCCCTCTCTTTCTTTTTTTCACTCTTTCTCTTCACTAGGTCCGCAGAAATTAAATAAATAAATTCAGTGAGTGTTCACCTCTAAATTTTAAGTTATATAATTTGAAAGTTTGATTTCCAAAGTCATTCATCAAAAAAAAGAAATAACCACATCCTACGCAGGCGTATACACACACACATACACACACGTACACATACACACACAAACACATACGCACGCACAAGGAAGAAAAATCAACCTGACATCAATAAAAAAGCGCATAAATTATGTTTTAAACTTGATATAAAAATAGCGAAATCGAGAAAATTGCCAAACATTTGCTGATACCTCCTGACAAGTGGGCCGAACAATTACACAAAGGCTCGTCTATGAAACTCGGGAGTAGAGGTGCTTAATATGACATCAATCAGCTAAGTGACAAATTTTATATCTGTATTAATCTTATATACATATATATATATATATATATATATATATAGATAGATAGATAGATAGATAGATAGATAGATAGATAGATAGAGAGAGAGAGAGAGAGAGAGAAAGAGAAAGAGAGAGAGATAGGGAGACGGTACAATTACACATTGTCTTTTAAGCTACCAAAATTTAGATACTCCATCAAACTTGCTAGCCACATGTGGAATTTAAAAGAAAAAAATAACAGAGATCCGGTCGTAAGGTGGGAATTTTTTTTAAAATTAAAACATATAACAATTATACCCGCATTTACAAACTATGCTAATATGACGAAATTAGCAATTATGACATTCCCGGATCCAAAAAATCTTTTTAAACAAAAAATCCGAAATTTTAAGCCCTTGTCCTCACATAAAAAAAAACAGTTATTAAGTGAATATGAAGCCGGTTAAAAAAAATCAAATTAAAACCCCACTGTCACTCTTTAGACAAGCTAGCCTCCCCACCCTCCATGACAATTAAGTTACATATTTGCTTTCCCTCTTTACTGTATACATCGACAATACACTTGCATTCCCGTTCCTTTCCACATTTCTCTTTTTTTTTCAATCTTCATTTTCCCCTCCCTTTCCATTATACTGAATGCCCTGCATTTCAATCATCATGAGCCTTTTATTCCTTTTTTTGTTTTTTAAATAAAGTGTTAAATTGGTCATTTTAAAAGTATCGCCCGAAGAGACAGTCAGGTTGAAACCATGGTCGAGTATTTTAATTAACCTCCTGATTTGTAAGTTTTATATATATATATATATATATATATATATATATATATATATATATATATATATATATATATATATATTAAGCAATATACATAATATCTTACATTAATTGCACAAATCAGAGTTTCATGCCGAAGCAATTTTCAAGTGCGGGAATTATAATTCCAGCACTGGAAAATTGCTTCAGGATGAAGTTGTGCAATTAATGTAAGATATTATGTATATTGCTTAATATATATATATATATATATATATATATATTAAATAGCTCTATTACTTTACATTGAGCACTGTTTTTTCTTACATTATAGAGTATTTATATGTATTTGTATACGATCGATCGCTCATATACCTCCATATATTTACTCATTCGGATATATATATATATATATATATATATATATATATATATATATATATATATGTGTGTGTGTGTGTGTGTGTGTGTGTGTGTGTGTGTGTGTGTGTGTATATGAAGATCTCTTTATTTATTACGAAATATTTGATTCAAACATTTAGCGACGTTGTTCATAAAAAGTGTGCATTGTCTACTTTATGTCGTAATTAATGACTTACAAAACTAATTATTACAAAGGTTGTTTTGCCTAACCGATAACCTGAGTGTGAGACGTGCACAAATCTTATTATCATTGACAATGGAAACCAACCGATTTCAATGTCACGAGATATTATCCAGCCGATTGAAAGGAGATGAAGATTCACGAACTGACAGCCCAGAAATCACCAATTTGTTATTCTCAAAGTTACTTGTTAGTCATCTGCACCAGATAGGGCGTTATGCTGGTAACTTATATATATATATATATATATATATATATATATATATATATATATATATATATATATATGTGTGTGTGTGTGTGTGTGTGTGTGTGTGTGTGTGTTTTGATTTTGTTTTTGATTAATATTAATTATTGTTTATATAAACATTTCTTACTGCGCGTTAAATTTTCATATTAATATTGTTCTACTGAAGTATGGTACCTAGAATTTATAAATTTAAGCGCAGTAATAGATTTGCGGCAACGTCTCGTCATTTTACAGTTGAAATGGCTAGATGTAACCGTAAGTTCTATGCTAACAGTTCTCGCTTGTGGAACTCTCTTCCGGCTTCTTGCTTCAGAGTCAACCTTGATCTGCAAAAATTCTGTCTTCTTAATTCTTGTTCTTTTATTGTTCTATCTCCTTAATAGTGTTTTCCTCATATTCTCCGCAACCCCTTGCATCTTAGTGACTTTATTTCCTTGCTTGGGGCGAAATGATTAAAAAAAATTTTTAAGTTGAAATAAAAAAATAAACGACACGTTTTTTATTACATAATAATAGTTGGCTGCTCTTTTCCGAATATACCTGTTCGCTAATGTCTTTTTCAGGAGCCTGCTCAGACACATTTGTGTTACATCAACACAAAGAGAGCCCACTTGTGGATTATACTGTAACTCAGCTAAACGGACCGTAGCTACAGTTTCTGGGAGAGATAACATAATATAGTGGGGTCAACAGTTTAAACAAAGCATCTACGCTCAAACCCTCGGTCACTATGTCTTGTGACTTCCTGCTAGCATAGCCATCGACGACCTCCCAACAATTTCATCTACCTAATTTTACTAACAAGTCTTGGGCCCACCTGCAGTATGGTTTTTCAGGCACTTCCTAAAGGTGCCACACACTAAGATCCTCTCTCCAGGCCGTTGTTATCACGATGTCACCTTCTTGACAAATCGATCAAGGTGAGATCTGTCGCCACTCGTCCCATAAAGCGCAATAGATAAATAACGGGCTTACGAAATAAGATTTTTGCTTCGATCTTTTACTCATGACGCGATAACTGCCAATGCATTAAGGTCGATAAACTCCGAAAATATGCTGGATTTGATCATTTATAAAGTTTACTATTTTTTCTTCTTTGCTAAAGTGACATTTTGTTATATTTAATAGTTTTTCTTTTACTTCTTCTTGTGTTACATGTCATGTCCCTTCAGGATCTGGACGATCAAAACTTTCCAAATGCTTTCTGACCTTTGTTGCTCCAACATTAGACATGTTTTTCTATCGCTTTCAGCCTCAGTACTCATACTTCTAAGAATCTTTTTCAATATCTGACCAAGAATGGCAAGAAGATAAACGACCACGTAACGCATTTTAAGCCTATCAGAGAGATGCGAAAACGTACTGTGATAAATTTTGCATTTACTTGGCATAACACGGCCTCGTGTCTCTCTGGCAGACTTAAAAATGCGTTGCGTGGCCGATTGTGTTCTTGCTACTCTTGGAGGTTCTAAGAGTCCTACAGAGACAGATATTGAAAATATTATTTGCATTGTAGATATTCAGGCTGAAAGTCTGTGGTTCTGAACTGAAAAGAAAAGATCCTGAAACACTCATTGCAGCTGGTCAGCATTAGACCTTTGTCCCATTCATCTTTGTCCATTTTTTTGTTATCTTATTCATTGAAACCCATTAAGCAGATAATTCGCTGCTCCTCCTGTTTCTCTTGCCCTTCACTTTGTCCTGTGAATGTTAAAGTCTCCAAGCCTTCTTTCGTCATAATGTTTCCTAGCTGCTTCTTTCTGATTGTTAGCAATATCAGGTAATTTTAACCCGCCTCCAAAACGAAACTGCGTTCTATTAATCATCTTAAAGAAACTTCCATTAACATGGCTGATGCTAACCTCCAAGACAGTAAAACACTGTGCCTTCTTGATCTTACGTTTCCCGCTGACATGAAGTGGAAAGATTATATTGAATCAATTGTTAAGTCTACTGCTAGGAAGCTGCTTTAATGTTCAGTGCTAGACAATATTATTTACCAAAATCAATCTTAGACATGTGTCTACCATTCCTCCGTGCATCGTATATTGTTGCTACACCTGGTATGCTCTAGATATTCTTAATAAAATTCAAAGAAGAATCTGCAATGTTATCGATCTTAGCCTGGAATCTCAGCTTCAGTCACTTTTCCACCATTGTAACTTAGCTTCCTTGTACCGTTTCTTTATTTTTACGTTAATTGTTTTGAATAGCTTTTGGTACCTTGACTTCACGAATTTTAGCGCAGTACTAGATTGGCAGCTAGGTCTCATAATTTCACTGTTGAAATTGGTAGCTGTAACCGTAAGTTATATGCTAATATTTTCTTCTCCTAAATGTCACCATATGTCTCCTTGAATCCTGTTCTTTTATTTCCCTATCTGTTACTTTTACTCTCAGTAACCCTTTACATACTGGTGGCTTTTATCGCCTTGCTTGGGTTGAAATAACTATAAAAACAATTTTCTTCTAATTCCAATTCTCTTTCAAATTTATTCATTAATCACATGCTCTGTCTATAGTATTCTCAGCATTCATCAGTAGAACCACATCTCTGTGAATTAAAGTCTCTTGTTCATTAGAAGAGGAATTGTTCAAATCACTGCCATGTAAAGCAGAAGTAGCTATGAAGTAGCCACCTCACATTTCGCTACACGAAATGCCTATCTTGCGCTTCTTGACACCAATTTGAATTCAGAATTTTTCTATCACCCAAATCAAGAGAACTCTGTCTACCCTCACATATGCTGCTAAATATTATGCCATGTAAGCGTTGAGTCCACGGTCTTGGCAGAGCGTCGGAACATCTTCCAGCGCCAGATAAATCTATTGGGGGTGCTGGCGGACGACATCCACCGTAGTCTGGTACGAGGTCGTCGTTAATTTGCAAGTGGCGCGTTGAACTGGTAGATAACTCTGGCAGGGTGGTCATCGGGCTGTAGCAGGATGTGACCGAGCCAGCGAACACGGCGCTGAACGATGGTGTGAGGATGTTTGTCTGGCCGGTCCTCCAGTGGAGCTCCTTATTGGACACAAGATCGGACCAGTGCACTACTCGAGGGTCCTGGGGGTGCGGGATCGCGATACCATGACAGAAAAACAAATTAGTACACTGGTTAAAAATATACATATAGCCAATGCATTGAAACCAGGCTATGTTTTATATAAGAAAATATTCGTTCATTAGAATCCGAGTTTCTTGATCTTATCGCCATAATGTTAAGTCTTTGATATCACTATGGGTCCTATCTCGTGACTGAAGTCGTTACATACGATGGAAGTGCTAGAAAATATCTTGGCCTGACCATGTAGAACGCTTCGAAGACAAAGAACCCATCATTGTCCATGAGCTATAGATACACCATAATCTCATGATCAACCATGATCATTTGTCACAAAAACTCCCAGTCAGCTCTTCTGTATATGCTGTGTCCTTTCAAGACATGGATGATATGGACTCTGTACAACTTCCTATCTTTTGTGCTTCTAAGAAATGCTTGTGCCCTTATTATTCTTCTTTGTCCATTGTCCTGAGTATGACGATAAACTGCATTTGGTAGCAAGGCCTCTGATCGGGAGGTTTTGAAGAGCGTGAAACCATCTCTTATTTGTCGTTGTTTCCAGGTTCACCCTGGCACGGGGTGGTAGCACCTGTTAGGGTCCCAGCTATGGGCAAATAGTGAAAGCCCAAACAAAAATCAACAGCACATTTTTATAATAAAATGACCAACAATACATTTTTATAGCAAAATGACAATCAATGCAACACCAAAAATATAAAAATACATTTTTATAGTAAAATTACCAACAATACATCTTATGATCTACAAACTATATATATGAAAACATACATTCACTTTGAAAGTATAAGATTATGTACAAAATATCTGTTGTTGAAAGCATAAATTTACTTTTAAAATATCTAGATTTCAGCATTAAATAACCGATAGAATTTGATATGCCACTAAACAAAATCAACCAACCAACCATTTTGTCCATGCTCTGCCATCCATTTATAATAAATTATTTCGGTAGGTTATTCAATGCTTCCCTTTTCCCTTATTGCCTTCAATATGTGCTGTGAGTGATATTCTCCAAGCCTTCTTTCCTCACTATGTGCCCAAGAAATATTAACTATCACTTTCTGATTCTCAATGCAAGTGTCATTTTTGTTCCCATTTTTCTAAAAACTTCCTCGTTGCTCACATGTTACGTCCACGGTATTCTCGGCATTCTTCTGTAGAACCACATCTCTTCTGTCTCAAGTCTTCACTTCAGTTGCGATAAAATTATCCAGCATTCACTGCTATATAGGAGGATTGATATTACACAGCAATTCTACATTATTTTCTTTGTTTCTAGCGTAACTTGCCTGTTTCTTCATGTTTTGTTTAGTTTTTTTTAATCTAGTTTTCGCTATATCAATGCGCCTTCGGATTTCGGTGTCACATTTTCCGTAGTCTGTTATAACATTCTTGAATAGTTAAATTTCTGTACTTGCTTGACATCTCCAATTTGTAGCTCACATCCTGAGCTCTCCTTCTTGCTAACGACCATACATTCTGCCTTCTTACAATTGGTTACAATGGTTAGTCCTTTTTTCTTACTTTCCTTTACTAACATGTCTAGGAGTTACTACGGTTTTCTTTCTGTGTATGCTATCAACACAATAACATCTGTACATGTTACGTTGTTAAGGCTGTGTCCGCCAATAATAAATCCTGGTAAGACTTTCCTTTCGCCGATCCTAAAACCCTGTTTTATAGTGGTAGACATTTTTATTGCAACCTTCACGTACGCATGCGCTCAATATTAAGGTCGTTATGTCTGTTATAATAGGGTTTGCATATCTCCACTCTTGCTTTGTGCTTACAGTTTGCACAATATTTTAAATTCAGTCGCTTTCTACCTACTGTATCTGTCTTTCCGGATATCCCTTCTATCTATCCCATTCTGTATCTAATTCTTTCGGTATCTATCTATATATGTAAATGTAACTACAGGAGATCCTCGACTTACGACAGTTTTCCGTTCCTACGATGCGTCGTAACGCGATACGTGTAAACTGGAACGTAAACATGCTTACTACGCAAACCATAACCATAACAGCTGTAGCTCCATATTCTTTAGTGAAGTCTACAGGATTTGAGGGAACGATACGATTATTTTCATTTGGTTCCTCTCAACAATTATAATAATATATTTCATGTCAGCTGAAGACCCTGGCAGAACTATCATTCTGAGTGAAAGAGCTTAAATACCAAACTTACAAACGCCTGCTGACTTTAATTGCAGCAGCTTCCACACAAGAGAATCAATGAATTGCAGTCAGCTGTCTACTTCAATAGGCGTTTTCCTGACTTTTACAAATGGTCAATCCAACATAAGAACCGAATAATTTTTCCCGCCTGTTTACGCCCTGCTCCGTTTTTTTTTTCTCCCATCTACTCACTATTTTTTCACTACTTGTAAAATGAGCTGGTGTTGCCCGAATTAAAATAATTTACAACAGTATTTGTCGGGTAAAGTTATTATTGTGTCAGCCATTTTAAAAACATCAGTTTAAATTGAGATAAAAATAATAGCTACACAAAATTGCAAATCCCTCGTTTAAATAAATTACCTTAATGGCACGGTATGAAAATCCTCTTACACAACACCAGATTAAAGTATAATAACAAAACTTTACGGCCTGTTTTGGTGAGTAATTATTGTGTATTTATCACCGGCGCATTAGGCAAATGTTCGAGCACAAATAGTGCTGATTTCCAATGTTGGCAGCTCCGATCCTGCTTGGGGAAATCATCTTTCTTACTTCCATCTTACTCCCATCAATTGAACTTGTGTCGAACTACAGTTCACCACAGTACTTTATAATAAAGAAGAGATGGAATACGTGCCTCTGTCAAAATATTGAGCAACGTTGTTGAAGATTATTTATTCAAGCTTGGGATCAAAGTATAGTCTTTGTTCTGTTTGGTTTAAATTGAATTTCTTTTTCTGTCAAGCAACCCAATTGCCTTGCAACATGCGATAAAGGTGAATTACTTAGTATGGCACCCCGACAACCATCGGAAATGATCTGCCTAGATTAATTTACGCCCCTATTTACATTATTTACAGTTGGACTAATATCCTTATATTTATTGTTACGATCACAGCATTTCAGACGTTGTGCTCTCCGGCTTTCTTCAGATGTCTGTCGATCCGGATATCCTTCAAATGGAACACTTTATTCAATTTACGAGTGTAGCTTACTCTCATTTTTCTGTTCATCACTAAAGATGTCTGATCATTGGTTACACTTAATTTTCAAATAGATGGGTTGGTTGGAATAAAAGGAATGACTTGACAAGGGTGATTTTCAGTGATGCACTGTCCACATCGCCGATTTCGGGTTTTGCAACATATCGGCTCAAACAGCAATCCCGACCTGACTCCGGACGAGTCAGGCCGCCTCCTTGAAAGCGTCGTGCTACGCACCTCGACATTGCAAAAGTCATAACGACTGACATAACCAAGAGTCCGACTGTTTTATTGAAATTCGTCCCTCAGCGTCGGCCAATGAAAAAAAGTCTTTTCTTGCTCCCCTACTATATACTGGTGTCTTTTTAATTCTCCCAGCTTCGGTTTGAGTTACTTCCCCTTGATTCCTAATTCGGTAAGCTGGTCTCTTTCTTGCATAATTTAATCCAATTTATATATATATATATATATATATATATATATATATATATATATATATATATATATATATCACTTAAACTTTACTTTTAATGGATACCCATATTTGAGTAGACGCTCCGTTTATTTTTAAACAGTATATTTATTTTCGCATGAATATTCGAGCAATTTTATTAAAGAAAAATATGCGACCACCTTCAGGATTCGAACCTGTAAGGAGAAACCTTAGATCCAACGTGTTTTATACCGACTTATGTATCAAATATGGCTATCAAGCAAAACTAACGTTTAGGTGTTAAAAATATGTCGGCTAAATATAAATAAAAATCCCATTACGGCTTTAGAATTATATTTTTACACACACACACACACACACACACACACACACACACACACACACACACACACACACACACACACATATATATATATATATATATATATATATATATATATATATATATATATACATATATATATATATATATATATAATGAAATGGGTTGTCCGACGAGTATTTAATATATTTTCTGTTTATACGTTATTTTATAGATACTATTAAGTTAGCAAAGTCCAAATTACTGTTAACAGTAATTTTGATTTTGCTAACCAGACGCTTTTCTGTAGCTAAATGGTACAGCACGTCAGATCAAATAACGGTTTTCGTATAGGAATACAGACCCGTTTAATGTCGGAAAAATGCATATCTTCTACGACATTTGTCGAATATTCAGGCCGGTAAATGTAATTCATATTGTTTAATTAAAATTGTATCTAATAGCGTACATATAAACATACATATATATATATATATATATATATATATATATATATATATATATATATATATATATATATATATATATAATACAAATATGAAGTTTGTCACTTCATATTAATATATATATATATAATTCTCAGTAATAAAAGGCATTGTCCTAAACAAAAATTGGAGAAAAAATTTATTGAATATTTTTTTTTAAAAGGGGTATTGAGTGGAATAGGATATACTTGGGTGGAATTTTATGAATAATAATAACAGCAACAACAATAATAATGATAATAATAATAATAATTTTTTAGCATGATCGTCTCAGTCCGTCTATTTGAAGCTCAATGGTAATGGTACTTTTATTACCAGTCCTGTTTCCGCTGAATGTGAGTATAACCGTACTACCTGGCCGGGAGATTAAACTCACATTTATATAGACAGAAGATAAAGTCGTCACATAATATTTCATCTTTTTATTTATCATAAGAAGAGAAGGTTCAACAAAAAGTAGGAACAAAATGAGCGATAACAACTTTTTCTGTCGAAAATTGAAATGATTCATTTTTTTCTCTCTCTCAATCTCTCTTTCCCATACCCTTGTTCTATCTCTTATCTCTCATTATTTTATTCCCCCCCCCCGAGAACATTTCGAAGAGAGGTGTCAGAATATAAATAAAACAGGTTATAAAACATAGCAAATATAATAAGTATAGGTTGTAATACACATCAGTTTATAAATTACTTGTCATAATTGTTTGCGAAAAGCCGAGTGTAATAAACTGTTTTCTTCTTAAATTATGATGCATTGTTAACCGTTGCATTAGTCACTCATTCGTTCAGTGGTATGCTTGTAATTTCTTTTCGGTCCTGGATTATTTCTCTCGTTATCCGCCTGATAGTTATCGGAACCTCGGAAAGGCTATCCTGCCAGCAGTTGCTTAATATCGGGGCTACTGCATTGCCAATTGGTGAATGGGATCTGGACCGTGGAATAGTCTCCGATGGGATTTGTCGATGCCATTATGAAGTGAAATATAGTTACGACTTTACTTTCTAGCAATTAATCCAGGTAAGTTTTTTTTTTATGTGCTACTTGGGGCGTTACTCTTTCGCTACCTAGTTCCCTCACCTCTCATGCCATTGACTCCCCCTTTACACTCTATCTTTAAAAGAGCCAGATCAGACTAAATATGGAGTGTTGCTGCGACATCTAGACTATAGCTGCTCAGTACAACCACCCCCAGCCTCGACAAAATTCAAAATCGTTTGCGCCGACTTTTGGGTGATGAACTATTTTCCACCCCACAATCCTCTCTCACAGACGAAACATTGTTAGCCTCTCGCTACTCTATCGCTATCTTAATGGCAGATATTCGGCGAACTACATTCCTTGGTTCCACCAGTGCAGATATTCTCAGATAGGACCCACCATTCCACGTACTGGGACTGATTATCTTCATTCCCTTCGTATTTTATTGATGAGGTGGAAGTTCCGTCCAGGCAGCTTCTTCCTCAGAAGTGCTGCATTTTAGAACAGACTCCCATAAATATGCTTCCCCGATCACTCCAATTTTACCCTTTTCAAGTTGATGATTAACTGTTATCTACCTTACGTTTCCTGATAATATGCACCTCTTGCTCTCTCCGTGTAGATCCATACAACAACCTCATTTAATAGCCCTTTCCTTTGAGTGGCACTTTGGATTTGTGTTGTATTTACAACAGCAAAAAAAATCAATGTTCATTTGAGTGATAACTAACAGCTTACGCTAGATATCAAAATACAGCAAGCGTTTTCATTACTGCGGTACGCATTTTAGTATTTGAGCTGTTATTATTATTATTATTATTATTATTATTATTATTATTATTATTATTATTATTATTATTACTGCCGTCTGAATAGTCTAGACTCTTCTCTTCGTTTCCGGTTCTTCTGACCTTGTCTCTTGATATTTTCGGGACCGTTCATAGTGAATATCATAATGACTGTCACCATTATGTTCTATAAAATTCTTTTGCTTCCTGGCCATGTCAAGTTATCTATTCATCTTTTCATTTTTCTTTCAGATTTACTATGTTGTCTGCCGGAAAAGCGATCTCCGCCATTGGATGGTACTTTTTTCTTATTAAATTATTGGTCTGTATATTTCTGATCCGTGCTATTTATTGATGGCCAGAGACAGACGATTTGATAGTTATCATTACAGAAATAGTATTAGGTTGGTGCAAAAATAATGTCGTTTTTGACGTTCAAGATCATGTCAAAAAACGACATTATTTTTGCACCAACCTAATAATTTAAAATTCATTATGCTTGACAATACGTTATCTAATAAAAATCATGATAATATTAATACTACTAATGAAAATGAAACATGTGAATTTAGATGAAAGAAACAGTGTCAAAAATTGGTAATCACTCGCAATTACTAATACTATAATAGTATAAAAATAGTAAAGAAATTGAAATTAAGATGAAATAAATGCTCGTGTTGGGCTTCGAAAATACACAAAAATAAATAAATAAGAATACATTTTCAAATTCCCTTTACAACTACAATTTCACCAATAGATAAGTAAAAGCAGACTCGGTGTCGCCTCACGCGGACGTAGTAGGAAGAACACCACGTGACCTTTTTCAACAAGTAGGAACACGACAAAAAAATTAATTTTCACTTTCTATCTAAAAACGGACCAAAAGTTACACTGCAAACGCACACAGGAGCACACATGACTCGAACACCCAACTACGACGACCGCAGAAAAAGAAACTGTTACTTCTATCCATAAACACGTGCGCATTCACTCACACACATACATACATATATCTCCACTCATACATATATTACGCACACACATAGATCCGTACATACACGGAGTTTGTTTTTTTTTCTTAAATTTATTTCTCTAAACTTTTTACGAACTCTCTCTAAGCCTTCTAAGAACACCTTTTTTTCTTTTACTTAACCGTTACCATTGTTGCTATTAAATTGTATTCAAATTTGCTCGACGATCTTGTTTTATTCTTCTTTTCAGACATGCGAAAGATCGTTCGCTCTTTCTTTCTCTCACCTGTTGTCAGGTGAAGCATCACCTTCCCTTTTCTCCCTTAAGGAATTAGTAGTAAAGGCCTTCATTCGATCACGGCCACCAACAATCAGCAGCGGCCCTTGCAACACTAGTTAAAAATTGATAATTCCTGATCATGCTTTATGTAATAAAAATTAAGGATAATATCACTATTACTAATAATACAAATGTATGTAAAAACAATGTCAGATGATGCCTTTGTCAGAAGTAAATAAAGCGTATTTAAATACTGAATGCGATCTTCTGCTAATCGTAAAAGCTCTGATAACTCAAGTAGTATAACAGACGTTACGGAAAAAAACTGGATCCTCGAAGCAAAACGTATTCGAGACTTAATGTGAGTTTCTCGCCTATTTCCTATCCATGCTATTTCCTGACCAAAAAGAAACTTAAACTAAGATGAAAGAAATACTTGTCAAAATTTAATAATATTTAAAATGCTAAAGTTTTAGTATCAGAATCGTCGAAATATGACGTTAAAATCTTTTCTTTTTGGGGGTTGGTGTCCGTTGCTTTAATTATTTAGATGATAGAGTGAGAATGAAAAGTTAAACAAGGGGTGACGTTTCTCCTTTCATTCAAATTTTTAGGCCATCTTCGATCTCATAAATATCGCAGGTCTGCTGACAAGTTTTTAGCACTGTTTTTAATTACAAAATATTTTCTTTGTAATTGTATCTTAGAATGTTCATAAAAATATTCTTTGGCTTTCAAACTATGAATAACTTGTGATGTTAAATCTTCTGTCGTTTAACCGTGTAGACATGTTACTGTTTAACAAATGAACATCACCTAGTTCCGCCATTGTCAAAATCCTTTATTCATATAAATTCATAGCATCATTATTCAATCACCAAAGTATTTCCCTTAGATTTAGACAGATTTCAGTTAAATCGTGTATTCAGTTGCAAAAGATCGGTTCCTATTTTGATTCGATGAATTCTTCAAGGAACAAACAAAGGCCATAGCGTCGAGCTCAAAATGTGATCGTTTAAATGAAGGTGACACATTTGAAAAAATAGGCAGCATGTAAAAGAATTTCCCACCCTAGCTCAATGATTATTGCGTTCCGTTTGCAACTTACGGACGATCAGTAACATTTACTAAAATCAACTGTCCATTTCTTTACGCAGAAAATGTGTCTTTATATTCAAACGAGCAATGTAAACGAACCAACTGCTCACTGTAGCGGCAGTGAGAATAGACTAACAACAGGGAAAATGGAATCGGCGACCCTAGTTCAAATTCTGGTTGAGACAGTTCTGGTTGAGTTAATCCATCTTTTTCCCCCATAGCTATGGGTAAATAGCAGGTCAGACTGGGTTCACTAGCCTTGTTTGACAACCAGTCTAGGAAAACGAGAACTCTGAATTCAGAATCGTGGAGAATCCAAAGGAAAATTTCTCTATTTTTCCCAATAATAATCGTGAAAGATATTTACAGATATTAAATAAAAGGAAACTGTGGAGAGCCATATTCCTGAAAGGGGCAGTGTACTTGAAACAGAGAGATGTACTGTAATATTTTGTTCCGATTCCAGTAATTTGAGATAAATAATTTATTTTGAATCCCACCAGATGCAAACATTTTTCTCTTCGTTGTGTTTTGGCTGAGATGTTAAATGCTCTTACAATTCATAGAAAGATGGTTACTTAAATTGTAACAATAAACCTATTATATTGAAAGTCAGCCCCCCTCCTCCTCTTCTCCCCATTCATAACCAAGAAAATCACCGTTGATGATTTATAACCCAAGGGTAAATGGGGTTTTTTAGAAACAATCACTTTTTCGGCTTATAATACAACTGATTCATTCTTTTGAAAATTCGTTCGCAAAAAGTCATTGATCAATTAAAACCCAATTTCCTCATGCAGTTTTATGTGCTGCGGGGTGATTTCCTTCTTTTAAACAATACGCATACGTAAAAAATTTAAAATTGGCGATTAGTGATAGTTCATTCGTGTTGATTAAAAATAGTTGTTCTTAACAAACCGTTAAATCGAAATTTTTAATTATATTACCAACTGAAATTCGTTTTCATTTTTCAGAATGTAGTAAGAGTACACGGGACAGACAATGGAAATTAGAAATAAAATCCTACACCTCTTGAATAATAGTCCATTGCTACTAACCATTAAGCCATATTTGCCTGCATGAGACAAAAACGAAACAGACTGTTACACACATTTTTTTCTTCCACTAGTTTCTTAAATTTTTTGATTATATCTCTAGCCGATCCATTCTTAGTTATCAAAAAGAGAACGAGTTAAAAAAAAATAATCATTAAAAATGATTATACTATATCTCCGACTCTTTTTAAAACAAATTTAAAGTTAAATACAAGACAAATAATACACACGATGCATAATATACGCGCGTCTTGCGAGAGCTTTGCTTCTGCTGGTGCTACTGCTGTTACTGCCGCTGGACTCTGCGTTGTAGATTGCTCGACATTTTTAATTGTAATGTGTGGGTAACTTTACATCCGGAACTAGAAATAGAAAGAGCATTGTTACTCCGTTTAAACTTTAATCAGATTATAAATCAGTTCAGGCGCCTTCCCAACTTTTGTCTCACTTATAATACAGACTGCTGCAGTAGTAGCTACTGAAAACCCTGTTGCCGGCCGGTCTTTTTCCTCCTCCTCCTTCTTCTTCTTCTTCTTCTTCTTCTAGTGTCATGTCCCTTCAAAACGTTGGCGATCATGACCCCCATCCTTTGTAGCTCTTAGTGAATTTTTTGTCTTTTTCCAATCTCTCCTAAACTCGGTTTTGCCATCAATTCACACAAGCTCGTTACGTAAAGTTATCTGCTGGTTTCATCTGTCCATCTTGCCATCAATATGTCCTGCGAGTGTCAAAATTTACAAGCCCTTTTTCTTCATTATGTGCCCTAGAAATTTCAACTTTCTCTTCATGGTGTTAAGTATAAGTTTCCCTTTTGTTCCTATTTTCTCTAAAACGTTGTTCACATGTTTGGTCCTTGGTATTCTCAGCATCCTTCTGTAGCACCACATCTCTGTTGCTTCAAGTTTATTCATCTGTGAAGAGATTGTCCAGAATTCACTGCCATATAGGAGGACTGATATTACATAACTGTTAAGTATTCTTTTCTTTGTTCTTAATGAAATTTTCCTGTTTCTTAATACTTTGATTAACTTTTGAAAGGCATCTTTAAGGAAGAATGAAACAATGAGATTTCTGAGCAGATATCTACCAGTTATGTTATAGTCTAGTTTTATTCTTTCATATAGTCCATAAGTTATATGACCAGGGGGCGAAAATGAGATCGTAAGTTTAAAAATCGTAAATCTAATACAAGTTTCTTTTTTCCTTTTCTTTTCTTTTCTTTTTTTAAAATCATTTCACCATTAAGCCGATATCATTTTATTTGAAAGCGCTATCTACCTATTTTTCACCTTTCTAAAACACTTGAAATGTTTGTGTGAATGGCAAAACGTATTATGATCGCTTACCTATATTTATCAGCGATTGTTGAATGTGCCAATGTGTCATCCTGTTCATAGCCGATATTGAAAAAAAAGAAAAACACGACGGGGAGAGTCAACTTTTTCTTTACATACTTGAGAAAAAAAAGTCATTCAAATAAATATTTCATTCATGAAAACTGCAATAACGCGTTGTTTTTTCATTCTTTTTTCCCGAATCTGTATTCTATAAAGTTTGATACGTCTAAAGCGTAGACATTACGTTGCAATTATATAGTTAATATATTGCTTGCACTACAGTGAATGAGTGCCAAGATAAGTCACTGTAGAAATCGGCCACAACAGTCTTGTCGATGAATCGAATTAGAAGTGTTGAATATTTATGGTGAGCTATCCTGACCACAAAGAAAGCCTATTCGTAACACTTTGAAGCGCAGTCTATTTTTTTTACTGTGATGTTCATCCTGTACAAGGCCCTGAGGCCACTCAAGTTAGTGTTACAGAGTAAGGGGCACAGTTAATGCGGATAACTGGAGAAGATAGTGGTTAACATTAGACTTGAACAGGTTACGATTATAGTGATCGGGAAAAAAATCCAGAGCAGTGGTTCGCGGGAAAAAGCTGCTTGAGTGGATCTTACTTCTCACCAATGGAATACGAAGAGAATGAGGGTGGTTCCCTACAAAGCGTGTAGCATGTTGGGTCCTAGCCGTGAAGGTTAGAACTGGTGGAACCAAGGAATGTAGTCTTTCTGGACACTTTCCTTGGGAGAAGCGAGAGAGCAGTGACAGGCTTGCAACATTTCGTCTGTGGAAAATAATTTGTCCCCCACACGGACACGGAGACGCTGTTGGACTCTATCGACACGGGAAAGTGAAAACTGAGCAGATTGTGTCTATATATAGCAGAAATGCTCCATTTTCGTCCTGATCTGGCTCTTGTGAAGGTAGAGGATTGAACGAGGAGTCAGTTACTTACTGGAGCGGTAGATGGGAACCGACCATTTTTCCTTCATTTTTAGCGATGCAGGAAAATTAGACAGTATGTTAATAAGTACTGCAATTTCCTTAACAATATTGGAGCTCTCCTCTCTAACAATACTAAAATATTCCATAAATTCAAATGCAAACAAAAAGAAAATATCATTGTAGCTATTTACATTGACAAAAAAGCAGCCACCCACTAATAAAAATAAATAAAATCTTAAACACCGTTATCTTGAATGCATATAAAAAATACACGTCATTATACGTGACTGATGCACATTGTGTTACATGTCGGTGTCATGGCTTTTTCCGTTCTGACCTTTCGGATTCAATTTCAAATAAAATATAACGACACTTTAAAAACAATGCGCTGCTTAAAATATTCTATTTTCTTTCCTTCACTTTTTCACAGCGCTGAAGATGACTCATATGAAAAAAAAGAACACCATGACACATTTCAGTCCACTAGAAATTTGGAAACGGCATGCTGTACTGCTTGGCATTCGTGCCAGAAACTCCAATATGAACATTGGGTGTTTGGGCATCAATCTGGGGACAGTGCAGAGGATTCGGATAGAGTTGGATGAGTCTATGGTGATTACGAAGGTGTTTGGAGTGATCGCTAGTGATGCCGACGTTATGCCTCTATTCATCTTTCCACAGAGCCAACACGGACGTCTATATCAAATGTCTTGAAGAGGTAGTGCTGCCCTAGGTGAAGAAGGTGTCTGCTGGAAGTCCCTATGTCTGGTAACAGGACAAGCGAAAGAACAATGGCTATTAGACAATTTCTGCGACGACATCACCCCTTACATCTGGCCACCTAACTCTACAGAATGCAACCCCTTGATTATTATGTGTGGGACGCAGTTGAGCGAGAGACCAACAAAACTCCTTGTAACACCAAAGATGAACTTAAGGCAAGGATTATGGCAGCATTCGCCAACTTAAACAAGGAAACTGCCCAAAAGAGTTGCAGGAGGTTTCGAAGTCGTCTGTGGTCGAAGCCAATGTTGATTTTATTGAATAAATTTACTCTTTGTGTTTCAGTATATTTTCTGTAATTTTGGTAAGTATATCTGTTAAAATGGGATGTCAATGTTATTTTAATTTTTGCGATATTTAGGCTACAATTTATCCATCGCACCATATATATATATATATATATATATATATATTGTTTGCCGAATTTAAAAAAGGTTGCTGCCCAAATATATATATATATATATATATATATATATATATATATATATATATATATATATACGTAAAATGCATTTGCAAGATAACTACATTACGCCGTAATTTTTACACTACTTGTGAACTAGTATATATACACTGGAAGTGGAAGCCAAATGTTTAGGCTACCCTTTGGTTTAATTAAAACTTACTAAGCTAGGATGCAAAAAATATGCAACCAATTAGTACATGGCGTCCAATATTTTAGCGAGGATTTTATCTAAAATTTAAAATCTGCCAGCCCTAAGTTTACCATTAGCCAGCAAGATAGATTATGCAAAATGAATGAAAATTTTAATAAAACTTTATGGACTAAATCCATATTATTATTATTATTATTATTATTATTATTATTATTATTATTATTATTGAATATATTATAAAAACCCTTCAGGAAGAAATAGTCTCACTGGTCCGACGTGAACTAGTAAATTAATTTTATAAAGTCGCATAACCTTCAATTTTCAGGTGATTCTTTGAAATCCAAGGTGTGGCCCAAACCTTTGGCCTGTATTACATTTTATGCTTTGCACCGGAGTTACAATTGCATCTGGGCAAAGTTATATGAAGCCGTGAGATTTGTTTACGTCAATTAATAAGTCTATTTGTTTTTCGCAAAAGCATTTTTAATTATCAGACCTACCAGAATTTGATACAAAGTTCGCAAAGAGGAGTGTTATAAGCGTTTCTCTGAATTCGGAAAGAAGTAACAAGAATTTTTAAAAATAAAATGAAGGACTTAGAATTACAAACAACCGTAGCTTTTTACTTACATTTTGTTTTTGTTTTTTTCAAGAGGCACGCTTAACACGAGGCAAAGGCTTACTCTAAATGCACATTTCAGGGAACATATTTTACGAAAGTTTCAGTTGCCTATCATGTTCCTTTTTTTTTACATTCTGATCTCTCCATTAACTTTCGCATTAATGCTAAAAAAAGAAAAATGTTAGAAAATTAATACTAGAATAAATGCTACAAATTAATGCTAGAAATGCTTTTAATGCTAGAAAAGACCTTTGTTTAATTATTTCACTTCAAACAAGACAACAAAAGCGACTAAGATTCAATGTTGATGAAACTTGAGAAGCCTATTTTCTTGAATAGATGTTTTAAGAGAAAGATTTTATAAATTTCAACCGACAGTAAAGCTAACTGTTCGGTCAGTCAAAGCCTAAATGTTTTCTGTATGTAAACAGCTAATGACACCGGATTACCATCTCTCGCGTAATGACATTTTTGAATTTCTAGTAGTTAAAGTCAACCTGATTCAATAAGGGTGCAAGAAACAGAGAGGACAATAAAAGAAGCAGACAATTGACATTTTATTTAAATTTTTGAAAATCGTAGACCTATTGCGTGATAATCTCCTGCCTAGTGAGTCATGAATCGAAAGAGACGTGATCGCCCAACCAGGTATCGCGTATGGCACTTAACTGTTTGACTGACAGAGTTAGCAGGAAAGCAGAAACCTGAAAAAGAGTTCCAAAAGTGAGAAAATTGGGAGGTGAAATTATTTATTAGCATAGAACTTACTATTACATCTAGCAGCTCAACTGTAAAATGATGAGACCTAGCTGCCAATCTAATACTGCGTTTAAATTCGTAATGTCGAGATACAATAGAAGAATGCTCATCAGAATAATTACTGTGAAAATATTTATAGAAAAGGCACAGGGGAAGATACGTTACGTTTGAAACCGAGATGCCAGGACAAGACCGATAACGTTGCAGACTCTTTTTTGGATGTTGTCAAGAATCTCTAGAAATATAGCAAAATTTCCAGACCAGAAATGGCAGCAATATTCGATGCACAGATAAATGATAGGCTTATAAATGTGCAAGATAAATCCTGGCGAGAAAAATTGTCTAGCACGACACAGTAAATAGACTTTGCTAGCAGTAGATTTAATAGTTGAATCAATGTAATCGTTCCTCTTCATGTTAGGGGAAAACGTGAGACCAATACATCTCTTTTCCCTGCTCCAAATATAGATTAAATAGCAGAACTGAACTCAGTAGCCTTGCATGGCAACTAGTCTACTAGAAGGAATACCCTACGTTCAAACAGTGGAGAAGACAAAGGAAACAACTTCACTATCTTTTCTAAGAAGTCATGGAAATTCACAAATAATGAAGAAAAAAGTATCTGTGAAGAACCCTGGTCGTCCTGACGGGATACGGCATTAAAAAAAAAGCTTCTCTTTATTCAGGTCTCGGATCATAATATGTGCCGTATTTAAGTGTATGTCTCAGCGTCTGAACAAAGAACGCTCGACTGATTGATAGTTTTTTTTACGGCTTATCAACCGTTTGTGGGTTATTTAAAGACGAAACATATTTTGGATTGTAAGAACAATTCTTCTGTGTAAGTGAATATTGCATTAAAATTCTTTTGAGAATAACAATAATACAAGTACTACTATTTAACCCAGATGAGGACATTCGATTGAAAGGTCTACTTTGCAGTTTTACGAACGTTCGTTTTCTCATTTTATATGGTTGTACATATATATATATATATATATATATATATATATATATATATATATATATATATATATATATATATACAGTTTATAAACACAATCTTCGACGATTATATATATATATATATATATATATATATATATATATATATATATATATATATATATATATATATATATATGTATGTATGTATGTATGTATTAATATATTTTCTGTTTATACGTTATTTTATGGATACAACTTATTTGAGTAAATGTTCTGTATTTAATTAAACAGTCTTAATTACATTTACCGACCTGAATGTTAAAAAATTCAGAGCATTTACTCAAATAAGATGTATCCATAAAAATAATGTATAAACAGAAAATATATTAAAATATTTGTCGGATTTAATCCATTTCATATATATATATATATATATATATATATATATATATATATATATATATATATATATATCCCATGTTCTTTTAAAAGTTAGACGATCATGGCTCTTCACAACTGTATTTTGATAGGCTAAATAATTCTTGCACTTTTACCTCCCCTCTTTGTGGTCCTTGTTCTACTGTCCATTTAATGAAACACATAAAGCAGGTTACTCGCTGTTCCCCCTGTTTCTTTTGCCTTCAGTATGCCTTGTGAATATTAAATTCGCCAAGTCTTCTTTCTTCATTATGTATACAAAAACATCAGCAACCACTTTCGGTTTTACGCTCTTTTTTCTTCAAGAGATCGTTTGTTTATTTGATTTATTATAAACATGTTGAAGTACCCGTATACGACGGGTAAGAAGCCAATGCTTGAATCGCAGCTGGTTACAATAACAATAAACGGAAGTGATATTTCCTTCAGAATCAAGTTATGCGAAACTGATTCAAATATGAATTTGACTGGTGCAAATGACTTTATAGCTTTTAAATTCGCCCCACATAAACCAAGTGACAGAAATTAAATATATAAACAAAAATGACAATTTTACAAACTTTATAAAGTTTTACAAAGTTATTCCCTTAATTAACGGTATCTTTTACTAAGAGAGACATGACAAAAAGGGATATATTCCCAGTTTCACTCGGTCGGGCATATACCCTTCCCTGGAGCCAATAAGTATGAATACCAAATTTGCCGATTGTGCATGAAATGATTTAACCGTGTATAGCAAATAAACGCATCCCATTTAGCTAGCTAGCTAGCTAGCTAGCTAGCTAGCTAGATAGATAGATAGATAGATAGATAGATAGATATTAGGTTGGTGCAAAAATAATGTCGTTTTTTGACGTTCAACTTATATATATAAAACGACATTTGCACCAACATAATAGATAGATAGATACAAACATGTGTTTAAATACTGATATATATACACAAAGAGAGAGAAAGACAGACAGACAAACAGATGAAAACGTGTAAATACTGATAGATAGATAGATAGATAGATAGATAGATAGATAGATAGATAGATAGATTTGTTAAGATCACATATATCCTATTGTATACGCTAATGTGAGCGATATTAACTTTTGACCTACTGTCAAAGAGAGCCTCAAAGGTTCTGTTTTGATTTGCAAAGACATGGCTAATTCATAGTGTCATATTTACAGGGTCTCAGTGACACTCATTCTCACCATCAATGACAAATAACTGCTTACACGATGAAAGATGCTTTGCTTTTACTCTTGTTTTAAGCCTAACATTTTCATCTCCAGTGTAAAATTTCATTCTCACTGCATCTCCCCGCCTTGCACCTCAATTCTTTTTATCTATGCCTCAGTTCCGAAAATTAAGTTTCCTTGTAAACAGTGTAACTCACACAGATTTATCATCAGTGATACCTGGCTTCTTGACTGTTACACATTAATCTATCGAGCTTATCACCTGTCTCCCGCTCCCTTTTGATAATCATGAATTGAAATGCCGTAATTATCTGTGCACAACACTCATCCCGAACGTTGAACGACGGAATTCTGGAAGAAAAAAAACATCGAAAATAGAAAACATCGAGTCTACTAACAGAAAACAGCCTTTCTGTTTTCTTTCCAGAGGCCGACGTACAAAGGATGAGCAGTGCTATGCTGATGACATAGATATTCATAGTTGGTCGAAAAATGATCTTGAACAAAAAATATCCTGTTCCAAGAAATAGGACAAAATAAAACTTTGCAAAACAGAAACTATAATCTGAAATTGGAATGAAAGTAGTGATGGAACATACTCTGAATCCATCATAAATATTCAGAAATTACTAAGTACTAAACACTACAAATACCTCGGTGTATGGATCAGTTATACCAAATTTAGTATATGAAATTTAACATTGGACAGGCTGCGCTTGATGTATGTTTCTCCAACACAGAAAGATATTTCTTCTTTTATGCACCGTGTCGCTTTAGTGGCCATGGCCCTCCACATCTTCCTATCCCTTTTAGCTCTTAATAAGTTTTGTCTTTTTTATTTCCCCCAAACCATGTTCTACCATACATTTGCTCAAGCTCATCAGGTACCTTACGCTCTGCTTTCCTCTGCCCCTCTATCCCTGAATCTGTTCTGTGAGTATCAGGTTATCCAAGTCCTCATTCCTTGTTACGTCGTTTCAACCGACTCTTCCTGATGTTAAGAATAATTTTCCTACTAAGTCAAAATATTAACCTAAGGACTCATTATGTTCTTAAATAGCCTCGTCAGATCGAGGCTCTCACATGAATATCATGCATGGCGTCCAACTTGTTTAGAAATGTATAAAATACCGTTTCTATCCAACCGTTTTCTCGGATCAATGCATAAAAATAGCTTCAAGTAAATAAATACTCTAGGTCTAAAAGAAGACTATCCGTCATTGGATCATATAGACTAGCATTACACAAGGAAATAATTTTAACAAATAACAAAAGCCACATCACTTGAAGATTTACATCAGCAGAAACTAAACAATATAGTGCAAGTAAAGTAATGAGAAAAGTAATCATACACTATTTACATTATTCGGACTATTGTCTTCATCTTTGTCGCCATATTTATTACAACATTTCGGCCGTTGCACGCTCCGGCCTTCTTCAGGGGGTTGGAATGTCGAACTGAACCCTTTATTTCGCTCACGTGCCATGTTTAATGGATGTCAGTTATCTCCTGTTAATTCCCCTCTCCAACTTCTCCACTCCCTTAACCGGGTATTGTCACTGGATCTAACCAACGCCTTTATCCATTGTGCCATGTGTCCTTGAGGACATCTGTGTATGAATTTCTGGGTATTATAAACCTAATGTCTCAGCAAACATTTTACCAGTGCTCATATTGCAATCTTTTGCTGTTATCAATACATGTTTTTACCAGAGCTCATATTGCAATTTTTGTTGTTATTATCGCTTTTCTCTGGCACTCCTTATTACTGGTTCCCATATTGTATTCATTTCTATAAACATGACACGTGGAAATAGAACAGTCTACCCCAGTGAGCGAAATAAAGGGTTCAGTTCGACATTCCAACCACCTGAATAAGGCCGGAGCGTACAACAGACGAAACGTTCTAATAAATATGGCAACAAAGATGAGGATAATAGTCCGAATGATGTAAATAGTGTATATAATACCTCATCTCAGAAATATAGACAGATACAAAAGTAATCATATATTCAATATGTTGACTTTCCACACTACCTTAAACTAAAGGTTAGGAAGGAAACCCCTGTCAATACTAGAAAGACAGATAAACAATAGACTTGAGAAGCCTATTATTTTGAATAGATGTTTTAAGCGAAAGATATTATAAATTTCAACCGACAGTAAAGCTAACTGTTCGGTCAGTCAAGGCCGAATGTTTTCTTTGTGGGAACGGCTAATGACACCATTACCATCTCTCGTGTACTTATATCTTTGAATTTGTAGCAGTTAAAGTCAGCCTGAATTTGACATTTGTTCAACTTTTTATCCGGTTTATATAGACTAAAAATGTGAATTTATACAGTTCACTACTCTATGAAACACACAATTAACGCAGTATTTAGAGCAAGCCCACGGATGTGTTCATGCAAAAATGTAACAAGATTGCGGTGAAAATTCACTTACACTAAGAAAAGCAAAATTATAAATGAACTTGCATTCCAGTGTCAATTTCTATGCATTGGCAAAAAACAGAAGTAGATATTATTAATGCTTCCTTTAAAAAATATAACTGTGTGGGCGACAAAGATTTCAATGATGACCAAGACATCTAATACGATGACGACATAGATGAAACCTTGCATGACATTTATCTTTCAAACAGACAAAGGTGGAGCAGACGAAAACGTACTGAATATCTATGTAAATTTCCTTTTTAAACAAATGAAATGCTTGGTTAGTGATTTAAACTTGTTATATATTTGTTAGTTTGGACTATAGATATAAACTTACTTTCGGTTATAATGTCCCAAATATGGCGATGTATGTAACCAGAAGAAAGTTCATGATAACTCTTCTTCTATGTACTGTGTCCCTTCAGGACGTTGGCGATCATGGGCCTCGACAATTTCCTGTCCTTTGTAGTTGCTAATAAACTTTGTCTTTTGGATATCTCTCTCAAACCCTGCCATCAATTCAGTCAAGCTAGCCAGGTAGATTATGCGCTCTTTTTCTCTGTCTCGCTGGCTTTTAATCAGTCCTGTGAGTATCAATTTTTCCAAGCCCTCTTTCCTCATTATGTGATTTTATTATTCATGTATAATACGCACCCGTAATTTTTTTAGTTAAGATATAAATTTAATATACCTCCCGATTTTTTTTTTTTTTTTTTGTTTTTGTTTTATTTGCGGCAGTGGTAAAGTAGTAATAAGACTCTAGTGGATATAAAGTGGGGGATCGGTTATTCATTAAACTGAAACATTCCAGTGGCGCCTGACTATGTCTGGAGCGCCGAAAAAGATCATTTAAAAATAGCTGCTTCACGAACGCGCGAAATGGCGGTGAAGATGACATCGGTTTTGAAGAAGAAAGGCAACTGTGGACAACTGCGATATCGATGTTGAACAAGACATCTAAGACGTTGACAACATATATGAAACCTGTCATGTCATTTACTTTTCACACGGACAACAGTCAAATAGACTAAAATGTAAAAGAACTTGTCGAAATTGTGCGTAATGATTTAAATCTTTTTTTTTTTTACGGAAGAAAGTTCATAATTACTTCTGCGCGTTGGCGATCATGGTTTTTCACAACTTCCTCTTTGTTGCAGCTCTTAATAAATTTTGTCTTTTTGTTATCTCAAAACATACTCCGCCATCTATTCATCCAAGCTCATTGGGAAGGCTATGCGTTGTTTTCCTTTCTCACTTTTGCCTTCAATCTGTCATGTGAGTATCAAATTTTCCAAGCCCTCTTTCCTCATTATGTAACCTTACTAATCGTGCATAATACACACCTGTAATTTTTAGGTTTAAGATAAAATAATTATTTATTTTAGTTATATATTCTTGGCGGCAAGAGAAACTATTAATAAGAATTTATTGCATATAAATTAGAGGATCGGTTATTCATTAACCTGAAACATTACAGTATACTACTGGCTATTTTCTCTGGAGCTCTTTAAAAGATCATCGAAGATTCATTAAAAAATACCTCTCTTCACGAACGCACGAAATGACATCCGTTTTGAAGAAGAAAAGTAACTATGGACGACTGCGATATCGATGTTGAACAAGATATCTAATACGCTAACAACATATATAAAACCTAGCATGACATTTATCTTTGATACGGACAGACTAGAATGTAAAAAACTTCTCGAAATTGTGAGCAATGTTCTGAATATTCTTGACCGTCGTTGGTCATTTCCAAGAAATATATATTTTCATACAGGAGTGAAAATATATCTTAAATTTTTTAAAAAATTACTCCTTAAATATTTGATCAAAGAAAAAAATCAATTTGCATAATTTTTTTAAAAATCGTATAATTGTAATATTAACCGTTTCCTTGTAAGGAAACATATGGCATTCATTGACCGAGCAGCCAGTACTACTTTTAAATCTTTCATCTATTCTCAATCACACTAACTGTTTTTTGTCTTTTCTAACCTTGATGGGAGTTTCCTGCCTAACCTTTTGTTCGAAGTAGTGTATAAAATCAACATCTATATATCATTATTTTCTCTTTCAGTTACATGTACTACCCATTTTATTTGTTGCTGTTACTGAAAGTATCCAAGTGATGTGATTTATTTTATTTGGTACAGTACTTTGTGATTATGTAGCGCCAGTCCATGAGGTTCGGAGAACAATGGTCTTCGCGAAGACGTATAGGCCCCATTCGCTCAAACCATTTTTAAACATTGATCTGAGAATGCGGTTGTATACGGCTGACAGTTTAGATATTTCTGAACATGTCCGGCGCCACGCATGACATCCATGTGAAAGTCTCGATTTGATGAGGTTATTTAAGAACATGACTCATGTTTTTAGGTTAATGTTCTGTTTTTGTCGCAACTTGCGGTGTTGTGCGAAACTATATATAGTTCAACCTATTTTATGTTTCATTTCCTTATCTGAAATGTCTTGCTTGAAACTTCCTTGATCCAATAGAAAATACCTTAACGAATAATCCCTTATCTAAGTGTACGAGCAATGAGATAAAAGAATTAAAAATCCACCCAAATATAATGGAAGACATTGCACAATTCTGGATATTTTAATTGTAAAATTAATTTTATCCAAAAAAATAGTTAATGACCAATAAATAGGTATAATACTGATACTTGCTACTTTAAAAGAATTTTAATAAAATTATGTTATGTACCTATTAATGACCAGCGTCCCAAATGGAGTATAGTTGGAAGCCTATAAATTATAAAAGGATTTTTAGAAACCTATAACATTGGTCAACAGCCAATTTTCATCAGGAATGTTATGTACTGTAATATATGTAATTTTGTCCGCTGATTTAAAAATGTAATTGGATTTCTTCTATCAAGTACAGTTTCTCTGATGAGATAAGGTGGGCATAAAACTCTGATCAGTCGCATCGCCACCCGTAAAAGTCTTATACAGGAAATAACTGATTTGTATTTTATTATTAATTATGTATTATGTAATTTTAGGAATTATTAAATTGCTCATGGTTTTGTTAAGCATTTTTCAAATAATATTCCATTAGCTATATTTGGTATTTGTATAAATTTTACTTTTTCTTTTCGGTTGTCCGATACTCGTTACCCGTCCAGTCCAGTGTCCAATCATTGTCATCATATTCTTCATCATCATCATCACCATCAGCATCATCATCATCACCATCATCATCATCAAACTGTATTCAATATGTCAAAGCATTGCAAGAACAGTCCTGATATATTTTGTTATGTCTGTGGTTCATTTATCACCAAAGCTCAGCAACGTGTCATCAAAATTGAAATCAAGAATATCCAGCAGTTGTACTTTGGATACCCTCTCGGGAATCAAAATAAGAGTTGGGCGCCACATATCATCTGCTCAGCTTGTTCCAATTGACTAAGGGATTGGCTTAATAAAAGGAACAAAGCAATGCCATTTCCAATACCTATGATATGGAGAAAACCATAGGATCATTTTAAAGACTGCTTGTTCTGCATGGTTAATGTATGTGGGTTTACAGTTAAGACCACGCATAAGATTATGTGCCCCAACTTAGAATAGATAAAAGACCAGTACTACACAACAAAGATGACCTTCCTGTTCCAGTACCTACCGGAGAATGACCTTCAAATGTCTGGCGAGGAAACAATTAGTGATGTTGAAACAACCGAAGTGAATGCAGTTTTTATTCTTGAAAATGAAGATGAACCACAGAAATTTTCTCAAGGAGAATTAAACGATTTGGTTAACGAATTGTCAAAGGATAACGCTGAACTTTTAGCATCAAGACTCAAAGAAAAGTGTCTGGTTAAGGACGATGTTCGTATTCCTCATTTCAGAAAGAGAAATAAGGATCTGACTTCTTTTTTCTCTGTGGATGAACCACTTTGTTTCTGTAATAATATTGATGAGTTATTTCATGGTTTATGCTGAGAACAAGTTCCATTTGAATGGCGCTTATTCATTGATTCATCTAAGTCTAAATGAGTATTACTACACAACGGCAATAAGAAACCATCTATTCCCAAAGGACATTCAGTACACATGAAGGAGAGTTATAAGAACATGCAGATACTCCTCGATGCCATAAAGTACTCAGAATAAAACTGGAATATATGTGGAAACTTAAAGGTGATTGGAATTTTGATAAGAATGCAGTCAGCATTCACAAAATTTTGCTGCTTTTTATATCTTTGGGCCAAGCACTCCCATACAGGCAGAATAACCCCCAGCAAGAGTTTCTAACGTCCAGAGTAAGCCATTAGCAAAACCAGAAAATGTTCTCCCACTTCTTCACATAATGCTTGAGCTCATGAGCAAATATGTAATGATACTCGCCAGGAAAAGCTCAGAAGGCTTTGAATATGTGAAGGCCAAGTTCCCCCAAACCAGAGGCAAAACTGAAAGAAGGCATATTAGGTTCATAGATAAAGGAACTCCTCAAGGACAATAACTTGGTCAAAACCCTGGATAAGATTAAACTTAAAGCTTGGGAATCCTCTAAGTGGATCTGTAAAACTTTTCTGAATATCAAGAGATCTCAAAATTTTAGAAATGATGTAAAATGTCTTCTAGAGTCTTTTGCAGCAATGGGTATTCGGTTGTCACTGAAAATCTATTACCTTGATTCACATCTGGACTTTTTTGCAGTGAGACTTGGAGCAAAGTCTGATGAGCAAAGGGAACACCTTCATCTAGACATATCAATCGAACAACAGTATCGAGGATTTTGGAATTAAGGAATGCTACCTGACTATTGGTAGATGTTATACAGGAATGAACCTGAGAGTAAGCATCAAAGAAAGTCTAAACCCCAAAGATTTTATTTTGCATACAATTGTTTTGATTTTATACAATGAAAATATCTTATGTTTATTATACCTTATAAGTACATGATTTACGTCAGTAGTTGCGTTAGCACGAAGTCACAGGTCATCGTGACCGAGGGCTTGGGCGTGCTGGCCTTGTTCAAATTGTTGATCCCACTAGTTAACGCGCTCTTTCCCAAAAAATGTACCAAATGCCTGCTCAGCATAGTTGCATTGTGGTTGGCTCTGCGGGTGTTGAATGAACACAAATGCGCCTGAGTAAGCGTCTGCAATAGGGATTGGCTAGCCGCCCTAGTAGACGGGTATCCTCGAATACGAGTGGCCAGCTATACAATCATTCAAATGAAAGATAATTCAACCAAAAGCAGGTTAACCTTGATATTTTAATACAGTACTCAATGTCTTTTCTAATAGGGTTACATACAGTGTAAATATATAACGTTATTGTATTTTCATTAAAAACATGCCAGACACACGCCTAACTAAAATTTTCACGGTAATAAATCGATCGTCAGACGCTTAAAATTAGCCCGTTCTATAGTTCGTGCCTGTTCTATCACCGCGAAATTTACTCTGTCTCTCTCTCAGTCTCTCTCTCTCTCTCTGTCTGTGTCTCTCTCTCCCTCTCTCTCTCTTCCTCCCTATATATATGTATATATATATATATATATATATATATAAATCAAACCAAAACAAAAATTTTCAAAACATCCTGCAGCATCTCACTTTTACACACTTTAGCATCTAGAATGTTTTCTTACACATATTTGAATATTATCTGTTACTTCATTAGACGTGACTGATATCCAATTAATAAGAACTTAACAATCAAAACATCCTACTGAGTCTCACTAACTTTTACACACTTTAACGTCCAGAATGTTTCTCACACATATTTTAATATTATCTATTGCTTCATTACATGTGACACGTACCTAACCAATAAGAAATAACCAAACACAACATAACATTAATCTGCGTCTTTTTGCTTTTATCATTTTTTATCATTTCTTTTTTGTTGATCTCTGACGAAGCTTTAATAAAGTGAAACATGTTAGATTAAGATCTGTTTCTACTTGCTCTTTATCTTATCGTTTTGCCGGATTCCTATCCAACTCGATCTATCTATCTATCTATATATATATATATATATATATATATATATATATATATATATATATATATATATATATATGATAAAATATAGTCTTAAGGTGTACTATATTTAGGGGTAATTGTGATCAATATCTGGGATAGAGAGTGTGTAAATATTTACAAACGTCTTACACTGTACGTTACACTGTATTTAAAGCATGAATGTCACTTAAACTGAAACTGCCTGCAAAACAATATAATATACCAAGCTACTGTAAAAACAGTAGATGAAGAAAAAAGAATATAGAAAGGAGTAACTGAGGGTCGCCGGAGACAGAGAAACTACGCACACAAAGCATCTTTTAACAAATAGTAAATATAAATATTAAATGTCGAACAGTACTACCCTTTCTAAACATATGTGGGAACTTATAATGAAGAAGCAAAATACAACAAAAATATCAATTTCAATGAGAAAAACGACACCAGCTTCCAAAACTGTCAATTTAGACTAGAGGAGAAAATAGCTATAATCACTTGCTCAAAGCCACATAAATTACTAAATACGAAGATCAGATTACTAAATAAGAGAGATCAAAATGCAGGCACGAATACAATTTTTCACTGCATTACTTAAAAATCGAAAACTAAAAACGAATGTATTGTAAAATATAACCAATAAAAATACAAATATATTCATTATGCACAACATAGATAATGTAATATACTTTAATTAAATTCAATACTTTCAACTAAACAAATAAGATAACCATGCAAAAATAATGAAAAACAGAAAATAATAAATAAATAAATTATGGAAATAAATAATAAACAAATTAACAAACTGTATGAATGTCTGCAAAAACCTAAACTAAGTAAATTTAATAATAATAATTATGAATAAATACAAAGTAACTAAACTAATCAATAATAAATAAATAATTATTTAAAAGTTAACAACTCTATACAATAGCAATAAAATAATCTCATCCAGACTGATAATTGATCCATAAAATTAATCCATATAATAATTCATTTATAATTGAAAATATAACCATTACCACCTAACCAATAGCAATTAAGATAACACAATAAACCAGAAATAATTAACCTTGCCACCCATAATGCACTAATGACTAGCATATATAAATAATCAAGCTACCACTCAACACACATGGCCAGAATATACATATATATATATATATATATATATATATATATATATATATATGTGTGTGTGTGTGTGTGTGTGTGTGTGTGTGTGTAAAAGGGGACAATGAGTTCACTGATTCATTGTCCCCTTTTCATGCTTGAATGCAGTCTTCAGGCCATGTATATTTGTTTTTAGCCACACAATTTATGTAAATGTTGCTATAATGATTGTAATGTCGTATTGGGATGTGAAAATACATGTTATTTCCACCAGCCATTCCAGTAGATGCTACAGACAATATATTCACAAGGCTCATTTTCAGTTTACATTTGTTCTTAAACGATTCAAACTTTTACTAATGATCTATACTTGTAGGCACGGACAAGCAGTCGTGTAACACTTATCAACATGAAAAATGAAACTGGCAAACAAAGTTCAGAATCCAAGCTAGTCTGTTGCATTCACATTCTCTCAAATGCCCTTGAGAAAGTGATAAATCTGTCTTTTTCCCCTAACTATGGGTTCTAAGACCTCTCTAGCCTTGGATTGCAACAAGTCTAAAAGAAGGGAAACAAAGATGAAGTATATGCTAGGCTATGAGGACCACTTCAGTAAGCCTAGCATAGAAATAAATACAATATTTGAGTTGCTAATAAAGAAAGAAAGACAAATGACAGCAAGACTTCAACCACATCAGCAGCAATCAAAACACGGATAGCCAGCACCAACAGCAGTTGCAGCCTAATCAGCAGCCAGGTTAAGTTTATTACAACAAATTGTCCTATGGGACAATATGGCTAGATAAGAGTGGTAATTTGCAAATTTGGTGACATAGTGGTTGAGTTCAATCCCTGGGTTGGGCAGTTGAAATTGAATAATAGCTGAATAACTGAACTGTACTAAATAAAATTAGAACTAGAAAATGTGGAGTTCATAGCATTTACTACATTTGCTAGTAGATTCATCCAACCCTGAAGAAATTACCCTAGAAAGATTCAGACACAATTCCAAATGCTGCCATCTCAAACAGCCAGAGAATAGGGCACTGATTGTCCAGTGAAACTGTTGCAACAAGGAAGCCTCTCAGGAATGGCAACAATAATCCAAAAAGTGATGAACACTTAGAGTCAGAGGAAACTAGTATGCTACCTAAATCTCTTAGCTGTGGCCCACTATCCACACATTAATTACCAGATGTTATGCTCCTATCTCAGAAAATACTACATATATAAATAATAATGTTGCCCAAATCATTCTTTGGTAGAACTGGGCTTTTCAGCTCTCAGCAATCAAAACATGACAGCCAGCAACAGCAACAGTTGCAACCTAATCAGCAGCCAGGTTAAGTTTCAGACTCTAAGTTTTTACAGCAAATTGACCTACAGAACAATAATGGATAAAAGTGATGGTTTCTGAATTTGATGACACAGTGATTGTGAGTTCAGGCAGTGTGTACTTGCACTCAGTAAAAATGGGCAAGCAATAACTGAACGGTATTAAATAAAATTCAAACGAGAGGATATCCCTAAATATGAGCAGTGGAATAAGAACAGTCTAACCCCATAGATTAAATAAAGGTTTCCCAAATTGATATACACCTGAGGAAGATTGGAGGGCACAACTGCCAAAACATTGTTATCACAACAACAAAAATGAGGACAGTAGCCTGAATATAAAGAATGTAAATAATGGTGAAACACCTTTGTTTATTAACAAATTTATCCAAGTAATTAAACAAGCTTATTTCAAACCAGTATCATCCAAAGAATACAATAGAATTTCAATAATTTTTCAATTAAATTGTACTTATAAAATATTACACTTCACGTTGCTCTGAATTTTCTTGTTTATGTTCAACTGGCATAATATCCATCAAAACTTAATAACATTTTGAAACTGACGAAATTATTTAAGTGTCGCATACTTATGGCCCTGTGTCATATTAAGCTAGGTTTAGCAAGACCATTAATAATGAAGTAAGTGTGAGCCTCACTGGGTGTCCCACACCTCTGGCCTTGTGTTAAGCTTTTAAAATGTATATCACTGTAGCTAGAAAAGCTGCAGTGTCAAAATTCTGATTTGTTGTCATTTAATTCTTTTTATACTTCCTTATCTTGGAAATTTGAGATGATTACAGACATTAAATGAAATATTAGACTTCTGTAAGCTAAATAAAGAGCTTTCCATAAAGAAAAAGCCTGATTCAAGTATCCACAAATATCTTTTGGTGATTACATTTCCTATGCAAATTTCTTTTTAATGATTTCTGTGGCAGATCTCAAATTAATATTGTTTTACACAAACAACTTCTCCGACTGTTCTCAGTCAATAAATATTTATGAAATACAGTATAATTATTGGTTTTATGTCTTATTCATTTAACCCATTAATGTCCATTGTAAAATCTGGTATTAATGATAAATCTTAAAAATAAAAATTCAGCATAAATTATAGGCTTCTGAAAAACACCCCTTATTAATTATAGATTTATAAAATATCTGGTATTAATTATAGGTTTATAAAATTGATTGATTTGTTTTCTATGGTTTGTGAACCCTTTGCAGGTTATTTAAAGCCAGAAAATATTTTTAGACTGTAAGATTGTTTTTAAAATAATATTGGTTTAGTGATAGAAGTCTTACTAATTAACTAATAAGAAGAAGTGAGAAGAAGTGGATTCAAGCCTTTCCCAAGGGTATTTGCATATAAGTGAATATAACAAACCCAACTGGAAGTAGAATGTGGGTCTCCAGTCATCAATCCGAGCCATTATCCATTACACGATCCACACATCTAAGCTTACAGCACCTGGTATTCCCAAGCGGTAAACCATCTAAGTACTAACCAGTTTCAACTTTCCTTAACTTCAGTGATTGTACAGCAGCCAGTGTTTCAATGTAATGTGACCATAAACAGGTCTGATTATATAGTTATAAAAAACTGATATTAATTCTAGATTCCTAATAAAAAATCCAGTATGAATCATTGGTTTCTAAATCTGATATTAATTATAAGTTTATAAAAAATATTGTATTAATTATGCAATATTGATTATAGACTTATAAAAGCAAACTATTAATTATAAGTTTCTAAAAATCCTTTTATCCTTTATAGGCTCCCAACTATAAGTCATCAATGTCAACACTCCTTTCATTGGGACTCTGGTCATTAATTGTGTTGTGTCGGAAACCTACCACCCCTCTTGAAGATGAACTTGTCTGCGTCTAAAGACTTTAAATAGCGGCACGTCGAGAGACAGAGTGCGAGAGAAAGTTCTTGGCTGAGCTAGTTATAGACTACTCAGGCGATTTCTGTACCTTTTACCAACCAATAAAACCCTTTTTATTGTTACGTGTTATTTGTCATTTGTCTCTACAAACCCCAAACCAACATCATAACAAATTGGTAAATAATAACATAATTTGAATTAGCAATAATCAGCATTATCTCTATTCCTTGATCAAGAACTATTTTTGGATAAAATAAATTTTACAAGTAAAAATATCCAGAATTGAGTAATATCTCCCATTATTAGGAGCGTGGATTTTTAATTCTTTTATCTTATTCATCATAAACTTAGAAAAGTGAATGTTCATTAAGCAATTTTCTATTGGATCCAGGAAGACGAAGGCAAGCTATAATTTTAAAAATTATTATACAAACTGATTTTCTTCCTTTACTAAACACTTAATATTGATTAATTGATTATATTTGTTCTTTACAGCTTATCAGCTCTTTGCAGTTATTTAAACCAAAATGTATTTTCAATTGTAAGATAAGAATAATTATTTTGTTTTTTGTGAGTGAACATTGTATTAACAAATTTTAGGTGGGTAACAATGTTTTTTCCAGATGAAACTCCTACTATTTAACCTATAACTGAGGGCAGGATATGGATTCATACTTTTCCCAAGGGTATCTACATGTAAGACAATGTAATCAATCAAACTGGAATTCAAAATTGGCTCTCTGATTCCTAATTTGAAGCCACTATACATTTCACTTCTACAGATCCTTAAACAGTCATGTAGTTCTTTTTTTTTTTAACAATTTAAGATATTTTTTCAGCTCTGTATGAAAATATATTTTTCTTGAAAATGACAAATGAGGATCAAAAGTATTCAAAACATTACACACATTTTCGACAAGTTCCATTACAAGTTTCCACCCAACAACAGACAACTCCTTCAACACAAAGAGGAAATTCACCAGAATCATTATATTGGTTCTACAGAAGAATGCTGAGAATATCATGGACTGAACATGTGAACAACGACAAAGTTTTAGAGAAAATGAAAGCAAAAAGGACACTTGTACTTAAACTTTCTAGGACAGATAATAAGTAAAGAAGGCCATGAAAATTTGACTCTCACAGAACAGATTGAAGGCAAGAGAGACATAGGAAAACAAAACATAACCTACCTTGCTTGAGTATATAGATGGCGGAACAAGGTTTAAGGGAGATAACAAAAAGACAAAATTTATTAAGAGCTAGAATGTACAGGAAATTGTGGAGAGCCATGACTGCCAACTTCTTGAAGGGACACATTACATAAAAGAAAAAGAGCTACCTAAATATACTATGAGTAAAATATGCATTTTATAATAGTCTGACTTTATTTGTAAATATGCATCTGTTGTCCAAACATAATAGTTTGACATTAGTCTATAAATGTGTATGTGTAATCCAGATGAATTAGTGCAATATTATATGGCAAAAATACTTCTGTTCTCCATCCACCATATTGGAAATTGCTGTTAATATGGAAAATATAATTCCAGAAATTCTCTTTTATATGAAAAAATACATCTCTAAAGTTACCTTCGTATGGAAACATAAATCTTTATGTGGAAATATAAATCTGGTAATTTACCTATATATGGAAATAGAAGTTTGGAAATTCACCTTTATATAGAAATAGAAATCTGCAAATTCTCTTTTATATGCAAATAGAAATGTGAAAATTCTCTTTTATATGGAAACAGAAATCTTGAAATTCATCTGTATATGGAAACAGAAATCTGCAAATTTCTTTTATATAGAAATATAAATCTGAAATTTCTTTTACATAGAAATATAAATATGTAAATTCACCTTCGTATGGAAACAAATATTTATATGGAAATACAGATCTGGAAAGGTCCTTTTATATGGAAATATAAATTTGGAAATTCACTTTTATATGGAAATAGAAATTTGTTCTCTGTCCCAGCAAATTTTATTTGTTCTTCTTAATCCAAAGAATTTGTGATTAGATTTCTTCCGTCATTTTATTTATTTTTTGTTAATGCAAATAAATCATCATCACCCACCAAAATGCTATTAAAAAACACGTACCTGCTCAGACCCTTATTTAGGCCATCAGTCATGACTCAGATCATAGAACAATGAATGACTGACTCATCAATGTTTTCAGGGTAGGTTCTCCAGGTTCCCACCCATGTTCTCTATCAGTCCAAATGGTTGCTTTTGTGATAACAATGTCCATCAGAGAGATCACTGCAACATTGGTGCTGCTGCTGCTGCTGCTCTTGCTTTTAATAAACTCAGATCTTTCCAAAGAGTAAATGCACAAAGAAAATTAGATCTGTAACAAAAGCCAAACTTTGTGGTTATTTTATTTTTCTCTACAAAGGAATGTATTCCTCAGTGGGTGATAATGGGTTATTTGGTTCAAAAATTTGGTAACTGGATAAGTGAAGTTCATAACTACAAAGTAAAATGAAGAAACCTTCAGTAGCATTCATCCAATTATTTATCAAGTATAATAAATTTTTATGACTACTTTTATGGAAAATATTTCAACTTTCCAAAATGAATGAGACTTTTTAATTTATATTTGATGAAATATATGCATAGTTTGAAATGTGGACATTCATTTATAAATTGATATGTTTAAATACATTATTTTAATCTGACACAAAGTGACACTTTAACTGTATATATATATATATATATATATATATATACATATATATATATATATATATATTAGGGAAAAGAAGTATGACAAAGTGGGAAAAGTTTTTTGCATGACATATTTTGTCCTTTAGGACTTCATCAGATAAAGTTTATGTTTAAGTTGATGCGACTACGCATGCACATAAATGAAAGAGAGACACTGCAAATTTTTAATTTAAAAATTAAAAATTATTTTTTTTAATATGCTTTGAGTACATAATCTAGCTGATTTCATTTAGATTCTTTTTCTTTTTGAATATGTTTCCATCAATCTTGTTATTAAATATTCCACATTGTGATAATAGAAGATCTGCCAGGAATGATGAAATATTGTAAGAACCAGGGCACAAACTTACTGTGTAGGATCTTGTAATTAAAGCACTTTCTAAACATTTACTTCTTTGCAAATTGTTCTGTCTTTTAATTAAACTAGCATTTTTTAAATCAAAAACTTAGATAAAGTCCTAAAGGATGAAATGTTTCACACAAAACTTTTTCCACTTTGTTTCCTCCAAAATTGTTCTTGATATATAAAACATGTGTGATCACAAACACATATTTTGAATAATTGCTATACACAAGACAGGCCATGAATGGATGTCTTAATCAAAAATGCTATTTATTATGTGTGTATACATGCTTGTTTGTTTTTGTAATCATTTCACCCCAAGCAATGCGATAGGGCCACTAAGATGCAAGGTGTTACTGAGACTAAAAGAAACTGAGAAAACATGTCTAAGGAGAAGGGACAATAAAAAGAACTGGATTCAAGGTGATAGAAAATGACAACTGACATAATAGCTAGCTAGCTAGATAGATAGATAGATAGATAGATAGATAGCTAAATAGATAAATAGATAGATAGATTAGAACTTACTGAGACAGATATGAGTATACTGATATGAATGTATATATTTATAGATAGATATATGCAAACATATTTGTAAATACTGATATATATAGAGATAGATAGATAGATACATAGACAGAAACAGACTGAGATAGATAGGTATGAACAGAGTAAGAAATAGCTAGCTATATAGACAGCTAGGTAGACAGATAGATATGAACACACTGAGATAGATAGGTATGAACAGAGTGAGAAATAGGTAGATAAATAGGTAGATAGATCAGAATATACTGAGACAGATATGAGTATACTGAAAGATAAATAGAAACAGACTGAGATAGGTATGAACAGATTAAGAAATAGATAGATAGATAGATAGATAGATAGATAGATAGATAGATGTGTCAAAATTTCAGATGGTGTATATCTGTAAAAGGACAAAATTAATAAAAACAAAAGGAAAACTTATCTTAGCTAACACATTTCATCCTCTGAGGAACTTTATCAAGGCAAATATAAGGATTTTATTTTGTGACAAGTATTTATATACAAGAGCAAAAATGTTATAGGTTCTTCAAAATTATGAAATGATCAATAAAATTTTTGCTCTTATACATAAATACTTATCACAAAATAAAATCCTTACATTTGCCTTGATAAAGTCCCTCAGAGGACAAAATGCATGAGCTAAGTTTTCCTTTTGTCTTTATTAATAGATATAGACACAGATCAAGTTATATATATATATATATATATATATATATATATATATATATATATATATATGTGTGTGTTGGGCACATGGCTGAGTGGTTAGAACGTTCATTTTCTGATCATGAGACCTGGGTTCGAACATCACCATGGTCGATTTGTCAGGAAGGCAACTTCCTGATGTTCTCAGACTGGATTGAAGTTGATCCCAGCATGCTGGAAAATTCCTGAAAACCATACCACGGGTTGACCCAAGCCTTGTGAGTGAAATTGGGCAGACGGAACTCTTGTTGGCCGTCAATAGCTGTGCTAGCATGAAGCCACAAGTCATTGTGACCGAGGGCTTGAACATGCTGGCTTTGTTCAAATTGTTGATCACGCTAGATAACACGCTCTCTCCCAAAAACTGTAACTAAGGTCTGCTCAGCATAGTTGCAGTATAAACCACAAGTGGGCTCTGTGGGTGTTGAGCAAACACAAATGTGCCTGAGTGAGCGTCTGCAATAGGGACTGGCTAGCTGCCCTAGTAGATGGTTATCCTCGAATACGACTGACCAGCTATTTTATTATATATATATATATAAATAAATAAATATATATATATATATATATATATATATATATATATATATCCATTTGTGTTTCTTTGAAGCATTAACTTGCTGAGCATGAGTGAAAGAATTCACTCTGTGACCAGATATCCAATAACAAGAAATCATTTTATTACAAATAATCTACTTATTTTTATAAAGAAGGAAAAGAGATGAGTTGAAAATTCACTGCAATTATACAATTGTCAAATAATTTCATCTCTTACAATTGCTTATACATACACCTGCTGATATTGTTTTAAATCATCATAGAAATTTGTATAAGGATTACATTTAATCAACACCTGTCCAGTTTTTCTTTGTTTCTTCTTTCGAAAAATACCACTTTCACAGCTGCTATTCAGCAAACTGCCCACAAGATTTAGAAGTTTTTTTAAACACCTTTCAATATTTTTTTTTTCTTTCATCTTAATTGCACTTGTTTTTTACTGCTAATTATCTTTTTACAGCTGTAAATAAAAAAATGTATTTATCAGAAATAAAGAACATGTTTTTTTTTCATTTACCATTTAGTCTTTACTATTTCATCTTTTCTGTTTATTAATTAAAGTAGAATGACATTCTGAGTCATTACAAAGAAAAGCAAATAGAATTAAGGTAAAAGAAATATTAGTCAAAAATGAATAACGGTTGATCATGGTTCATTTAATAAGAATTTCAAGTAAATAATACTACTAGTATAAATTAAGCAACTAAAATTAAGATAAAAAAAATATTAGTAAAAAATGAATAATGGTTGACAATGCTTAGTGGAATAAAAGTTCAAGAAAACATTACTTCTAGTGTCAATAAAAGAAACTGTAATTAAGATGAAAGTAATACTAATCAAAAATTGATAATGGTTGACGATGCTTCATCTAATAATAGAATTCAAAATATTATTTTGAATATATTAAAAACTGAATAATTAATTTCAATTCAGTTGAAATTGTTCATTCATAGAGAAAATGTTTTTTCCATCCAGAAAAAGAAGCTATTTCACATAATTTAGAAACATACTTGAAAAATGATTTACTATGTTGCAACAAAAATCAAACCTATATTTGCACAATAAACATGTACATAAGTAAATAAATAAGTCTTTTGCCTAATGATAAAAATGAATTATTTTTTTCACATGACAAATATTTATTTTTCAACATCATCTGCTTCCTTCCTTACTGGTGCACTTAATTCAGTCATCAGTAGTTAATATTAATCACAGATAAAGCATTCTAAGTTTCAATGAAAATTTCAGATTAAAATTCAACTTGAAACTTTGTCATGTAGAAATCTTAATTTTTTTAACCATCTTTACATATCTATCTATTGGTCTATCACATAGCAAACAAAATAAAGTGCAAGGAATTATTTTATTTTTTATTTTTAAAACTATTTTAAATTTTTCATTATATATTTTTACTATTATTTGAATATATATACTATTTTATTATAGATATTATTTTATTATCATAATATATTTTACTTGTTTACGATTATTTTATAATATATTATATTTGATTATATTATTTTATTATTGTAATATATTTTATTTGTTTACTATTATTTTAATATATGCTATGTTTTTAGATTATTTTATTATCATATTATATTTTATTTGTTTACTATTATTTTACTATATTTTCTTATATATTATTTTATTGTTATATTATCTCATTTGTTTACTATTGATGCTCAATTACTTATTTACAATGACTGCTTGCTCTAAAAGACAGTCTTCAGTTTTTTCCATTTTTCTCCCACCTTTTGTTAATTTTTTATGCTACACAATCTTTATTATTATCTATCAATCTCTCTCTCTCTCTCTCTCTTTCTCTCTCTCTCTCTCTCTCTCTCTCTCTATATATATATATATATATATATGCACAAAACACCTTTGACCTTTCCTAACCCTAACCCTAACACATACACACTCACAGGAATATACATAGGTACATCAAGTAGTTTGTAGCTTAATGGTGCAAAAAGAGTTCATTTTGCACAAAAATTTGTTTTTCAACTCTCACTTTTGTCAATGTACTTAACTCTATGCTTTTCTATTCTGAAGCAGCAAAAATAAACTATCACAACTGCTCTTCACAATTCATTGGAGAAACTTGCAGAAATTTAAAAAACATATCTCTGAACACATAAAGGGGTTTTTGCACAGCAATTTATCATTAGTTATATATAGAAATAAATTTGACCACAACTTTGATCTAAAGAATTCCACACTTATTAAAAGAGAAAGTAACTTACTTAGACAAAAAATTCTTGAGAGTGTTGCTATTGAATCTTATCAACATATATAAATCTGCATTGTGGATATTTTTCCTATATTTCCATTCCTGCAAGAATTATACCTTTCCCAACATACATGACTATAAAAATATTAAAAAGTTATAATAAAACTGTAAATTCATAACCTCCTGTTATTTAAAATATATAATACTTAAATTCATCACATACTAAAATAAACTGGTTAAGATAAGTTTTATTTTTGTCTTTATTCATATATATATCTGTGTGTGTGTGTGTGTGTGTGTGTGTGCATGTGTGCATGTGTGTGTGTTTGGATGGGTGCATAGTGTAGGGGTAATCATTGCAGAAAGTGAGATTGACATGTGGAGTTCAAATTCAAGTCAAGGCTGTTGTGCTTAATTTTTCACAAATACATTTGGAAAGAGTCCATCACTTCTTCCACTAGTTAGGAGTTAAATAGCGAGGCAGAATGTACTCTCTGTATTGAGTTGGCAACCAGTCTAAGAGAAAAACATCTCCAAATACAAAACTGGTCGTTTGTATGTCTAGCAACTCGCCGTAATAATCCTATTTGCCACGGAAACCACTGTAGCAACATCCATCATGGTGAGATTGTGACCAAATACTCTACAGGGAAGTTTACAGTTAACACACACAAAAACATATATATATATATATATATATATATATATATATACATATGTGTGTGTGTGTGTAAAATGTGTATATATATAAATATAAATATATATATATACACACACATATATATATATATATATATATATATGCAAATTTTATATATATTATATATGTGCGGTACTTATTAGAAAGCACTCAATCAATCCAACTAAATATATATATATATATATATATATATATATATATATACAAGAGGTACTGAAAGGTTCTCAGCCCAACCCACTTTCCAAATTTTGACCATATCAGTTCAAATGACAAAATCAGGTTTTTGGGAGAATGGCATCTTTGTCATGCAATTATACAAAAAAAAGGGGGAAATTCAGGTTATAACTATATCAAGTTACAAACTTATTGATTTACCCTCACAATCATTACTTGGCTAAAACATTGACTCACAATGTCAATATCCTATTTTCTGTGTCCATAAAAAAATGTTGTTAGAAATTATTATAATTCTAAATCAGTTCCCCTTTAAATCTCTTTTTTAGTCTCAGTATCCTTTGTTATAATGTTGTTTTAATTAGGTTTATCTTCTGTTGAACCATTCTAATCCAGCAACAACCTAGCTATTCCCCATCGTTACCAAACAAAAAAACACTTGAGGCAATTTCTAATTGAATGTTTACATAAAGAAAAATTGCAGTCTGGTTTGCATTTATCAAGGTAGAAATCTTTCAAATTATCAACCTGAATAAGACATTATGTTTTTTTAATGTGTCCTATTTTCAAGGTATTTCTTTATTTGCACTAACATACAAGTTGCTTTTATGTACAACTTTTAAAGTAAAAAACAAATTTTAGTTTCAACAAGGTTTATTTGCTTAAGGTCATATATGTATGTACATGGATATAGCAACTTGAACAAATATCAAGTAATTTTTTTTATCTAAAATGAGGCAAAAATATAGCAAGTAAAAAGCACATTGCTTAGAGAAAAAAGACTGACATGCCACTGTGTTTGAGATGAAAATCTAGAAAAATTATTTTCATTGCTAATGAAGAGGAAATGAGCTTGATAAAAATGTGCTTATACAAGCAAATGCTGAAAAGTACTCAGCCTGACCAAGAAAAAATCCCAAAAGAAATTCTTTTGTTTAGCCATTGGGCCAGATTGTGGGAAGTGATCCTGGCTAGGAATTTCAACACCACACCCATGCATGTGTATATATAGTAATGGTTGGCTACAAGGGTCAGTAGCTAATCTTTATCACAGACGCCTGCTCAGGCATATTTGTGTTTGTTCAGAGCACACCTATAATTTATACTGCAACTATGCTGTTACAGTTTCATTTAAGATCAACAGTCTGAACAAGGCCAGAACTCTCAAACTATTGATCATGATGATTTGTGACTTTGAGCTAGCTTAACCATTGATATCTATGCAATTTCACTCACAAGTATATGTGTATATATATATATATATATATATATATATATATATGTAATAATTAGGAGGATTTAATAAATGTAATTAAGTAATTCATCGAGTCTGAAACCTCAACAGAATGCTGTAAGCACTGTCACAGAATGCAGAAAGCACTGGACGGCCGTTTCGTCCTATATTTGGGACTCATCAGCAGTGCGCATCCACTACCGAGAATTGAAACCCGGACAGTTAGGTTGTCAAGCGAACACCCTACCAACTGTTCTACGGGCCTCGGTGACGAAGAGGTAGCAACCTAACTGTCCGGGTTTCAATTCTCGGTAGTGGATGCGCACTGCTGATGAGTCCCAAATATAGGACGAAACGGCCGTCCAGTGCTTTCTGCATTCTGTGACAGTGCTTACAGCATTCTGTTGAGGTTTCAGACTCGATGAATTACTTAATTACATATATATATATATATATAAATATTCTGAGGAGGCACGGTGGAGTAATGGGTAGCGGCTTGGATTGAGGAATCGGAGAGACGTTTAAATTCCAGTCGAACCTATTACATTCACTTATGTGCTAATACCCTTTGGAAAAGTGTGAATCCTCTTCTTCTCACTGCAGCTATAGGTAAATAGCAGGACAGACTGGGTTCTATAGCCTTGGTTGATCCTGTGGCACGTAGTGCACCAAGTCTCTGTATTCAGCCCTTCAAAAAGTGTGGATGGTTCTGCACAAAACCTTCACCACTATAATCAAATCTCATGTGCTGGTGTTGGGCTGTCAGTTTCCTAGGAACTGGTCTGCTTGACCCTCATACGTCGAATTCGAAGGGAGAGTCAAATAGTATATATATATATATATATATATATATGTAAACATGATACATGCATACATATATACATATAAAGACCAAAACAAAGGATCACATTTAAGCATGAAACAGGCAGTCCTTATGGAGTTTGGATTCCTATGTTGACACTGCTTCTGTCTATACATATTTTATCTCTATATCTCTATCTCTCTCTCTCTCTCTCTCTCTCTATATATATATATATATATATATATATATATATATATATATATATATATATATATATATATATATATATATATATATATATATATATATATATATATATATAATGAGGCACCGTGGAGTAATGGATAACGGCTTGGATTGAGGAATCGGAGAGCCGAGTTCGAATTCCAGTCGAATCCATTACATTCACTTACGTGCTAACACCCTTGGGAAAGGTGTGAATCCTCTGCTTCTCCCTCCAACTATGGGTAAATAGCAGGACAGACTGGGTTCTATAGCCTTGGATGGCAACTGGTCTAGGAGAAGGACAACTCTGAATTCAAAACCTGCGGAGGGTCGTTTGGGGACCTTGTGGCATTCGTTGCACCAGGTCCCTGTATTCATCCCTCCAAAAAGTGTGGATGGCCCTGCACAAAGCCTTCACCACTATAATCAAATCTCATGTGTCCGTGTCGGGCTTTCAGTTTCTGGGAACTGATCTGTCTGGCCCTCATACGTCGAGTTCGACGGGTGAGTCCATCCATCATATATATAATAAAATAGCTGGTCACTCGTATTTGAGGATAACCATCTACTAGGGCAGCCATCTAGTCCCTATTACAGATGCTCTCTCAGGCACATTTGTCTTTGCTCAACACCCACATAGCCCACCTGTGGTTTATACTGCAACTATGCTTAGCAGACCTTAGTTACAGTTTTTGGGAGAGAGCATGTTATCTAGTGTGATCAACAATCTGAACAAGGACAGCACTCTTAAACCGTCGGTCACAATGACTTGTGACTTTGTGCTAGTACAGCTATCCATCTATTGAATTTCACTCACAAGGCTTGGGTCAACCTGTGGTATGTTTTTCATGCACTTTCCAAAGGTGATGCACACTGAGATCGCCCCACTCCAGACTGATAACATCACGAAATTTCCTTCCTGACAAATCAACCATGGCATGGTGAGATTCGAACCCGAGTTTCATGATCAAAAAGCGAACGATTTAACTACACGGCCACGCACGCACGCACGTACACACACACACGCACACACACACACACACACACACACATATATATATATATATATATATATATATATATATATATATATATATATATATATATATATATATATATATATATATAATTCTTGGCATCATAAACAAAGATTTATGAAGTGAGCTGTCCACGTCGACTGCAGGCACGCTGATAGCCGACTAGGCCCATGCGGGACAGGCAAGTCCGGTCGCAGCGACTGCAATTAAATGTCTGGTCTGGTCTGGTCTGGTCTGGTCTGGTATAGCTGCTGAGGCTTCCCGGTCCTCCTCCCGCGATGTTTCTCCTTCAGGTTGGCCCTGCGAGAGTCCTCAAAGGTGGAGACGTCCTGGTGGACGGTGCGGCGCCAGGCTTGACGGTCAGCAGCTAGTGTCCACCACTGGCGATGGTCAATGTGGCAGGTACCAAGGGACTTCTTGAAGGAGTCCTTAGAACGCTTCCTTGGTGCCCCTCTGTCACGGTGGCTAGTGGAGAGTACGCCGTATAGGGTTATCTTGGGCAGGCGATGGTCCCCCATTCTCGAGACGTGCCCTGCCCAGCGTAGCTGTGACTTCAGCAACATGGCTTCAATGCTCGTGATGTCCGTCTGTTCGAGGACCTCAACGTTGGTGACGTAGTCACTCCAGTGAATGTTGAGGATGGTACGGAGACAGCGCTCAAGGAGTCGTAGGTGGTGGTGCTAGGTTACCCACGACTCAGAGCCGTACAGCAGGATGGTGAGTACGACGGCTCTATAGACGCTAATCTTAGTGCCCTTCTTCAGATGCTTACTGTTCCAGACTCTTTTCTAGATTCTGCCAAAAGCGCTGTTTGCCTTAGCCATTCTGTTGTCTACTTCCCTGTCGATCTTGGCATCCGATGTGATGGTACACCCCAGGTAAGTGTACTGGTGAACTGCTTTCAGCTCAGTTTCGCCGATGGTGATGTAGGGAGGGCGGTACTCTTCTCAGAGTGCAGGCTGGTGGAGGATCTCCGTCTTCTTCAAGCTGACCTCGAGTCCGAAGAGCCGGGCAGCCTCTGTAAAGCAGGATGCCAGGCGCTGCATGGCTCTTTCGGTGTGGCCGACGAGGGCAGTGTCGTCGGCGAAGAGGAGGTCACGGAATAGCTTGTGTGGACCTGCAATCTTCTGAGGTTAAACAAACCGCCGTCAAGGCGGTAGCGGACGTACACAGCATCGTCATCGTCAAGGTCTTCTGTGGTCTGTTTAAGTAGCATGCTGAAAAAGTTGCGAAACAGAGTTGGTGCCAGGACATAACCCTGTTTCACGCCGTTGACGATGGGGAAGGGTCTGTATAGGTCGCTGTACAACCTGACTTGATCGCGCAGGTCTTTGTACAGTTGGATAACCATGCTGAGGAAATGTGGTGGGCAGCCGTGGCTCTCCATGATCATCTTCAGTTCCTTTCTGCTCACTGTGTCAAGCGCTTTGGTCAGGTCCACAAACATTCTGCTCCCGGCATTTCTCTTGAAGCTGCCTGAGGACGAACACCATGTCTGTGGTGCCCCTGTTGGCTCTGAAGCCACACTAGGTTTCTGGTACACACGATAAGGATTTTTCCTGCGATGGAGAGCAGAGTGATCCCCCTGTAGCTGGAGCAATCTGACTTTTCTCCATTGTTTTTGTACAATGTGACGATGACTGCATCGCGGAGGTCACTTGGAAGTTTGTCCTGCTTTCAACAACAGACATGGAGTTCATGGAGCTTACTGTGTAATGCTGGTCCTCCATCTTTCCAAATCTACCTTACCACTCCTTAATTACTCTATGGCTTTGGTAATTTATTCCACAGAGGATAGTTCATCCAATTCTGCCTTGAGTGGTTGCTGTGGGATGCAGAGAACTGCCGGGTCCTGGACGACTCGATCAGCGCTGGAATGTATTATAGTGCACAGTGTATATACATGTTGTGGTAGGATCCACCTAATCTGCATAGGTGACTACCAACTATATAAATAATGGTTGGTACCGGAAGACGAGGGGGGAGGAATCACGAGATCCAACTAGAGACTCTGATCGACTGCGACTAGTCAACACATTCTCCAGGAACGCCTTCCCAGAAATATACAGAAATACTATATGTACTTATTGTGTACACTTTCTTGTTATAATACATTCTTGTTCTAAGTACATTTTGTGTTGCATTATTATTCCATGCATTAGGCGAGATTCAACAATGAGTCAAGACTCAACAATACACGAGAGTTCAAAAGTTTGAGACTACCCCTGGTAATTTTTTTAAAGTAGTTGTTTTGTACTTTCAATAAGATGAAATTATTATACATGGTTAAAAAAGTGAGACATGATTTTTTATTAGACATTTTATAACAAAAAGAAAAAAGCATTTTATGATTAAATTTTGCTCTTGTCAAAATATCCTCCTTTAGCCTTGATTACTGCAGCACACATTTTTGGCATTCGTTGCAAAAACTTTTCAAAGTATAAGTTTGATAATTGATTCCATTCTTTTTACAATGACTCTAAGAGCTCTTTTTCATTTTTATTTTTTTTCACTCATCTGTCAAGTTCATCTCATGATAATTCTGTAGGTTCCTTCAAACTTTCGAACTGTAGCGTATATATATATATATATATATATATATATATATATATATAATAGTGCACAGTGTATGGACATATATATGTGTGTGTGTGCGTGCGTGTGTGCGTATGTGTATTTCCGTTTGCTGGGTGTAAGGGAGTGCAAAAATTCTCCGTATTGTCTATTATCCGAAGTGCTTTTAGCCACTTCTTTAGACATTCAGGAATGGGGGTGGTAGGTGTATTAATTTCTCATCAAGATGTGTTTTTCAAAGCAATACAAACACACACCTTAGACAGTCAAACATGAAGAGAAATTAACAACACCTAACCCCCACTCCTTGAAAATCGCTAAAAAAAAAGTCTCCGAAAACGTTAGGGACTATAGACAAATTTTACACTCTTTTACTGCGACCAAATGGGAAAATGTAAGAATTCTGGAAAAGCTAAATAAAACGTTTATTAAATTTTCTTTGTCATATTCAACGGAAAGAAAGGTGTGGATGACTATATATGTCCTCCCGTAATTCCGGCTGAGCTCTCTAAAGAAAGTGGCGGGGGGGGGGGGTAAAAAAACAGTGGCTCCTACTGCTATTAAGCAAATTTAATTGAGTTCTCCGAGCCGCTAGCGTATTTCGTACAGAGAAAAACGTTAAAATTCAAGCCCCCCCCCATACCGTGCGACGATGGCTTAGAGGTAAGACACCTGAATGAAGTTAAATCAGCTGGGTTTCGATCCCGGTTTGAAGCAGTCAGACGAAGAGCTGTTATTCAGCGAAACAGTCCGTCTGTGGATGACTGTATACAGTTTGTGCATGTAAAATAGAATTGTATTTCTCCTGACTTCCTCATTTTGAAGTCAAATACAGAAAAACGAAAGAACGAAGTCGTTTTGATTGGCTAAAACTAGCGTGGGAATGTTGGATGATAGAAAGGGGTTTCAGTAAGTTAGGGCTTACACATCGAACAATGTAGACGTGTTAAAATCGTGTCTGGAAACTGCTCTCCATTGGGGTGGGATAACAACCCCACTGGCTAGTTAGAAATGTACACGCCGACATGATTAATAAAATAATAGGTAAGTTTGTTAATGTATTTTAATCTCCGGACCCCAAAACATTTCGCCACCCGACCGAGAGAAAATGAGCGAGAGAAGATACAACGTTATTATGAAATCGATCCCGTCAGCCAGGACCTCCTAACAGGGGGAGGGAGTATGCAACATATATATATATATATATATATATATATATATATATATATATATATATATATATATATATATATTCGCTTGCCCAACATGGAGAATGTCTATCTAATAATAATAAAACCAACTCTGACAAAACGTTAACGTTTGGGAGAATGGCATCTACGTCATGCAATTATACAAAAAAAAGGGGAAAATTCATACGACACATCAAAATTTAGAAATAAACATGCGAAATATATTTCATAACTAAAAAAACAACACTACAAGACGAATTGACACATGAAGGTGCGATAGTGTAAAAACACCCATGAAGTGTGTACTTCAGGTCATCTCAGTCATTATTAAAAACTTTAAGTCGACCATATTGACAACACCCAATTTTTGATAATGACTGCGACGATTGAACGTGCTTGAAGAAAAAAACAACACTTTTTCTCTAATTTTTATTCCAACGTACAACATCTTATTCAAAAATTTGAAAAATGCAATTAAATTAAATCATTAACAAACTTGTTTGTACGCACAAACACACACACGCACTCGTGCATATATATATATATATATATATATATATATATATATATATATATATAGTCATCCACATACAAGCCTGTTTTGCTGTATCACAACTCATCAGTGTGGCTAGACATTATGAGAGAGGGCGGTAGTAACGGGTATTACAGATCATCTTTAATGGGACATAAAAATCGATGCGACGATATTTTAAAAAACATACATGAATTGTGTAGTTTCGACTGTCTCGGCCATTATTAAAAACTGGATGTCTGACATGCTAAAAACACCCAATAATGACTGCGACAGTCGAATGTACACGGAGAAAAACAGAATAGTTTTTCTCTAATTTTGATTCTAATATACAACATCTCGTTCAAAAATTGGAAAAATGTATTAAAATATTAAACAAACAAATCTTAAGAAAACGTGTTTGTGCATAAACACACGCATACACACACATATATTATATATATAGATAGAGATAGAGATAGAGATAGAGAGAGAGAGAGAGAGAGAGAGAGAGAGAGAGAGAGCAAGAGAGTAGCAGGTATTTCTGAACACATCTTTAACGAACCATAAATAGAAGATTGACGTAAAAGTTACGCCGGGTGCGTCACATTCAAATATTCCAATTTCTAATTCAGGCGTATCGAGAGCATTAACATAGCAATTTTCAATTCAACACAGAGAATGAAAAGGCACGCTGTGCTCGTGACACTAGCCGCCAACCACAGCAACTCGAAGATAGCGAGCTTTTTGAAAGTGGTTAGATGTACAGAAGGAAAACATGTTGCTTTGCGCGGACACCACTTTGATAGTAACAATGATGACCCCAACGTCCTGAAGTGTGTAATGAAGGCCATGCCATACCAACTCCTGAATTAATTATATGCGTTCCAGAAAGACTCTGCTCCTTTCTCGATGGTATAGTCGAAAATATTCACGATCATATCAACCCTAACATACGACCTCCTAGCTTTACTGACTTGAATCCCTAAGACTATAACTGAGGTGTTGTCCAAAGAAAGACCAACCAGCGGCTCCAAAATACCAAGGAGACATTGAAGGCTTCCAGAAATGAGGACAATCTGATCCAGACATGCTTGCGAGGTGGCATCAATTCTGTACTCAGGGCTGGGAGCGGTTTTATTGAATAACCTTTGAATATATGTACGAAAGAAAATATATACTCTTTTATATTGAATATAATGTTATGTTGTGTTCAATATACGTTCTTATTACCCTTTCCTTAATATGATGGATTCATTGAAGGCCTCCATCATGGATGCAATGGCCAACATAAACGAGAGCAATCTGCACCAGGCACGCAGTTGCTTTTTAGATGGCGTCGAAGCTATCCTCGAAGTTGTTGGCGATTTTATTGAATACTCTTATTTGTTATTCTTTTTTTTAACTTGAACATGTGTACAAATTTTTATAATATACTGAGTTATGCTATTGAATATTTTTTTTTTAATTTTGTGTTTTTCATATAATTTGTTCAAATCTTTATGTGGTATCCTGGTTAAGGATGCATATTATATTTTACACATGTGAATATGTCTAAAATCAGTATTTTATATATTATTAAAAAAAAGAAAAGATAAGTTGAGATATATATTTTAAAATATATATAATATAATATATACTGAATAGGATAATGAATAGGAAACGTTTATAGATCTTAACATGTTTCGCTTTTATTAAAGCTTCATCAGAGAATTAAATATGGAGGATATATAAAATGAACATTTGCCGTTTATTAATATATATATATATGTGTGTGTGTGTGTGTGTGTGTGTGTGTGTGTGTGTGTGTGTGTGTGTTCTGATCTTGTTTGGAAAAAATAGCACTCCCATCACTATAGTTACAAAAGAAAGAACATTCTGCTATTTTAAATTTTTGTTTTGGCTTTAGTTTTCATTGGTTAAGCAGACTTCACGTGCATCTGTCTCGTCAAGCAGTGTTTGTATAATTCATGTGTGTATGTGTATCATAATTCTAGTTTGTTTATGCGGGAATTATGTTTGATTATACATTACGGCGGTGGGAAAGTGACTGAAGCCGAGACACCATGTCAGAACCGATAATGTTACAGGTTCTTCTTTGGATTTTGTTAAAATCTCTAGATACATAGCCGAAGTCGAAGACCAGATGTGGCAGTAATCAATATTCAGCGCAATGTGAGACTAAACATCCCTTTTTGCATTTCTGCAAGCAAAAGTTTGTCTTCATAGTCCAATTATACATTCTCCTAAATTTAGAGATCTCAGCAAACGTATATGTTTATACCGATGTTTATTTCTCTCTTCGTAGAATCCGATCTGTCAGTAATGACTGTCTTATACCAAGCAAACTGGCCCGTTTCATAACACTAATGGTAATTGCCTTCAAAAACATCACCTCCAACTCCACATGGTTTGCATAGTTACCATAGTGATGAATTGGTACTGTCAACGGATAAATTCATTAAGCAAGTGGATTGTCATTGTCTAAGGACTTTACCTGCTGATTCAGGCTGGATGCCATTTTGTCATGGCTACTCCGTTCGCATAATGAGAATTGAGATTTGGTTTAATTCCACAATAGCCACATTGTTTCCATTATTTAAAGAGTGAAATATATTTGATTGATGAACTAAAGTACTCAGTGAAATGTCCATAATCATAATATTCTTTATTATGATGTAAGCAGTTGGCAAGCCTTAACCTTTCTATCCGTGGAGTGTTTGTAAAGTGCAAATTAATAGAAGAATCTATTCTATGATATAAAACACGATGTCACTTTATATACAGTGGAACCTCGGTTTACGAATCTATTCGTTCCTGAAGGCCGTTCGTAAACCGAAATGTTCGTAAACGGAAACTATTTTTCCAATATGAATCAATGGAGATAAAACAAAGTCAAAGTACAATAAAATTGGAAAAGAAAAGCACGCCACAACACACGAATATATACAAGACGGCGGTCGACTCAGAAATGATTCCGTTCGGGTTAAATCGGTTCAGCAATGTTGTTCGAGAACCGAAATTTTGTTCGATAACCGGGGCATTTTCATTTCGAATTTTCCGTTCGAAAACCGATTTGTTCGACATGTGAGACGTTCGAGAACCGAGGTTGCACTGTATTTACCACCCCTTTTCAGCAATGAAGATATTACCAAGAGGCAATTCTTTTTCTTACATTGTAGCTGTCTTGAGATAGTTTTACTTTTAATGATTTATAAAGCAGAACTCTTTCTGGTGTGCGGTTACAAAGTTAAGTAAATAGATAAAATAAATCCAAGAATCGTGACTGTTCCAAACTCCGAGTTTTTACCAATTTTTCTTTCATTTACTTTTTTGCGTTCAGAGAAATATGGAATAAGCCTCAATTTCTTTGCGAATATTTATACATACATACATATATATATATATATATATATATATATATATATATATATATATATATATATATATATATACGAAGTTTGATCAAAATCTATCGAGATTGTTGCTATAAAAAGAAAACTACAACGTATATCAGTTAGGCATTTAATCTCCTTCGAAATAGTCCCCTTCTGAAGCCACACACTTTATTCAACGTCGTTTCTGTTGATGGAAGCATTCATGGAAATCCTTTTTTGGAATAGCGAGCAACTGCCTCGTCGCATTCTCGTGAATTTCCTTGACGACTTCAAACCTTGTTCCATTAAAGAGGAAGTTTGTTGGGGGTTTTTTTTAAAGAGGAAAAAATCTCAAGGGGCAAGATCTGGGGAATATGGCTGTCGGACCTAGGGAATGTTGTCCCTTGCCAAAACTGCTGCACATGCTGCATTGAATAGGCAGGTGCATTGTCATGGTGGAGTTGACACTGACTAGACACGTCAATTTTGTCCTTTTCAGTATCTCGCAAACGCCGCAACACGTCATGGTAGTACTCCTTGCTGACTGTCTGACCAGCTGGGCCATACTAATAATAAACAATGCCGTTGTAGTCAAATAAAACTGTCAACAATATCTTCACATTACTTCGACTCATTCGTGTTTCTTCGGTTTGGGAGTGGTTGGGGTTTTCCACTGCATAGATTGAACCTTGGTCTCGGGGTCATAGACATAGACACACGATTCGTTACCTATTATGACCATTTTCAAAAAGCTTTCTGTGGCGTGGTGAGAATATGAGCAACGGAAGTGTGCCAGATCGTTAAAACTTAGTGTGTGTGCGGCCAAGCGGCTTCACACTACATACTTTAGCTCCGTTACCATAGCAACAGTCCGGATACTTTTTTTTGTCAGAATATAAATACGGGTATCCACAAAAATAACGTTTGAGGTAATAAAAATATCGGATTAAAAATAAATCAGTTAGATTTTCGAAATTATATATATATATATATATATATATATATATATATATATATGTATGTATGTGTGTGCGTGTGTATGTGCGTGTGTGTGCGCGCACGTGTGTGTGTGTGTGTGTTCCATATCAAAATATAGAGCATTAATGGTAACAAATAAAATTAAATGTTCACTTCCTTGTCCCACTATCAAAATTTTAATAGTCCTCTGACGAGGAGATGCGATCTCCGCAAAATATAGTGTCATGTAAATGAACATTTACTGTATATATATATATATATATATATATATATATATATATATATATATATATATATATATATATATATATATATGAAGAAAGAAAGAAAGAACAGTAAGATATATAATCAGGTGTTCTTATAGATATTTTTATTTTTACAAAATAGTGCTCAATGTAAATTTACAGAGCATTAATATTATAAATTAACTTATTTAAAATATGGTTTTTTTTAGCTACACAGTAATAACCATGTTTCAAAAATGGAAGCTAAAAGCTTCGAATTTAATTTTGTAATTAAATTAAATTAAAAAACATTAGTTCCATTTCATCATCAAGCTAAATTTGGAGTAACTTATTTTTTTTAATTTACTGAGTTTTAAAGGCACGGCAAAGATTCATAATTCAGTGTTTCCAAGGATACGGAGAAATACACTCATCCAGACAAGTGGTAGTAGCGTGTTCATTTTCAATAACTTTTGTTGTATCAGTTATTAGTTACATTCGAAAAAGGGGTTATGTTTAGGGATGGGTAGGGATGTATTTTTCAACGAATTCTGACATCCGTTAAATGCATGTCGTCTGGGGGTTTTTTTTTTTAATTTTATTGCTAATGGCAAAAAATTTTTTTTTTAAATTCTTACGGCATTTTTTCTATTTGTATACTTAAAGATTTTGGGGGGGATGTTTAGGTTAGAATATGTTTTATTCAACTACAATTTTAAAAAAATTTCACTTTTAATTTTTAATAGACTATATTTCTTTTGGAAACCAAGTAAATGTATTAGGATTACTTACAGTATATAAAATTATTTTTTCATATCAAGTATAAGTATGTATATTACCAGGTCACATTTTTTAAAATTTTATATATAAATATTATTTAAGTAAAATTTATGACAATGACAGCAAAAATAAATAATTTCTTTGATTCAGTAAACTTTTATTTTTTATAAACTTAGTAATATATAGCTTCTCATGTATATATTGGGCAGAAATAATAATATATAAGTTTCATTAAAGATTACTATATATATATATATATATATATATATATATATATGATGAAAATGTGGAAAAGACAAAGCAAAATCCGAATATATGAGTTTACTGTTTTTATTATGTTCTTGTTTTTGTTATTCTGTCGACGTCAGACGTTTCGGTCAAATAGACCTTCTTCGGGACATGGTTAATGGAGACATAATTATATTAGATTTAAGTTTGATGGAGAGACGATATATACAGGACTGGTCAGAAACAGAAAAACTGAAATTCTAAAGTCAAGTATTCTTTCTTAGAGTCGGATATGCTGGCGTCGCGTGGGCGGCAACTACGAAGACCTGCGCACAGGGAAGAAGATTGTGTCCTAAGTGGAGGGTGAGGGGGACTATTTAAAACTATAGCTTATCGGTACGTTTGTCACGCATTAATCTCGCCACCGAGGTCGCGATCTGAAAGAAACCAGGTCTATTATTTACTGTATGTGAGGTGGCTATCATGCCAGCCTCATAAATCTGTCTAAGGTTCTTATTGTGGATATATTTTAAGATCTTCACAGAGTCGAAATCAAAATTGTGATCAGATTTGGCTATGTGTATAACTAAAGCACTGCTTAGATTACCGAGGCGAATGTCACGTTTATGTTCGGAAATGCGAGATTTCAATGATCTACCTGTCTCGCCTATATAACTCAGGTTGCAGTCTCTGCAGGGCACCTGATAGACGCAAGCATCGGATGTAATATGTTGTCTGCTCGTATTACTCAATATGTTACGTATAGATTTAGTGGGTAATGTAGTAGTTTTAATTTTTAGCGCGTTTAGATTGTTGGAGATGTGTTCGGTCAGAGGGTTATTCGGTAGAAAGATGCGGCCAATGGGATTATCAGGGGCAGCTGAGAGTGTGCCTCTCTCCACCTTTGATGTAGTAGTAGTAGTCGGTATGTTGTTATGTACTGATGGACGAACTCTGTGGATTTTCAAGGCTTTATGTTTAGCGCCGAGTATTAGTTGTCTCGGATACGAAAGGCTGGAGAAGGTATCCTCGATATAACCAAATTCGTCATCTAAATATTTTGCTGAACAGATTCGCAGAGCTCTCAAGTAAAATCCGATAATAACACCTCTCTTAGTCCTAGTATCATTGTGAGAGTAAAAGTGTAAGTAGTCGTTTTTGCATGTGGGTTTACGATATACTGTGAATTCTAGTTTGTTATTATTTCTGGTGAGTAGTATGTCTAGAAAAGGTAGAGAATTATTCGATTCAAGTTCGTGGGTAAATTTTATAGTAGGTTCTACTCTATTCAATCTATCGGTGATTTTGTTTAGATCATGTTTCTGTGGGTAAATGAATAAAATGTAAAATCCACAGAGTTCGTCCATCAGTACATAACAACATACCGACTACTACTACTACATCAAAGGTGGAGAGAGGCACACTCTCAGCTGCCCCTGATAATCCCATTGGCCGCATCTTTCTACCGAATAACCCTCTGACCGAACACATCTCCAACAATCTAAACGCGCTAAAAATTAAAACTACTACATTACCCACTAAATCTATACGTAACATATTGAGTAATACGAGCAGACAACATATTACATCCGATGCTTGCGTCTATCAGGTGCCCTGCAGAGACTGCAACCTGAGTTATATAGGCGAGACAGGTAGATCATTGAAATCTCGCATTTCCGAACATAAACGTGACATTCGCCTCGGTAATCTAAGCAGTGCTTTAGTTATACACATAGCCAAATCTGATCACAATTTTGATTTCGACTCTGTGAAGATCTTAAAATATATCCACAATAAGAACCTTAGACAGATTTATGAGGCTGGCATGATAGCCACCTCACATACAGTAAATAATAGACCTGGTTTCTTTCAGATCGCGACCTCGGTGGCGAGATTAATGCGTGACAAACGTACCGATAAGCTATAGTTTTAAATAGTCCCCCTCACCCTCCACTTAGGACACAATCTTCTTCCCTGTGCGCAGGTCTTCGTAGTTGCCGCCCACGCGACGCCAGCATATCCGACTCTAAGAAAGAATACTTGACTTTAGAATTTCAGTTTTTCTGTTTCTGACCAGTCCTGTATATATCGTCTCTCCATCAAACTTAAATCTAATATAATTATGTCTCCATTAACCATGTCCCGAAGAAGGTCTATTTGACCGAAACGTCTGACGTCGACAGAATAACAAAAACAAGAACATAATAAAAACAGTAAACTCATATATTCGGATTTTGCTTTGTCTTTTCCACATTTTCATCATACCGTCGGATCTACATCCACACATTTGCTTACATATATATATATATATATAACTGCTTAATCGCAGTACATCGTCAGTAATCTTTAATGAAACTTATATATTATTATTATTTATGCCCAAATGCACAATTATACACACATATATATATATTATTGTTATTATTAATATATATATATATATATATATATATATATATATATATATATATATATATATATATATATATATATGAATAAAAAAAGAAGAGGAAAAACTAATCTTAGCCTAAGAATAAGAATAGTTTATCCTCTTGTCTTTTTAGTCATTTTGTTCCTTTACTTTACAGATACACTCTAAGAACAAATTTACACACACACACACACACACACACGCGCGCGCGCGCGCATATATATATGTATATATATATATATATATATATATAGTGAAACATCGATTGTCCGAACGTGAAGGGCAAGTCATATTTATTTCGCATTATTGATTATTCTCGTTATACGCCTTCTATTCAGATATGCATTCTCGTCTTGGTTGTTATATTCACAATGTTTCGGTCGTTGTCCCCCTTCAGACTTCTTCAGGTATTTATTTGTGTAGCGTTTCGAGTGCAGCAACCAAAGTGAGTTTATGTATCTGAATGGAAAGCCATAGAATAATGATTATTATTCATGTAAAAATTCTGCCGTAAATTGATTGTTTGTATAACTGAGACGATCATGAAAAATGGAAGCCATAACGTTGCGAACATGTAAAAAATCAAGTTTCAATGTTTATCTTTCATTCAATCAATAAAATGGGTAAACAAAAATAATTAAAAAATAATTGGATATTGCTTAGAAATTCGTAATATTTTACAAATGAAATCACACTATTTGTCGTTGAAATAACAAAAATATAAAGGTGAAAATTCAAGGAATCATGACGTAGTTATAAAAAAAAATGCATTTTCGTATATTCCCAAGAATGCAAAGAGTTTATAGAAGGCGTTAAGTTCATGCAAATAAAGTTCTGCGTGGTAGTCATCGATCATTACTTTGTGGGGAAAGTATCTAGTCGTTGTTACTTGAGGTTCTTGTCTGTCTTGTCTTTTGCCAGCAATTACATTTGACGAAGATGAATGAATTAAACAGTATGAACTTCGTCTTGTGCTTCAAATCATTCAATGAAAAATCGCAAACCAACGATAACTTTGTTTATGGGGACTGTTGAAGGTATCAGTATCTGAATTTTTTTAATCGATTCATGACTTGATTAGGCGCCGGGTATCATCAAGTTCGGTTAATCAAGCCGTCACTCTGCTTTTTCTTCGCATATTGGCTGTGATGAAGACATAGTATCTGTTCATTCCTTATTTGAGATGGAAGAAGGCGGTCCCGGGTATTTTAACCCTGCAGCAACCCTTTCCTCATTTCAGTAAGAGAAGTGGAGACAATATAATATCGGCGCCAGCTTGACACTGGAACTGGGCAGTATTTGTTCTTGATCTCATATGCATTCATATCGGCACCCACATGAAAATTACCTTATGCCTCACTCTACCTTAGTGGGAAGGTTAGGTAAATATTCTGTACAGATATCTTTTTACTAAAATTCATGTAATACAAGGCTCAAGAGCCACTCAAGGTAGAGGGTTACTGTTAAAATGGTAATGATGGATAAGATGTGTGATATGAATGAAAGAGACGGTGGTAGTAAGTAAAGATTATTAGGATATTGCGAGCTTACAACCATTTTGAATAGCTCTATATCCTGTAACAGATAAGCACACGGAACGAAATCTTCAAGTTAATGAACTTTTTGGTATGCTTTTTAATATTTCATTTTAACTTTATTTGACTTATTTCAACACTTTCTTAACTATTATCAAGGCAACCAATCACTTTCTCTTGACAGGCATTGAGGACGCAAAAAATTTATAAACCAATAAATTACATGACTTTAATAGATTTGGATCCGGTTCAAAGTCGTTAAATTAAATATTCACTGGAATGTGAAACATTCTTCGGCTAATCCGATATTGAGATAATCCGTAGTCAGATAATCGACATTCAAAAATGAGTATATACCGGGTGAAACAGCAAAATTGTATCAATATTCATACATTGGCATCCATATTGAAATTCTATTTAAGAACCATCAAGAGAACGGTGTATAAGATTAAAAAAGAGGGAACAGTGGAGAGAAAAACTCAACCAAGATGTCTCAACAGGAAGAGTGATCATCATTTCAACTTAGTGCTAAAGAGATCAGTGAGAAAAGATCCAACTCAATTCATAAGACGTTTGGCACATGAGAGAGGAGAGTCCAAAGAACAATGAAAAAAGACTTGAAAATGAAATCGTACGTGAAACGTGTGAGGCACCTTGTTACTCCAGGACATAAAGTTAGAAGGTTAGAGAGGGCGAAGATCATCTTGAATAAGTTTCAAAATGATCCTGGAGTAATATATATATATATATATATATATATACACGAACTTTATTTCAATCCTTCATGAACTTCCGATCCTTAGTTATGATTAATTAATGATGAACATGTCATTTTTGTTTATGATCGATTTCATCACGATTCTTCTGTTAAGCTAGGAGAGTAATTATACATTCTTATTACTCAAAGTAGAGTGTATATATATATATATATATATATATATATATATATATATATATATATAGTAAGGATCCATTTAATTCGCGATATAATGATAGCGACTTTAGTCAAAATTCAGTCATTTTGTGAGCAGCGTCTGGAGTAGTTTAACAGTACAATCCAATATTTGCATGCCACTCTGTTCTACAGGTGTGGCAGGCGAACCTGGAACGTAGAATGAAGGTCTGAGATTGTTTGTTTGGTATATGGTTATCGATCTGCTTGTTAAGCTACAGCAACTCATTGAAGCAGAGAAACCGAGACGTGTCAAAACCCCACAGTACGGTGGCTATTTGGCTTGAGGCTGGGATTAGTTGACCAACGGAATACAGTGATCCCTCCCACCGTCGAAAACAACTTGTGGTATCTAAAAGTGATCTCAAAAGTTTACTTAAACTTGACAAACTTACTTACTCAACCGTCCTGACATCGTGATTAGAAACCGCAAAGACAAAATGTGCCTCTTTATTGACATGGCAGTCTCTGCAGACTGCAATCTATCTTTGAAAATCTTCAAAAAACTATCAAAATACAAGGACCTTGAAATCGAAATCTCAAACATGTGGCGCAAGAAGACATTAACAATTCCAGTTGTAGATGGATCCCTCAGATTGATTGGAAAATATTGACTCATTGAAGGAATCCCTGGTAGCCCATGCCTTAAAGAAATACAAAATATTGTACTCACAAGTACAACCCAGATCTTACGAAGGGCTTTGTCTATGTAAAATATGTGCGATATTTTTTTCAAAACTGATCAGTGAAAATGTCATGATGCCATTTTTTACGTTAGATCTCTGGTCGGGACCCGGAAAGAAATGAGTATACACCAGAAACCAAAGGAAGTAAAACAACAACAACAACAACAGCAATAATAATAATAATTTAAAGACTTCAACACAACACTACCAAATACGGAAATAGTAACTTTAGCTAAAGATGTTGTTTGTTGAATTTGATGAAGATATTGTTGAATCTGTTTTTGTTTTTTTTTGCTGATGAAGAGCCATTACAATTGCAAAAGGAAAAGATATAAATCAAAATCGAGCCCAACAGCCGACTGACCGAAAGATGTTCAAAATTGAACGTGAAATAATTGTCTGGGATTCTCGCTACAATCGACAGTACTGCATTTGGCTGCAGAGACGTATTGCTTTGATTTTAAAAGACTTTCAAGCAAAGGATATTCAGTGCCTACAAAAATATTGTATGATAGAAAAATATGTGTGGCGAAACTGTCAATCCTACTATCGTATTCGAAGCCTTCTCCATCAGCTACAGCAGACGATAATGATGTCGATGAAAAGATTAAACACTGATAAGAAGAAAGAAAAATATCAGTCAGTGAATAAAAGCAATGTTTTTAATGAAGCATGTTAAGAAAACATGTATATTTAGCGAGTATACACTGCTTTTACAGGATCTGGACAATGAGGACAGTAAAGGTTTTTACTCTAATTCAGTAGTCGTCAAATAATGGTAACATTGGAATTTCTTAGAGTAATAATAGCTGGCTGACCGTTTCTAAATTCGCCTTTCTGCTAGAATGGCATACTAATCCTCGTTACAGACGACTGCTCAGGCACATTTGTATTTCTTCAACCCCCTCAGAGGCAACCAGTGGTGTATTCTACAACAAAGCTGAATGAACCTTAGTTACAATTTCTGACGTGACTGTAGATGAACAGGGCGAATATTTTTTAAACACGTTCACCCCAGTGAAGGCATTAAAGTCACTGAGATATAAGGGGTTAATGGGTGTTTAAGAATTAGAAAACAGAAACATCACTAAGGAGCTAGTACAAAAGACGAGTAATCAGGAGGACAGTAGATAGCGATTGACATTACCTTTACATTTTTGAAGATTAAACTTGGCTGGAAAGCATGAAGCCGGAAGGGAGATCCACAAGCGAGAAATGCGAGAAACTGTTAGCATAGAACTTACGGTTACAGCTAACCAATTCAACTGTATATCGATAAGACCTTGTTGTCAGTCTAGTATTGCGCTTATATTCATAAAGTCTAGGTACCATAACGAAGAGCTCATCCGAACAATTACCATGAAAGTATTTATAGAAACGCCACAGGGCACAACGTTACAATGGCGGGAATTTGACTGAAGCCGAGGCTTAAGATCAAGATCAATAACATTGCTGATTCTTTGGATTTTAAGAAGAATCTCTAGGAGCATCAAACCATATGTGGTAGCAATATTCTAAGCATGGACGAATTAGTAGACTTATTGATATGTAAGATAGATTCTGAAAAAATGTCTAGTTTTCTTAGCAGCTGACCTAGCAATGGATTTAATGTAGTCTTTCCATTTCATATCAGCCGAGAACGTTAACCTGAGAAGGCGCAACGAGTTACTCTTCTGGAGGTTAGCATCAGCCATGCTGATGGAAAGCAGAAAATGTATGTTTGATTACTGGAAATATTATATGAGTATTTGCAGAAGTTTCGGTGTAACGACACCCCTGCAAATTGTCATGGCACAAGGGCGAAATTATGGAGCACCCATTGAGGATCGAAATCACTACTCAGTCGTAATTGATCTAGCGAGATAAGCGTGTTAACCATTACACCACACTGAAGTCATGATTGGGCAATAATAAAAGTAATTGCCGAAGGTTGACATTTTCTTTCTCTTGAACTAACTTATAGTGACCACAGTTTTTCAGCAGATTGAAATAATTTGAATAAAGACTTGATGGCTTCACGTATATCAGTCAGTTATGTGTCATGCGTGATACATGCTTAGGCGATCATGTATCTTTCGATACATGACTGACGAGGCAGATTTTTCCCGCAGTAGGTTGCCATATATTTCTGCAGTTGTAGTTGCCATCAAAGGCTATAGAACCCAGTCTGTGCTGCTATTTACCCATAGCTGGGCGGAGAAGAAGAGGATTGGGAAAGGTATGCCCAAGCGTATTAGCACGTAAGTGAATGTAATGGATTCGACTGGAATTCGAACTTGGCACTCCAATTCCTCAATCTGAGTCGATATCAAAGTTTTAAAGTATTGGCATCCCTGGAAAGAGTTGTGGTTGGGTAATTGCAAAAAGCATTTACCAACCGTGGCCCTAGTTTGAAATCAGTTATCTCTCTCTTGCACAAATTTGTAACAACAACAGTTACTTGCCAGATGACAATCATTTGAATAAAGCATTGATAGCTTCATCTATATTTTATATTAAACAAAACTCATAGATTGGCTTATTATTTTATATTCCACTTGAGGAAGTCAGGATTTTATTTTTATTTGAAGTGCTTTCAAGAGCTCTTAATGCTTTGGCGAAGGAAATTTCTCGGAAAATGTGCAAATAAAAATGTATATCATACTGGAATAAATAAAACTTTTTATTGAGTGATTTTTTTAAGAAAGAAAATAGTCATTAAAAAACAAATGCAAATTTGGATTCTGTGGAAAAGCCTAATTATCAAAATAATAAAAAACATTTTTATTAAAAAATAAAGTCAGCCAAGAAAGAAAAAGCCAAATTATATTCATTTTTTTTTTTTTGTCATCTGATTGTTAAGTGATTAGCGGTAAGGGTGAAATACTAAACCAAAATGTGGTCATCCTACTAAAAAAAGCAAGTTTCCTTGTGAAGTGCTCTCTACTTCAAAACAATTATACTATTTCATCATCTATAACTTGGATATCTTTTCAATTTCAGAGCCTACAAGCAAATTCTCATGAAAGGTGGCTTAGTCATTTCCACATGATTTAGGCATTAACGGATCGAAAGGTGGATGGGAAGGTGGCCGCCCGGGCAGTACGTTTGGGAGACATTTATGTAGGTATGTCCAATATTTCGCTAAAAAGTGGTATACCTTGACGACAAAAGGTCCCCAAATTGATAAAACAATTTTTAACGTTTAAATATTTATGTTCTTATTAAAGAGGAAAGACCAAAGTATTTTCTGAATATTTTTTCAGATTTTTTAATCCTTCCTATAAATGTTAAAAATTTTATTAAAAATCTTGTTTTTTTTTCGAGTCAAAAAATTTCGTAAAATCGAACTTATCGACATTTCTGTCGGAAAGATCATAGTTTGTTAGTTAAAAAATCATGAAAAATCAATTACACCTTTTTCTTTTGTTATCTTAGGAAATTTAGAATGATTAAAGTATACTTAATGTAATTTGAAAGAAACATTACTTACATATTTAGCAGAAATTTTTTTAAGAGAGATATTTCCAACCGTAGTCGTTCCTTTTTTAAGGAATTGACAGGCGTTAATTGATGTACGTCAATATATTCACAACTTACGGCACGGAATTTTATTGGATGGTAGCGCCAAAGTGATATAATTCGTTCTAATTTTAAGTGAATCTGGTTAGTAGATTTTTTTTTTAAAAATTCACTTTCAAATTTTTTTTTTTTTTTTTTACCTTACGTTTGAGGAAAACTGAAAATAACATTTAAATTATGCACTGAAAATAACATTTAAATTATGAAAGAAAATCAAATTTTACAAGTAAAAATAAAACAGTAAAAAAAATACATTTTTTTAAATTGAGGTTTATTATTTCAGTCATGAAATATTTTTCTGAGAATATAAAAATTACATGAAACACCATTAATTGAAACGGGTTAACTTAATGAAATGAGATTTTATTTCTTTTTTATTAAGGCAGATTTTTTTCTATTTATTAATAATTATATGGCAGTAATTTTAATATGAGTTTTATTTTATTTATTAATAAAATTAACATGATTGTGGTTAACTAGGACTCAACAAGTATTTTTTAGTTTGAGTAGTAGCGAGCTAACTCCAGAAAATTTAAACTCCAAAAATCGTTTTAATTGATAATTTGTCGTGTGGATAATAATTCCAAAGTAATGTACAATGAATTTATGCATTCGATTTCAAACTTGAAAATTTGGGTGGACTTCCAAGGGCGTTTTTTTTTTTTTTTTGTAATTGTAAATAGTCGATATTTTCTTTTATCCCACTATTCGATTATATTTGAATAGAAAAAGAAAAAAATTGAAAATAATACGACGATATTCAGAAAACTTGACAAGCGTTGTTTTCTTGTTACTGAACGAATCAAAGCCATTTCTGAAGTAAAAAAAAACTTGCTTCTATCAAAGGAAACTACTCATGTGACATTATTTCAACAATGTGCATCCGTACTTTCGTTGTAGACGATTTTAAATACAATTTTGGAATATTAAAAATTATTTTTAAAATAATTATGGTTGTCAGATTTTAATAAGCTTTCAAATTTATGATCTTTAAAAAGTAGAGAACATAATATATCATTTCCATAAGGTTGCAGAAAGAACTTAATGTATAAATATATAACAACCTTTTGTCATATTGTGTATTTAAAATTGAAAAAAAAAAGAAAATTAATGTAAAAATTCATTGTTCATCAAAAAAAAAATTTTCTTTCAGATAATAATTACCTTCGTATATATTATTCAGAAAAGCCATTAAAAACTTTCTTAATTAAATATTGTCTTAGTTTTATTGGGTTTTGTATTTTTACAATTGAGGTAAAAGTTTGGACAATTTCGGACATTTTTTTAACAAAAAAATCGATGATTTAGATTTTTCAGAGTTTTGTGCATTTAATTAAAAAAAAAATTCAGGTTGCAAATAAATTTTTTTTTGTGTTTTCATAAAATTAAGTTCGAGGGGGGTAACAGATATAAAAAAAAAATATTTATACCATGACTTTCAAAGAGACAAACATTTCTAAAATAAGTTCATTCATTTCTGAATAAGTTCTGAAGTTTTCATTAAAATCCAACAAGTAGTTAATTTTTACAAGAATTTCGAAATTAATGTGTCTTTCAACTGACAAAAAAACAACTAAAAAAAAACGCTAAAAAGGTCAAAATTGGACATACCTACTTAAAAAATAAGCTTTTTTGTTCTAATTGTTTTAAAATAATAATTTTTTGTTTTGTTGTTTTTTTATCTGCAAGCAAGACAAAATAAACGAACGTAATTTTTATCTTTCTTTATATTTTGTAGATATTGTCCAGTTTTGGAATATTGTTTAACGCGACGGCAAATTTTACGACCTCCCTGGCGGCACGCGTGCTAGTTTTTGTTAATACTAAAATACATGGTTCATGAGCTACTGAAGATAGAGGGGTACTTACTGTTAAAATGTATGAAGTATCATATGACTGAGAGAAGGGTTGGTAGGGAGTGAATATCATGAGGATAAGGAATTTAGATATCCATTGGCCCTTGACTTGAAGGGATTAAGATTGTAGTGTTCAGGAAAGCACCCACACAGGAGTTTCTGAGAAAAGGCTGTCTGAATGAAACTTTCACCTTACGTTTGGAATATGGAGGAAATTATGGTGAAAGCAGCCTGGTGTGTTCTAGCCGTAAAGGTTTGAACGGTGGAATTAGCTATGCCGCTGGGTATAGGTAAAAAAAAACATCATTGTAGTTCAGCAATGTTTTCATAAGTAAAAGATAATCTCTAAAATTAGTAATGAAAATCGTAAAAACAAAATTTTAATAGATTTCAATCCGTGAATGCCTATATCGGCTATACTCGTTTATAAGCCGACATCATGTATAGATCGAACCCGGTATTATTTTGTATGTAACCTCTCCAGAAAAAAATACCTGTTTATAGTTTAAACTGTCACCGAAAATGCATGATTTTTAATCTCTTAAAAAAATTACCTGTGTATAGTGCGACTCCCTATTTTGTGTGCAAAATACTGATCATAAAAACTAACACTATACCCGAATGTATACGGTAGTTTGAGTATTAGGAACCTTGACGTGGTGCAAGGGTTAACAAACTCGCTAGATCAATTACGACTGAATAGTGAATTCGATACTCACTGGGTACCCCATACCTTGTGCCACATCTAAGCTACGCTTTGTATGTATTTTTTCAGCGCACCCACGTCGCTAACAAGACCAAGGTTTAAAGTGTGTTGAACGGCAATACCGTGCAAAAAAAAACAATCCCCACCCTCGTCATTTCATTTTGGGGAAGCCTTGGACTCCGGACAATAAACCCAGCCCCTACTTGAAGGAGAAGTACTGCCTAGGAGAAAAGGACCTCAGGGGATGGAGCTTTTAAAAAATTTTTGAAACTCCCTCGCATAGGCTTTCTCCTGTAAATCGCTATAGATTAAGTTCTAATAATCTGTTTTTATTAATGTTTATCTGTTATTGTAATATTAAATTGGCAGACTTTTTGCCTCGTTTTCAAAGGAACGTTTCTTTGATCCAAAAGCATAATGAGGAAATCAAAACGATAATAACAAGCGTTACAAAACTTTTATTAAATATAATTCCCCCTCTCGCTCTCTTTCTCTCTTCCTCAAATAATTCTCTCTCAAATGCTTTGGAAAATAACAAAAATAATTATTCTAAAATTGCAAAGGGAAAGCACACATGTGTCATGCTAAATTTGAGAGTAGACAATGAACACACCAGCCGTTCACAGTTGCATTGTGCGGTTGTCAGTAAGTGGTACAATTTTCATATTTTAATCAAAGGAAATTATTAACAGCAACAGCAGCAGCAGCAGCTTCAGTGTGCAGCTTCAGTGATCCTTTTGAAACGCTGTTGCGTTATTACAAAGATGATAACTGATGATGGAGAACAATTGAATCATTGAATTTCTAAAGGGTACAATTCCACATGTGGAGTTATGCTCCTTGAAATCATGAGAGTGTATTTTAAATGCATCTCATGAAAAAAACTCACATCTTTTGTAAGCAATATGAATTCCAAATAAATCAGAAAAAAATCAATTTCCATTTTTTTTTTGTTTTTTTTTTCGAAATATTTGCTTTTAAAAAAAAGTTTATAGGTTTTATTTCGAAAAAATAGGTACAAAGAAAAAAATGTTTTAACTGATTTCTTGCCCAAATCCATAAAAACATTTATTCGGGATTTAAACGAATTAAGATTTCTGAGCATTAACACGTTATAACTACCTCAAAAATGTAATCAGTCGTCTTAAATGTTATCAAGAATACAGCTATTCTTTGAGAAAATTCAAGAAGACATTCTCAACAGGATTCTTTTAATACTTTATCTTTTTATTCTTGGAAATCAAATAAAATTAATTGCCACCTGTCAAATCAATCTTAACCCTTCGTTAGTCAACTCAGATTTCCGGAAATGGATAATCCCTTGAGGTGTTTACACACTCCAATACAAAATGCTTATAGTGTTACAATCATATAAAATATTGTCCTACTGCTAAAAACAAATAGCATCTCTGTTACAATATACATTAAATCAAAACTTGAAGTGAAGATATAATTATTCACTGAAATGAAAATTATAATAAATTTGAATTGGTATATAATGAATGCTTACAATTAAAATGTAAAGACAATATGTCAAGTATTAACCTGTCAACCATAAGATTTCTATAGATTCAGATATTATTAAAGTATTAATAGTCTACTAATAGTTTGTGTCAAATTATTCCAGTTTAATTTATCAAATTTATTCTTAAAAGAACAAAGTACAATAACATTTTATTCTGTTATATATTCTCCATTGTTTTCTATGAATTCGATACCTTTTGAATAAAAATCCACGTTTTGATGTGAAAAAGTTTTCTAGGAACATCTTAAATTTGGTTTTCATTAGAGAATTTATTTTCCCATGAATGCGTTTTTCAGTAATCGGAAAAAGTAAAAATCTGTTGGTGCAAGGTCAAGTGAATATGGCTAGTGGGGTAGAACAGTCCAACTGATTTCTAAAATATTTTCCTGTGTTATTATTTCTGTAAGCGGCCATGGATTGTCATGGAGGAGAACAAGACGCTTTTCGACCAAACTTTTATGAACAAATTGTACAAGTGTGCATTTAGCATTTAATTGCGTTTTAACAAATCCCGATGAATAATACTCCGACTCAAATTAACATTTTTCCCTGTAGCTCAGTGTTTTATTTTTGTTTTTTTTGTTTTGTTTTGTTTTGTTTTTTGGGGGGTTTGTTTATATTTATTATTAAGAGTAAAGACCAAAGTATTTGTTGATTAAATTTTTTAATCTTTTTTGGCTAAAAATCATGTTTTTCTTGCGTCAGCGGGTGATCCAAAGATTAATATAGGGATTTTTAGCGTGTCTTTGGCGTTAAAAGCACAAAATTCTTTTTTGGAAACTTTTGCAAAAATCAAATAATTGTCGGGTTTTAATCAAATTTTCAAGACTTATTCACAAATGAATGAAATTATTTTGAAAGTTTTTTTTTACAAAATCTTGGTAGAAATATATTTGTTTTTTTATTTACATCTGTTACCCTCACTTACTTAATTTTATGAAATCTCGAGAAATTAAAATTTCTGCCTCTCCATTTAAATTAGTTTTAAATTAGTTTTGATATGCATCAAATTATTTTGCTTATTGGAAATATTAAATTTAATCTATCTGCTTGAAAGTGAAATTAAAATAAAAGCTTCAAGAAAAATTTTCATTTTAAAAAATTCATTTTAATTCTTAGGTATCGTTTTTTGGGGAACTAGATGTACCTATATTAAAGCAATAAAAAGACATTCTCACAAAGATTCCTCGCGATCTGGACAACCATTTTTTTTTTCGTTATTTAGATTCTACAAAGCGTAGTTGAAAAATACAAAAAAAACTCCCATTAGTGTGATACTATGGACACCCACGTAGAAAAGATGTAGTTTTATCTCGATCCCAAGTGTTTCTGGTTCTTTTTTTTTTAATAACCAGCAAGTGGTTCTTTTTTAAATCTAGTTTTCTAAGCGGCATCCACAGAGGAACGGAGAAGTAAAGGAGTGGATGAGGGGTTTGGGAGAACAAGTCTATCTTAACCAGAGGAGGGTTCCACAGAAAACTGCCTCGTTGTCACTTAGAGGGACTTTAAAAAACAAAATCAAAGCTAGCACCATTCACAGAACCAGGGTCACCGTAGTTACCCAGCTTTCATTGAAATCTTATCGATACAAAACCCTTTCTATCAGTTCTGATCTTCATCCTGAGCTACTTCATCAGTAGGATCCTCGTCATCTGAATGCTTCTGAGCTTTATCATAAACTTACCCTCTACTTGTCATTGGAGAATGGTTTTGCTAACAAACCTTTCCTAGGTAGAATAACCACTAGTCATGAAAGATGGATTCTCTAAAAGCATATCCAACAAAAATGACAATGATTAGCATTTACTAAGAAAAAGTGAAATCTATCTCTAAACAAGGACTACACCCCGAAAAAAGTTCGGCTCTATACTTGGTGGGATATGTAGGGTGTTGCCTATCGATAAGGACTAAAGCAAAACGAAACAGTTCACGCGGAGAAATATTGTGGTTTTGTAACATTGCACAAGAATTTGCAGAAATAGTGCATATTATTGATTAATCGTAAAGACGTGTTATTTTTACACATGATGCAAGACGAGATATTGCCTGAGTCAGTCATGAAAAGGTTATAGCACTAAACATGGAAGTTTTACCTTATCGCCCTTACTCTTCTGGCCTTACTCCATCTGACTATCATCACTTCAGATCATTGGAACATGTTTTAGAAGGGAGTCAGTTTGACCTCATCCTCTTTTTTCTCGTGTTCTTGTTCCATCTGACTATCATCTTTTCAGGTCATTGCAACATGTTTTAGAAGGGAAAACAGCTTACATCATCTCCCTTATTATCTTTACCTTGCTCCATCTGACTACCATCTTTTCAGATCATTGAAATATTTTTACGAATAAAACAATTTTTTTTTAAATTTTGAAGAGGTTAAAACTAATATTGGGTGTTTTCTTACATCGATACCTGAAGTATTTTATGCCCAAAGGATCAGCGATTTTCCAAACTGATCGGACTATTTTATTGATAATGAGGAGAAATATTATCTTGATTAAATTTATCAATTAAGACAAAGAAGATTTTGTTTCTTTTGAACCTTCAAGTGTGACAGAACTTTCTTTCCAACCTAATATTTTTGTGGTGGAACTGCAGATTCTCATATTGCACAATTACAGTCTTCGACAAGGATTGTGAATGTGCTTCACCATGAAGTAAATGTTAGCAAGCTAGTTTTACAGGTAATTAAAATTGTAGTACCCAACAATTATGGTCTTCAGCTATTAGTATATAACAAAAGGTATTCTCTTTTCTTTTTAAATCAACTCCATCTTAAAGTATATGTAATGCTCTACATATGATATATTTCAATAAGCTTAGCCCTTGTCAATGTAATAATATCCCAACATTTCCACAATCTCAAAATTTGTATCTACTATTATACGAGGATAACGGACATTTTCTTGGCCGAACCAAAAAGCTATTCATGTTTAGTCAAATTTGTGTAGTGTTTTGAGTCAATACATTTCAGCACCCCTCGTAACATTTAAAACAAATGGTTCACCTCAACAACGGCAATAATAATAATAATAATAATAATAATAATAATAATAATAATAATGTTATCATAGTCTTTAGATATGTACATGAAATAAGTTTTGATGTAAATTATGTGATAAACTCAAAATACTAGATTGGCGGCAATGTCTCATTAATTTAAAGTTGAAACAGCTGCATGTAACTGTAAGTTCTATGATAATAGTTTCTTCTCTCGTATGTCTCATTTGTGGAACTCTCTTCCGGCTTCTTGCTTTGATCTTGAAAAATTTAAATGCAATGTCAATCGTTATTTTCTGTCTTCTTAATTCCTGTTCTTTAATTGTTCTCTCTAATTAATCATGTTTTCTTTTTCTCATATTCTCTCACATTCAGTAACCCGTGCGTCTGAGTGACTTTATTGCTTTGCTTGGGGTGAAATGATTTAAGAAGAAAAACTTTTGATACACCCTAAAATACAATAATAACATTAATAAAAATAATAATAATAATAATAATAATAATAATAATAATAATAATAATAATAATAATGCATTGTTATTAAAGACCAGAAACAAAAAAAAAGTGCCTCCTTATTGATATGGCAGTCCCTGCAGACTGCAATGTATCTTTGAAGATATTCAAAAAGCTGTCGAAATACAAGGACCTTGAAATAGAAATCTCAAAAATGTGGCACATGGGAACATCCACAATCCCTGTTGTAGTTGGAGCCTTAGGATTGGTTGGAAAAGATTCCAGTAGACTAATTGAAGGGATCTCTGGAAGTCCATGCCTCAAAGAGATACAAAAAAATTATTCTAACAAGTACAGCCCACACTTTAAGAAGGGCTTTATCTATGTAATTATTTTTTTTCAGTTAAAAGTGTCATGATACCATTTCTAACCTTAGGTCCCTGGGCGGGACCCGGAAAGAAATGTGTAAACGCCAGATATCAAAGAAAATAATAATAATAATAATAATAATAATAATAATAATAGTAATAATAATGATAATAATAATAGTGTAATCATAGGGTCTGAAGCCTGAAACAAAAAGCATTTTGCAGTCACTTATGTAAACATTAAAATATATTTTTAAAATGTCTATTTAATTATTCATATTTTTACTCTGTGTGTCTGTCTGCTTCTTTCTGTCCCCCCCCTCTCTCTCTCTCTCTCTCTCTCTCTCTCTCTCTCTCTCTCTCTCTCTCTAGCTATCTATCTATCTCTAACTCTCTCTTTCTCTATCTCACTCTCTGTATTTCTTATTATTTTAAACATTATATTTTAGTGGATACACGGCGTTGAGTCAACATCTCAGTATATGTATGTATGTATATGGAGAGTGTAATAATAAATGTACCTCCGTTGGTGGAATAAGACTTCATATGAAGGTTCACCAAAATAGTAATGTAACAACTATTGCAAAAGACGTCCAATGTTGCCACATCTGCTCAAGAGAATGTAAGACCCTAGCAGAACTAAAAAGCCACATCTGCGTTGCACATATTTGAGGACAAATCAAACAATGGCATTATTCGAAATCGAGTCGCAGCCATCATGTATGTATATATGTATATTAATGAAGGAAGTCGTAAAAGTAAAGTACACACGTTCACTAATCCAACATGTTTATTACGAGACAAATAAAACTTTGCACATGTGTCACCAACAGTTCTTTGCTGTCATCGTGATTGACCCCCTTGTGCAATCGTTGCACATGCGTATAAATACCCTCCACGAAGATGTTGTCATGCGATTTGAACCACTACAGCAACAGTGTCGTCTATATGGAACAACATCCCGGTTAAATTTCGTTTGAAGGGCCCAAACAGATAATAAGATGATAGGGAGCCTAGTCAGGACTATCCGTTGGATACGGTATAACAATCCAACCATAGCGCTGGAGCCAGTCTTTTGTCATATTGGCTGTGTGTAGAGTGGTACTGTCATTGGGGAAAAAACGAAAAAAAATTTTCCGATATCTCAACTCCTCGTCCGATTTCATGGACCACCTACTTTGGAATATCAAATTCCGTAGCCATAGCATAAAACTAGACCACACCGGAAAAGAATGTATCAAATACACGGATTTTTATTATTTTCTGTGCATATTAAATATTTTAACTTTCCGCCTCCTATGGTGAAATATATGCTATTTAATGTCGATTGCTTTGTATATTAATAACTTCTAGAATTTTGAGTCTTTCTTTGCAGAGAAGAGTATACATTTGGGTACCCCATTTTACACATGCTGTCACTTTAGATTAATTTGAATACCAGCACTAGATCATGACTTAGATGGTCGGAAAAACAGGAAAAAACAAACATGAACTTTGGGTAGTTTACTCTCAGTTTTAATCCCGAAGTAGAACATCTTATTGGGAACAAAATTTGGAAAAATGTAATAAAATAATGAAAAAGACAGACAAAGAAAGAGAAACTGCAAGAAAACAATTTTAAAGAACATATCAATTATATGACGCGTTCGGCGAAAAAGGGGCCCGTTGAACATTTGATAATTTTGCGGCAATACGCGCTTAAAGATTTTAGGCAGTTTTGATCAACATTTCTTTACATCGTTAGCCATAAAGAATTGTAAATGTAGGACTACCTTACATTTAAGTAAAATAATAACAATAATATGTATTAAGAATTTATTAAAGGAAATATCAAGCTTTACGGAAACATTGTTGATAATTATGTATTTAGTTATATAACAAATAAAAATAATATAAATTTTGATGCTATATTCGATTTGTTGTTAGGTATTTCTCATTTTCTTCTTTGCTATTGGCAACATTTTAGAATCCTTTGGCTGCAATGCTAAGTTTCCTAAGTTGAACTAAATGGAGCTATTTCGTTTACGCTTTGTTACCTCTCTTTTCCATCGTTATTTTTAGATCGCTTTCTTCCAGTCATTTTGATGGGTAATAATGAAATTCTGAAATTTAGAATAATCTTATTCCATTTAAAAAATAAAGCCTGTAAAAAGGAATATTTTAAATTAATATACGACCAAAAATAAAATATTTTTAACAAAAAACCTTAATGATGTCACTATAATTATGTAACAATAATGTAATGATATTTCGCAGACAAATCTACGGTTTTATGTTACCTCATCTCATTGCATGGTTACGAACTATAAACCTAAATTGAGCTTGAAATATTGTGTAATCGGCTCTAATTTTTTTGTAAAGTACTTGGATATAATATAATGAATAATTTGCAGTGAAAAAAGCAATTTTCGATTTTTTGTTGAATACGCCCCTCCTCCGCCGAACACGTCATATAAGCAACACCGTTTTCAAGCACATCATCATCATCTTACAGAGTTTTCATATTTCTTTGAAGGTTGGTAGTTGGAGTGATAATGGTATGACGATTTAAATTTTTTTAGTTGTTGAATTCTTGATTCAGAATTTTACCCGTCCTGGGTATGACGATAAACTACGTCCAACAGCAAGGCCTCTGATCAGGAGGCTTTGAGGAGCGTGGAGCCACCTCTTAATTGTTGGTATTCCCAGGTCCACCTGACCCGGGTTGGTAGCTCCTGTTAGGGTCCCAGCTATGGGCAAATAGTTAACCCCCAAACTAGGGTCAAAACACTATGAAAGTGTAAAAATAGGTTTTAATACCAGAAATACTTTGTAAAAATAATATTACTAGCAATACATTTTTTTAAATATATATTATCAGCAATACATTTTTGTTTTTAAATATTACCAGCAATATTTTTTGGAAAAAAAACATGACCAGCTATACATTTTTTGAAAAAAATATTACCAGCGAAGGAAAATTATTACCAGAAATAGATTTTTGAAGGAAAAAACATTACCAGAAATAGATTTTTTGAAGGAAAAAATTACCAGAAAAAAATAATAAAATCTCATTCCCTTTTTTTTTCAACTTCTTATTCTCAAAGTAAAATTCTAATTGGCTTGGTTTGGTTTGCTTTGGTTTGGTAAAAAAAATATTACCAGCTATACATTTTTGAAAAACAAATATTACCAGCAATATTTTTGGGGAAAAAACGTGACCAGCTATACATTTTTTGAAAAAATATTACCAGCGAAGGAAAATTATTACCAGAAATAGATTTTTGAAGGAAAAATATTATCAGAAATAGATTTTTGGAAAAAAATATTACCAACAATGAAAATTTTGTCGGCATTAAATAACCTATTGAGGTTGATATGCCGTAAAACAAACCAGACCAAACCCAAACAATTAGAATTTTACTTTGAGAATAAGAAGTTGGAAAAAGGGAATGAGGTTTCTTCTTTCAGCAAGACCCAAGAGGAAACTAGTTGTTTCATTTATGTTATCGTTAACACCAACTATCTGCTTCTACCCGTTCTGACTAACTACTGAGAGTCAACAACTCGAAAGGCAAAATGTTTCATGCCTCCGATCGATTTCCCCAAATCTCTAGAACTCACTTGACTCAATAACTGAATATCCCTATTTATTGATTTTGTGTTCACTCTGTAAAAGTCCAACAGCCATTCGAGGTAAAGATTTATAGAGTAAGAGAAATGGTTTATGGGGATATGTGGTGAAGATAATGATTAACCTTAGACATGAACAGGTTACGTTTGTAATGATCAGTGACGCATCCTCTTGGAAGTCGGTTCCGTAAAGCATCGGTTCGGGGGAAGAAACTGCAAGAGTGAGAGGAACTTACATCGAATAAGAAGAGAATGACGGTCGTTCGCCACTATGTGCGTAGCCTGGCAGGTCTTAGCCGTCAAGGTTAGAACTGGCGGAACTATGGACTGTAGTTCGTCTGAACACTTTCTATGGAAATAGCGATAGAGCAACGAGAAGCTTGCAATGTTTCGTCTGTTGGAAAGGGATTGTAGGGTGGAAAATAATTCATCACCCCCAAGGACGCGGAGACATGTTTAGACTGGAAAGTGAAGACTTGGCGTCTCCAAACCAACTTAGCTGTTAAAGCTAGGTCAGAAAACACTTAAACATATACAAGAATTGGAAAGAGAAATCTGTTATGTCAATCCAGCAAAAGCATTTGACATCTGACTCTTACATGTGCGTGGATGTGCGTATGGTGTAATGGATTACGGCTTGCAATGAGAAATCGAAGAGCCAAGTTCGAATTCCAACTGAGTTCGTTGCATTCATTTACGCGCAAATACTTTTGGGAAAGATATGAATCTATCTCTTTTCTCCGTACCCAGTTATAGGTTAAATAGCAGCACAGACTGGATTCTATAGACTGGGTTGGCCCACAATTCTAGAGAGGGTGACTCAATAATATCATCCATCTCCTCAGCAATCTTGGGCTACCCGTGGAGATGATCGGCTCATGAAAACAAACAGTAACTGAAATTCTTCAATCGTGTGAGTTGCAGGCAGAGAAAGAGTTTACTTTTTTCTCACATTTCTCCTGCCATTAACACCAACTTGATACTGTCCTGTTCTGCCCGCTTTGACTAACCAGTGAGAGTCAACAGTTCGAATTGTAAAATACTTATATCCATCCAACCTATTTCCACAGATCTTCAAAGCTTGCGTGGCCAAATAGCTAAATATATCTTTTATATGTAAAGACAATTACTCGCATATAAGAGGTTGAATGGCAATCTAGCAACAACCATTTCATACCGGACTCACATATTTGCTGTCATTGACGCCAACTTGACACCGCTTGGTTCTGCCCGCCCTAACTGCTGAAAGTCAACAGCCCGAATGACAGAATGTTTATCCTTTCAATCGATTTCCCCTAATCTCCAAATCTCACTTTACCAAATGGATGAATAGCATTTATAATATCAAAAACACTTAATTACGCATATAATTAAATTCCTGTGACTTGGTCACTTGCTTTATTTTCATTGGACAACATTAAAAAAAAATTTCATTTTTTACTTAGTCCAAATATTCATTTTCATTTTCTATACATTTATTCCACTGTTGCACCAGTTATATTTCTAAAGACTTCATTCAAAGAGCCAATAAATTCATTGAAAACTCCTTTATATTTGATTCTTATTGGAGAAATTCTCGTCTGGAAGAGGTTATCTAAAATATTGCAAAACAACTGATAATCTATAGGAGAGGAGACAAGTTAAATAGGTATGGTGTAATAAATCTCCATTTTCAACTGATTCAAATTGCGAAGACATGCACTGGTTGTCATACAAAATTCCTTTTCCTTTACAAGTTAGGATCATAGGCAAAAACGTTTGCGTATGATCCATTGGTTTTATTTTTATTTTTTTTTTTTTTTTGCCATCGGTTTGATTTTTTGTTCCCGATTCAATTCAAACAGAACCTATTTATCAAATCTTTTGCTTGTTGCCTATCTTTCTAAAATGATTTGCAATGTTTCTAATCCAGCGGTTCCCAACCTTTTTGCACCACGGACCGGTGTCATGCCAGGCAATTTTCCCACAGACCGCGGGGGTGTCGGTGTCGGTCATGCGTATAACAAAACACAATAAACAAGACCGCAATAGTCAATAAAATAAAAAATAAAAGTTTTTAATCTTTCTGTGCGGCCCGGTACCAAATGGTCGACGGCCCACGGCCCAGTGGTTGGAGACCGCTGTTCTAATCGATATATTGAAGTTGTTTATTGTGAGTTCTATCGCTAGGATGTTTGAATCGGTTCCTATAATAACCTTAAAATTTTTATTTATAGATTCTTTCAACTGATCTCTTTTCTAGTCTTCGAAAACTTAAATATCCACTTCTGGAAACAAATATTTATTTTTCATTCGCTAACAGCTGAATAATTTATATTCCTTACTTCTTCATTTCCATTATAGCCCAGTTTGGACTTGAAAGAATTTCAGTTGAAAAGCTGTCTATACTTGTCTAAAAAATAAAGTGATTCATATGGAAAGCTTTAAAAATTCGTGTGTCAAACAAAAAACTGTTTGATCTAAGGAATGATTTCGAAAAAAAATACTGACGAAGCATTCTAAGGGTCATTACTGGGCTTCATGCAAAAATATTATAGCTCATTAGCATATAAAGATCGCAGAGTTGTTCCAATACACCATTTCAAAACCGCGCATAGTTACTGCGCATCAGCTTATTGATCATTAACTGTGTTTTCATTTTTGTTGATTGTATAAATCACAGTAGGTACTGTTCTGGAAACTTCCAATTGCATCTCACAGATAGCTAGCTAGCTATGGACAAACTGATATATATATATATATATATATATATATATATATATATATATATATATATATATATACAATTGATTAATTGATTGATTTGTTTGTTTAATGGCATGTCAACTCCGTATGGGTCATTTAATGACGAAATTTAATTTTTTTTCGGATCTTTGAAGTAATAGAAATATGATATACCTTATTCTACTTTCACAGTTGAATACATGGTAGATGATATTCAGCTTTTCTGCATATACATGTTTGTGTGGACATGATTACTATAGGTGGTGATGTGTGTAGTTTTGTTGAAGTTATATTTTGAAATACAGTTTGATTTCTTTAATAAATTGTACGATATTATATGGACTAATATCATAAAATAGTTCTTTCATGTTGGTTATTTGATTTTGTTTGGTGGCATATCAACCTCTATAGGTTACTTAAAGCCGAAATCTAAATATTTTGCACATAATTTCAACTACAGATATTTTGTACCTAATTTGATACCTTCAAAGTAAAGATATGTTTTTTAGATATATATTTTGTGGATCGTAAAACGTATTGTTGGTAATTTTACTATAAAAATGTACTGTTGATCTTTGTTTAGGGGTTCACTATTTGCCCATAACTTGGACCCTAAAAAGTGCTGCCACTGTTGTGCGACCAATACTTCCCTACATCATGGACTCTCCCAGTACTATATTATTATGTGAATCATGGTAGTAGCACCAGAAATGTGCAGCCGCGTGTTCTGCTGTCGAACTCTCTGTTTAGCAGAGAGGAACTCGGACGAGGCTTTGCCGCAGGGCAAAGTTTCGTCCGGGGAGGTAGACAGTCCCTAAACTCGTGTATACGGGTTGTAAATGGGCATATTTTTGGCCGAGCCTACGGGCTCGATAAGCCCACGTTAAACCGGCCTTGTGCCACATTCGACCCGTGTGG
>OZ038490.1:42899160-42903030 GCA_964036315.1 Acanthosepion esculentum
TAAGTTCTATACGAACAGAAGTCTCTTGTATCGCACTTCTCGCTTGTAGAACTTTCTCCCGGTTTCTTGCTTCCCAGTTAATTTTGATCTCCAAAACTTTAAATGCAATGTCAATCGTGATCTTCCGTCTTAATACTTGTTATTTTATTATTCTCTCTTCTTAATAGTATTTCTCATATTCTGTAACACTCAGTAACCTCATTGTGTCTTAGTGACTTTATTGGCTTGCTTGGGGTGAAATGATTAAAAAACATATTACACTATTTATTCCTTTACAGACACATTCAGCTGTAGGAAATTATTTCGTCCTGTTTTTTTTTTTTAATATTAAAAATCCGAACGTCCACATTCCAATTAATAATAGAATAAAAATAACGAAAACGTGGGTATGCCTGTTAAATAAAGCATTCTATTTACAAACATATGAACATGAATTCAAAAGAGTTAAAAAGGAGTAAAAAATATTAAAGTAATTGGGAGTTGAATCACAGAAAAAACTAGTTTAAAAAAGATTTTTAGTGGTTGGTCCACAGTAAAAGGCTAGAGTTGAGAAAAAACTTTGATTGTCAGATTCACTAACCGTCGATGCTGTTGTTGTTGGAGATGTTTCGTTTGAAGTCACCGACTCGTGTTTCTTTCAGCAAACGTTGTAGATAAAGAAAAAGTTACGTAGTCACGTCTTCTCTTGTGTTTGAACGGCTTGGAGACAGTCGTATCTCTGCTCATGAAGGTTGAATTCTGTGGGGTTTTATAAGAAATGTTTCCCGAAAGTAGGCTCGATAAAAATTGGATTTTAGTTTTATCTGATTGGTCAGATATTTCACATAGTGATATTAATTTCTAACCAATAGACACTGATTTAAACGGTGTATGTTGTATTGTGGATTCTTTTAGACCTGGTTGTAAATATTATCTGTTATTGGGTAGAAAATAATGTTTGGGCGTGTTTTAATATAGTGTCTATGTGGGTATGTAATTGTGTTGGAAATAGGGTTTATTTCCTATGACAATACTTATTCCTTTTAAGACTCATTCAGTTTTACTTTTTCGCATTATTGCTAACTTGAATTGTTTATTAAATGTGTACTAACTCTTTCAGGAAACCATAGCTTTTATTTTAAAACTTAGAAAGATAAGTCCTCAAGAAAAGCAAGTGGTTCATTCTCTATACCAAATATTTCAGATGTAAATCTAGTTCAAAACAGAGAACCGTCCTGGGTATGACGATAAACTACGTCCAACATCAAGGCCTCTGATCATGAGGTTTTGAGGGGCGTAGAACCACCTCTTAATTGCTGGTGTTTCCCAGATTCAGCCTGACCCGGGGTGGTAGCACCTGTTAGTGTCCCAACTATGGGTAAATAGTTAACCCACAAACCGGGTTCAAAACATGAAAGTGTAAAAATAGATTTTAATACCAGAAATACGTTGTAAAAAATTATTACCAGCAATAAATTTTTGAAAAAAAACCTTACCAGCTATACGTTTTTGAAGGGAAAAAATATTACCAGCAATAAAAACTGTCGGCATTAAATAACCCATTGAGGTTGATATGCCGTAAAACAAAACAAGACAAAACAGAGAAACTACCAATGAATTTATCATGAAATGTCGAAAAAAATGTTGCATTATGAGAATAAGCAGTCCTTTTCGATTTTCCAAGTGAAAATGAATAGAAAAAATACCAGAAATAAATCTTCGTCAAAAATACTGGTAAAAGTTACCTTTATAAATTGACTGAATTTGACTTTGTCCTAAATGATTTTCAGTGTTCTTGAAAAGAATCAATTAACTATTTTATTTTTTATTATTAGAAGGATTTATGACTGAAAAGGTAATTTGATCATTTTTTTATTTATTACTGATGACATTTAAAATAATGTAAAAAAATATAGAACGAAATCAGGTAATAGTATTCATTGGTAAATCTGAAAATTATCTCTTTCATATTATGATTCATTATCATCATTTTAAAACCGATTTCCCAGGAAAACAACAATCAGCATGATTCAGCACATTACATACGCACGCGCGTACATATGTAGTTTAAGAAAAATTGGGTTGTCGTCTCAAGCACGTGCATCCACAACTTATAACATTTAAGAATTAATGCCGGATTATGAATAAAATACATAAATTCCCGAGAAATTACTTTGTTTACGCTTCGGGTACGAAAAAAAGTTACCAGATATTGGCTTTGAAAGGTCGCAACTAGAAAATGTACGAGTTCGAATTCCAATCGATTCCATTACATTCACTTACGTGCTAATAACCTTGGGAAAGGTATGAATCCTCATCTTCTCCATCCAACTATGGGTAAATATCAGGACAGACCGGGTTCTATAGTCTTGGATGGCAACTAGTCTACCGCAGAAAGAAATGGCAACCTACTGTGGGGAAAAAAATCTGCCTCATCAGTCATGTATCGAAAGATACATGATCGCCTAAGTGTGTATCACGCATGGCACATAACTGACTGAATTGAGCTTTACTTTGCTTTGAAGTCTTTCGTGACTGAGCGATCTAAAACACGCCTAGCTTAAACGTGATTTCCCCAATATAAATGGGTAAGCTGGTTCGAAAATCCTGACAAAAAGTACTTTAATAAGACTCTCAAACGCTCCAGTCAATAAAAGTCAGTTACACTATTTAAAAAGCTGGGGTGCCTTCTCAAACACGCCTTTCGACTAAAATATAACATTTTTTTTATTGGAAATATGTTTGTAATTCAAATAATTATTTACACTGTATTTTTTATTAAGTTTTCAATATAAAAGATAGAACAAAAACGATCTCCTGTTAGAAAAGTTGGATCACTGTGTCAGTTTTACTCTCCAGAATCTATCGTACATGTTTATAAGTCTACTATTCGTCCATGCTTTGAATATTGCTGCTATATATGGTCCGGTGCTCCTGCTATATATTTAGAGATTCTTTATAAAAAATCCAAAGAAGAATCTGCAAGGTTATTGGTCCTGACCTGGCATCTCGCCTTCAATCACTTTCCCACCACCATATTGTAGACTCCCTATGACTTTTCTATAAATACTTTCATCTATCGTACCTGGACTTTATGAATCTAAGCGCAGTATTAGATTAGTGGCAAGGTCTCATCATTTCACAGTTGAAATGGCTAAATGTAACCGCAATTTCTATGCTAATAGTTTCTTCTATCGCACTTCTCGCTTGTGGAACTCTCTTCTGGTTTCTTGTTTCACAATCAACTTTGATCTGTAAATATTTAAATGCAGTGTCAATGCTTATCTTCTATATTCTTAATTCTTGTTCTTTTATTGCTCACTCTCCTTAATAGTATTTTCTCATAATTTCTAACACTCATTATTGCTTTGCTTGGGGTGAAATGATTAAGAAACGCTTGACGCATGACCCAGTGGATAAGTGTTAGTTGAATCCAGATATATGTAATTAAAAAAATGATAACACATACAACTTAACGCTGTTTTGTAATAGTACTCACTCAATATCCAAGATAGACATTTTTTAAATCGCCTTTAAAACCCTTTAGTGCTTAATATAAGAGATAGAACCACTACGCTATTCAGGATGTTTAATAATTTCACCCGAAGCAAAGCAATAATGTCACTACGATGCAAGAGGTTAATGAAAGTGAAAGAGAATGAGAAGACTTGAAAGGAAAGGACAATAAAAGAACAGGATTTGTGAATTTAGAAGATGGCGATTGACGTTGAATTAAAAGTTACGAAGATTTCAAGTGGCAGGGAAGCAAGGAACCAAAAGAGAGTTATAAATATAGTTTTAAGGTATACTATATCTATGGATGTGCAATATCAGGGATAAAGAGTATATAAATATAAATGTGGACATTGAGGTCAACACCAGGCGACGATA
>OZ038490.1:44220730-44328230 GCA_964036315.1 Acanthosepion esculentum
TTTATTTTTCGTGATTGACTCTTGCCGCTCATTCACTGGAGAGAATGATACGTCACTCTCAGTTCATCAGTGTCAACGTCTGGTTCTCCAAACGCTGATGAGAAAAGCGGCAGGATGTGCTGTGGCTGAAGAGAAAGGAGACTATCATCTTCTTCGGTGGAGATTTCCCTGAGAGAAACAAAGAACTGACTTGGGATGGCATGCAGATGAAGGAGATAAGAGAGATAGATGGATAGACAGACATCAAAACGCAAACTTGACAGGGTGCCTAGCAAGCTTTTGGCAATAGAAGGCGTTACCTTGGAGCCATTAAGAACCATATCACGAGAGGGTGCTTAAAAGTTTTCAACTCAATCCACTTCCCGAAAGTGTTATTTTGTCCCTAGCCAGAAAAAAAGTGATCTTTTTATGTGGTAAAGTGCCAATTTACAGGATCTTTGTACTTATTTTTGAATCTCTTTTATAACATTGACAGGGCCACGTTAGTGGAAACTGTGAAGTTTCCAAGTGTTGAACGTTAGGCAGTCATAAAGTTCCTGTTACCCCAGATGAAAAACCCAAAGAAAATACAGTGCCGAGCAAAGTTCAAATGTATTTGAGTGTATGCTGCAAACAAAAGATGACAAGCGTGAAAGGCTGTGACAAGTTCAAGCATGAGATTCTGAGATCGAAGATATAGCACGGTCTGGGAGGTCTTCAAAGATATCAAATCCTGAAATGATATTGTTGATCAGGTTGGTTGACCGACGAATCGCATTCAAAAGATTTACTCAAACGCTCGAGATAATCAGGGATCGTGGTGGGGGGTTTATAACTGACGAACAGTTCGGTAAGCAAAAGCTGTCAGCCAAGTGGGTGTTAAAATGCTCGAATGCCAACCAGGAAGAATATCGAATGGAAATATCTAAGTTTATTTTGCATCAATCCCAAGGATGTGGTTTTGCATGCTCACTTGTCATTCTTGATGAAAGATGGTTACGCCACTGTGAATCAGGTTAAGCGTGAGACATACATAAAATACAATGAATCCTCAATGTTATTGATCCTGATCTGGCATCTCGGCTTTAGTCCCTTTCCCACCGTCGTAATGTAGCTTCCCTGTACTTTTTCTATAAATATTTTCATGGTAATTGTTCTGATGATCACTCCTCTTTGGTGCCTTGGCTTGGCTCCAGTTACTTTCCCTCTGTTGTGATATATCTTCCCTGTGCCTTTTCATAAATATTTTCGTGGTAATTTTTCGGATGAACTCTTCGATATGGTATTTAAGTGCAGTACTAGATTGGCTGCAAGATCTCGTGATTTTACAGCTGTAATGTGTAGATGTAACCGTAAGTTCTATGCTAATAGTTTCTTTTTTCGCACTTCTCACTTCTGGAACTCGCTTCCGTCTACTTGTTTTCCAGTCAACTCTGATCTTCAAAAATTTAAATGTAATATCAATCGTTATTATCTGTCTTTTTTAACCCCTGTTCTTTTACTGTTTCCCCTATTTAATAATATCTCCATTTTCGCATATTCTCTCACACTTTGTAACCTCCCCTCTTGCGTCTTAGTGGCTTTATTCCCTTACTTGAAATGATAAAGAAATCTCTCAGACCTGCGTTATTGAAGTTTTAATGTAAAGCGCGGCATATGCGTAACTAACACCAACCTTTAAACCAAGAGTTTACATGTTATGATAGGCCGAGTTGGGTCAATAAGAATAATGACCCGATGTCGTAGATCTTCTATTGTAGTTTCCTTCTCGATAGATGACCGAACTGATTGTAGAAGTCTCTGGCTTCTTCGAAGTCATATTCTGATAGTGCGCCTGGTGTGGGTAGATTGGAAGGTTTATAACGATGACACCTTAAGTTCTGACTTTGGATAACCTTCTACGAAGAAGACCTTTTCTTTTCTTTTTTACAATTATAAATTAAATTAAATATAAATAACATAAAAATAAAATAGATTTCAATGTACGAAAAAATTAATTTGGATTCTCTGGCAGACGCATGTAAAGGCTTCGACAGAAACTGATGGTATTGAAACTGGAGGTCCTAGACAAAATCCAGAGACGGATATGCAACGTGGTTAGTCCTGATCTGGCATCCCGTCTTCAGTCGCTATCTCACAGACGTGCTGTGGCTTCTCTCTGTCTTTTCTACAAGCACTTTGATGGCAACTACTACGACGAGATACTTTCACTGGTTCCCAAACTGCATGAATTTAAGCGTCCTACTAGGTTGGCATCTCGGTCCCACCCTTTCACTGTCCAAACGACTAAATGTAGCCATCTCTTCTACTCCAACAGCTTCTTATCTCGCACCTTCCTATCACTTGGTTCCCTGATTGATATAATCTTCAATTATTCAAATGTAATGTCAGTCGACATCTTCTGATGCCTTGACCTTGGTCCTTGTCCTTCTCTTTATCCTTTTCCCAAACACTCCTCTTTACTCTTACTCTCACTCTCTGTAACCCCTTGCGTGCTAGTGGCACTCCCGCCTTGTTTGGGGAGATTTGCTTAAAAAAAGACATGGAACTATTTTTTCATTAGAGTTCAGTCAACTGTGTTACAGAAATCACAGGTTTTAAAGTTATTACGAAGAAAAGTTTTTTTTTAATTACAAAAAAACTCCTCTAAAATGAAATGTAATTAAAAAAACATTATAAAATACATTTCGAAGTAGGAAAGTTTACTTTGCTTGGAGACAATGACAGATAATGGTGGCTTTAGCAGTGAGAACTATTGACAATAATGAGATAATGAGTCCGCATCTCACTAGGTGCCTCTCATATGAAGTCTTTTTAGGAAAATAAGATAAACTTAATAAATATTTTTTCTATGGCCCGAGTTCGAATTGCACCATGATCGATTTATCAGTAATATGATGTTGATGTTATTGGCCTGAGGAGGCGATACCAGCGTGCGACACATTTGAAAAGTGCCTGAAAAACATACCACGGGCTGACCGAAGCCTTGTAAGTGAAATTGGTCAAACGGACCTGTTCCAATGCAGTTGATGGTCGCAAAGTCATCGTGACCGAGGATCTGTACGTACTGACTTTGTTCAACTGCTGATCACGCTTGATTGTGTACTCTCGCTAAGAAACTGTTATTAAGTCCCACTCGGCATAGTTTTAGTATAAACAACACGTGGGTGTTAAACAAAAAATAACAAAAAAAAAAATATAATATCAAAAGTGCCTGAGCAGGTATCTGAAAAAGAGATTGATTACTTGCTCTTAGCAAACGGGTGTGCACGGAAACGGGTAGCCGGTTATTATTATTATTTTAGTAGTAGTAGTAGTAGTAGTAGTAGTAGTATTAATATCTTAAAAAGAAGTCAAGGCATTTAATTGTTAATAAAGAAAAGGAATCTGTAGAGAGCCATAAACTGAAGAGACATGACATTTAAAGAAATTAGTTAATTTGACGAAATGAACCCGCGTCCTACGGAATCCCTTCTTCTTGCAGAAGTCCCAAATAGCCCAGCAGGAGATTATGGATTTGAAGTATGTATTTATTGAATTATATCTTATTTGAAAAATCATCACAATATAAATATAAGGGCGATTTTATTTAAAAAAAAAAAAAAAAAAAAAAGAAAAAAAAAGATTTCAAGTGCTGACTTTTTTTTTTTGAGTCTACAGTTTTTCTGTATTTATTACAACAATAAACGCACACATTACACCAAACTATATTTTTGGCAGGACTTGAAAGTTCATAAACTTTATCGAGAGATAAACGTTTATGGCCCGCGGTAGCCATTGCTTGTGCTACAAATGTACATAAAACAACCCCCTTTTTGTTACGTCTTGATTTTCTGACGATCAGAAAATCATACGTAAATAAACCATGGAAAAAGGCCATAACTAAAGTATAAAGAATATTCTCAGCGAGATGGTTACTTTATACGTTAAACGAAAAGAAAAAAGGTTACGCTGACATGATGGGCACAAAGTAAGGGTCTCGTGAAGCATTAATGCAAATAGAATACTTGCAAAAGACTAACAGTTTTAAACGTTTCCTAAACTAATATTCTAGAAACTTGTTCGGGAGTTTCTTGACTTACCTCAGACAATTTATCCGTTAAACCGCATACTTTTGTTAACTGGTTTCCACTAAATGCCATTGTTTACGTCAATTTATATATTTTATTACAGATAACTTTTTATATCGTTATACACCTACATACGCTGGTATTCGGCTGCTTTTAAGTTACAAAAGGATCGCTATTAACATTTTATCTTAAACATTTATTCACACATTTTTCGATTCAGAAATAGACGTACAGGTAAACAATACCCGACTTTAAACTAAAAAAGGATTAAGAGATTATTTCGTTTTAATTCCAATTAAAGCCTGCCTGTATATCTATCTATCTATCTATCTATCTATCTATCTATCTATCTATCTATCTAAGTCTGTTCATATCTATCTATCTATCTATCTATCTATCTATCTATCTATCTATCTATCTATCAGAACCTGATCATATCGAATTCATATTCATATATATTTCAGTCTGTTATCTCTCTCAATCTATTTATCTTTACAGCTACGTTTCTATCTATCTATCTATCTAATCATCTATCTATCTATCTATCTATCTATCTATCTATCTATCTATCTATCTATCTATCTCAGCATCTTTACATCTATCTATCTATCTATCTATCTATCTATCTATCTATCTATCTCAGCATCTTTACATCTATCTATCTATCTATCTATCTATCTATCTATCTATCTATCTATCTCATCATCTTTACATCTATCTATCTATCTATCTCATCATCTTTACATCTATCTATCTATCTATCTATCTATCTATCTATCTATCTATCTATCTATCTATCTATCTATCTGTTATGGTCCAGGTTAGGACAAGCAAGAACAACACGAACACAAGAGTAATAATAACGAAGATATATTACACGGAATTATAATACAAGATGTGGAAGGTGTTAGTATGACTGTCAGTTTGGTTTGGAGTGAACTACTATCGGCTCGATTCGATTCGACCCTCTCTCTCTCTCTCTCTCTATTGAGAGGCGTAGTATACATATTGTTAGGAAGAGTTCATTGTGTAGTTATAGGTAAGGGCCCATAACACTATCTAAACCTGATCATATCTAATTCCTTTCCTGATTATATATTTCAGTCTGTTATCCCTTTATCTATCTATCTATCTATCTATCTATCTATCTATCTATCTATCTTCATCTTCATCTACCTATCTGTCTCTCCACAAAAGTGTGTGTATATTAGTGTATGTATATTTATAAGCATATATATATATATATATATATATATATATATATATATATATATATGCATTTGTGTCCTTATAAGACAGCATTGTTTTCTTTTCAGTCAGCGCTGTTATTAATATATATATATATATATATATATATATATATATATATATATATACAGGCGTACATTTGTTGATGTTGTTACTGATGCATCAGAGTCCCTCCTTGTAGAGACGCTCGTTTTCCCATCCCTTATCAGTCGTCTTATCTGCCCAGATCTTCACCCTGGTATCATCTTACGGATCCATCCCGAGTCGAATGCAGACAGCAGATAACACCGATCTCTCTACACTGATTATTATCTCACCAAATGTAGACCAGATGTTAATACACACACAAACAAATACACACATTGGCGTACACCAATTTATACTTATACATGTATACATTTGCAATCTTTCTTTTCGCCAGTCAGTTTGTCTCTCAATCTCTTTCTCGTTATATATATATATATATATATATATATATATATATATATATATATATATATATATATATATATATATATATATATATATATATATATATATATATATATAATCGGGGGATAATAGACAGTGATGAGCGGGTGGTGTACTGAATAGAAGCACGGAATGAAATTTCGGAGAGCCGTGTTCGAATTACAGTCGAGTTCGTTATGTTCACTTTCATTAGAAAGGTATGAATCAATCTCTTCTCCTCCCACCTATGGGCTAAATAGTACGACAGGCTGGGCTCTTTAGCCATAGTCGGCAGCCCGTCTAAGCGAAGGACAACTCTGAATTTCAAACCTGAAATATATATATATATGATAAGCATGATATTGATCAAAATATCAATATATTATTGCCACACACACACACGCACACACACACACACACACATATATATATATAATTTTAACTCATTATTTTTTATTAATTATTTAGGGTATTTTGGGCCAATAATTATTTTTACCCAATGGCCTTTAGAATAATTTAAAATATAAAAGTTCCCTCCAATAGCCGCTAGGATAAGGCAATAAAACAGAAATACCCGACCTTGCTACCCATAATAGCCGATTGACCAGCATATATACAGTGATGTTCGATAAAAGTGACTCACCTGATTTTTTTTTACTTAAAATTTTTTTCGCCTATTGTTTTAATCTTACTAATATAAAGACCCTTTCCCGACTATCTAGTAAAAAAGTTTACTCACCCTAAGGTATTCTACTGATAATTATAATTTTGGATATAAATGAGATTTAGGGAAAAACTCTGTGCAAAAAAAGTGACTCACTTATTTCCTGCAACTAGTAATCAATAGAAACATAACCGAACAGCTTTAAATAAAGAATAATAGAGGTATAATTTATTTATAATAGGTAATATAGTTCGAAATATTTAATAATCTATGGGTCCTCCTTTCTTTTGAATAACCTTTTCAACTCTTTTTGGCATTGACTTGATTAGGTTCTGGCAAATCTCATCTCCAAGCATTGAATTCCATTCGGATATGAAATTCACAATCAAATCCTCTTTGTTGCTCAACTGCTTTCTTGAGAGCCTGTACTTTATAATGCTCCATAAGCTTTCTATGGGGTTGAGGTCAGGAGATTGTGGCGGCCATGTCATAACACTCACCTGCTTCTCATCAAAGTATTCCTTCATCAATTTTGATTTGTGACAGGGAGCATTATCCTGCATAAAAATGAGCTTGGTGGGGTCGATTTGCACCCTTTCAGCAGAAGGGAGCAGACAAGACTTTAAAATTCTCTTGTACTGCTCGCTCCTGTGGGTCTTTTCAATAGGTTTTAAGAAACCAGTTCCATGAAAAGAAAAGCATCCCCAGAACATTATACTGAACGGATGCTTGACAGTACTTACTGATAAATTCAAAGATCTTTCAAAGTTTCTTCTTCAGATTTTTGAATTTAGCTCAACTTTCGTTTCATCGGAGAAGAGAACATTTAGTAAAAAAAATCAGGTGAGTCACTTTTATCGAACAGCACTGTAAATAGTCAAGCTACCACTGAACACACATGGCCTGAAGATTGCGTTCAAGCATGAAACAGACTCTCGCCACTTCGGATTATAGGAGGCTGCTTACAGTACACGCTGTTCTAAACGGTCTCCCAGCTAAGTACTGAGCGACTCGACTTTGCTTAACTTCGATGATCGAAAGAGAATTACAATAGCGAACGCTTGTGCAGAACCAAACACACTCTTCGAATACAGAGAACAGGTGCACATGGTGCGTCCTCGGGTTTTAAATTCAAAGCTATCCTTCTCTTAGACGAGTGGCCAACCAAGGCTAAGGTGACTCTTCTGCTCTACTATCTAACGCATAGCTAGGGGAGACGGAAAGATTGATTCATATATTTCATAAGGGTCTTTTTACGTAAGTGAATCTAACGAATTCAACTGGAATTCGAATTCGGAGTGCCGAGTTCGAATTCCGAGACACTATCCCATTCCAACACCCACATTGGGTGTATTTGGATAGCCATTTTTAATTCATGCAGGTTTAGTTGCAGAATGTTCTTTGTTTAAGTTCTTTTTATTTAATTTTTCCCGTTTCGGGACATTTTTCTAGTTTCTAAGGAGAACTTGAGCATAATTTTTCCATTCTCTTCTGAACGTTTTCGGCTAACACTAGTCATTATCAAAATTGTTTTTGTGTGTGAGTGTATTGATAGGATTCTGTTTATAGGTGTATTTTCGGTAATTTTCATGCATTGCGTCTTTGATCAAAAGATTATGAATTAAACTGATAGAGCAACATAATCTTTTAATAAAAATTCTGAAGATCAAAAAACATTAGAAACCTAAAGTTTGTTTTTGTGTGTATGGAAGTTCTCTGCACACAAAAGTTCGAGTTTGGCGCCAAAACTCCATCAGACGCGACCCATGCTGTTGAGTCGGTTGTCTCTTACAGTTCCTGCTCGTCAGATGTGTCTTTGTTAATCGCTGATATTATTGTTTTGTTTTGTTTTGTTTTTTGACTGAGAATTTTTTTTAAGCCTAAGATATCCTTACTGGTAAGAGTGAGAAGCAAAAGAGAAAGTCATTATCTATACATTAGAAAACAGACTTGCTGCAGAAGCTTGATCATAGTGTATCTGCAAGGCGCCTGACTAAAGATTACGCTGATGGAACCGCCATATGACAGAAAGAGAAGTTAATGTTTAGCAGTTACACTGATGCTCAAAAAACTAATGAAAGATAGGAAAACATTACATTTGGACAAAGAAAGGAAAATAAGTAAAGATTTTCATAAAAATTTGGCATATACTTGGAGAGACATTATGCATATACTATCAATCCAAAATCCGAAAAATTCCTAATTTAGAAAAGTTTCTCTCGAAAAGTGTTTTGGTGAGCGTGTACTAGTATATATTATTTACGTGGAGTATCTCGTAGCAACTGCAGGAGAAGATCAGGTAACCAAAGGGAGTTCTAGTTTTGTAACATCCCATTTTCTTTTCTGTTCTTGCTTTCCGGTTTGTTTTGGAAAGAAGATTTCCTGGTAGATCATGTTCCCTATATCTTCTTGTCGGCAGAGGCTGTTTTCCACTGGTTGTAGTTGATTTAGCAGGAAATAGCAGTCTTTTTTTTGTTTTTTGTTTAAGGAGTCCTTATATATTTGATTGCGAGGAAACACGGAAACAATATACCGGACACGTTGTTTGGTTTTAGTGAGAAAAAATAAAGAAAGGACAAAAGAGGAAGGAAGTCTCATGTGAAATGGAAAAACTTTTCAATTTTCAATTATTACTTCTTTAAATAATGACCTGCATTCATAATTATGATTGTTATCTCAATATTTTGTTAATGTTATTAAGCTCAAATATTCAACGATTCAACAGGGGAGTTTCCACGGATATTTTATAGTCGTGAAACTCACAAGGAGTTTATTCAATCATTAACGTTAAGATTATGATTCATCGAAAAATTCAAATAAAAAACCGTGACATTTTCACGTAATTATAATTTACGATTATGGAACTTGATGTAGGCTCGTAAAAATATTAATGTTTTTAAAATTATTTTCCGTTTAATATTATTTTTAAGATTTTAAGATGAATATTTTACTTTTTGGCTTATTTATAAGATAGCTTCGAGCAGATTTGAACGAGTTTGGCACCATGAACGACATCCATATGAAAATCAAGATCTGACGAGACTATTTAAAAACCTGAGTCGTGTTTTCAGGTTAAGGTTTTGTAGCAATTCGCGTTGTTGGGAGAAACTGCCTGTAGCGCGGACTATTCTATTTTCAATCTTATATACTAAATTTGTTATAACTGATCCATATAGCGATGTATTTGCAGTACTTACTAATTCCATATTCTGACTTTTTATGGTGAATTCAAGGTATATGCCATCACTGCTTTCATTCCAATTCCAGATCATAGTTTCTGTTTTGGAAATATTTATCCTGAGTTCTATTTCTTGGAACGTTTGTTAGACGATGTTGATTTTCTGTTCAAGATCATTCTTATCCCAACTATGAATATAATATAACCACCCACCCGTCATCGTTGATCTCGGGAAGGAAAGCTGGATCGCTGTCTTCTAATCGTAGATTTGTTTTGGGTGTAGTGTCTTCTACTATGTTCAAGATATAGGAGATCATGGCTCTCCACAACTTCCTATCCCTTGGGGCTCCTAGCATTTTTCGCTCTTTATAAGGTTCCGGCAAATTCGTTAGAGGATGTTGATTTTCTGTTCAAGATCATTCTTATCCCAACTATGAATATAATATAACCACCCACCCCTCATCGTTGATCTCGGAAAAGATCTCACTGTCTTCTATTTCTTGTCATCACTTTGCTCCGTGAGGGTTAAGTTTTCCAAGCCCTCCTTCCTCATTATGTGTCCAAGTAATTTTTAGCTGTCTTTTCCTGATTCTGAGTAGATGTGTTCTTTTTGTTGCCATTTTCTTTAAGACTTCCTTGTTGCTTACTCGTTCCGTCCATGGAACTTTCAGTATTCTTCTATAGAACAACATTTCTTCCTGGTTTTCTCTTCATCCGTGGGGAGATTGTCTAGCATTCGTTGCCATAAAAGAGGATAGACAACACAGCAATGCAGCACATTTTTCTTTGTTTTCAACGAAATTTTCCCGTTTCTTAGCATCTTTCTTAGCTTTTGGAATGCTTATTTCGCTAGTCCAACGCATGTTCGGATCTCGGTGTCGCATTTTCTGTTCAAACATTTCACAGATATTTAAACTCCTGCACTTGCTTGGTGTTCATATCTCCAGTTTGTTTAGGCTTTTTCTCTTGCCGTTGTCTATACTGTCTTCTTACAGTTGAGCCTTTTTCTTGTTGTTTTCTTCTCTTTTAACCTTTAACATACTGCATTATTCACTACTTGCCTTTCCATTGCATTGTTTTTCAAGGCTCCTCTACTGAACTACTTAATTTCAGTCATCTTCTGTTGCCATAGCAGGGTATGAGAACACAGCTGCAAAATTCAAACATGCTATCATTCATTCATCTGAAATACTTGCAGTGACATGATAAAAGTTTTGCTTTGCAAACAAAATCACCTCCAGAATGTTAAAGGTTAAACGGTCAGTGCCCATCTCTTCGCATATCTGTGCTTGTGCATGCGCAGAGGGTGATTATAGGAAAAGATTAAATAAACTGGGGCTTTCATTTCTTCCTTATCACGTTCCCGATGAGGTTTGAAATGTTTCCGTATTGTGTTCCTCGACAGACATGTAAAATTTTGTGGCCGATAAATTTATTTTATTAGATCGATGCATTCACTATATTCGGAGCTTGGAGGGCAGTTTCTAATTGGTAAGAAGAGGAAGTCTCTATTGATGCGGTCATATGCTGCTGTGATGTCAATATAGAAGGTATACAATTTCCAATTAGAGAGGTATGCGCTTCCTGGAGTTTGATGAGATATATATCATCCTTACATCCCTTACCAGAACAAAAACCAAACTGCATTATGAGGAGTTTACTTTCATAAAATGTTGAGAGCCTAGTTAATATAATGTTCATTAATAATTTTACTATAATGGACCCAATTGAGATACCTGTGTGTTTCCGTAATGCATTAATGTGTAATAAACCCCACTTTTTGGGGATGCGTTTCTGATTCCAGATGCCCTTCATAAAATTGAAAACTTGTTGAATTCAGCTATTTTTAAAGGGTCAAGTGACGCTTTAGTATTCCTTAGTTTTTTTGTTTTTTTTAATGGCTTTCTCAATTTCCTCACCACTAGGGTCTTTATTGTTTATGTTTGAAGACAGACTTTGTAATGATTGGATGTATATTGGTATATGTTCTGTTTCTGCGGACAGCTTTAGTTTAGTATGGTAGGGGGTTGAAATATCATTTAAAGTGTTTTTAAGACCAGGACTTTTCTTCTGTGTTGATTTTGAATGTATGTCATTGTGATTTTTCGCTTTTCTTCTTTAACACGTTGTCTATGCTGCTTGGCTTCATTAATCTCGCTTCCAATTTTCTGGAGATACTGGTTTCTCAAAGAGGTAATATTTTTTTTTTTTTTTTTAACTATTTAGCATTTTCCCTTTCATTTTTCCTCTTCTACTTGTTTCTTTCTTGTATCAATTTTTCAACTCAGGATTGTCGTCCCAAGGGTGTAGTTTTTCCTCTTAGGTACTATTGGAATGGTCTCACGCGTTTTAACTAATGCTGATAAGATATTGTTATTTGATCCCATTATGATCAATATTTATTAGCATCAAATTGGATTATAGTTTATTGCATAAATCAGCACACGGATCGCCACAGCTACAGCCGTGATGGCCAAACTGATAAGGATACCAAGTTCAAGATGTACAAATCGCTGGTCGTATCCATCCTTCTCTATGCGTGTAAGACTTGGACACTCTTTGTTGAGGGAGAAAAAGGATTCAGACGTTCGAGAACAAATGCTTGAGAAAGCTCCTCCGCATCTCTTACTGGGAGCACAAAATCAATGACTGTGTACAGAGTAAGCTCAAAAGTCTCGTGGGCCGACAAGAATCTCTTCTTGCTACTATTAAGCGCCGGAAGATGTCATGGTTTGGCCACGTCACACGGCATAACAGCCTCTGTAAGACCTTCATGCAAGGTACTGTTGAAGGCAGAGGCAAACGAGGACGGCAACGCAACAGCTGATCAGACAACATTAAAGAGTAGACGAACATGATAATACTGGAACTCACCAACAGATCATCTTGGAGGGGGTTGCCTGTTTCTTCCGCCCTTAGGTCCTTCCAATGATTGAAGCAGTCATAGGACTGATGATGATGATGATGATGATGATGATGATGATGATGATGATGATGATACCCTTTCATTTTTAAGAGCTTGGGTGTTATGTTGGAGGCAGTGTTTTGTGACTTGGATTGAGGAATCGAAGAGCCGAGTTCGAATTCCAGTCGAATTCATCGAATTCACGTATGTGCTAATAAACTTAGGAAAGGCATGAATCCATCTCTTATCACCCAGCTATGGGTAAATAGCAGGACAGACTTGCGTGGCAATCGGTCTAGGAGAAGAAAATCTCTGAATTCAAACCAGCCTGGAGAGGGTTGTGTTCCGTCAGGCAATCTTGCACAAGACATACCACTTCTAATGCGGCTTCAGTGCGTGTGGTGCCCCAACGAGTTACGGGACTCGTGATCGATGCTATACCTCGGCGTTTTTAGTAGTTTATGTGAGTAGAATGGAATTGTTTTGTTGTCTGGTGTTGTTAGTTTAGCTACAAGTAGTCTGTGATTAAATCCAAAGTAGGATTCAAAGAAGTCAATAATCTTTTTTTGTTACATTATCTAGGCCGGGATCCAGTGTTTCATGGGATGGTCGAATCATGTGTTAAGGATGGAATATCTTTTTGAATGACAAAAATTTAAATTTCCACTTCCCAAAATCTGACCAAATGAACAAACATCAGATTTTGGGTGGTAGTATTTAGACTGAGAACTAGTTAGGCCCGACTTGCTTCTTATTTCTAAAAGAGTGGATATCATGAATTCTAGAATACCATATTTTGTTCTTTTTAAAGTATGAGTATTTCCATGCAAAGAATTCCGGGATTTCTCAGGGTTATCTTTTATTTATTTATTTTTTTAAATCTTATACAACTTCAACATATCGTACGCATTCTTTTTATAATACCCAACACTTTGCTTATTCCTTAGCCGATTGATACGATCAGCCAATATATATATATATATATATATATATATATATATATATTACTTATTGATATATATATCAATAAAGACAAAAGGAAAAATTAGCCAATGTGTTTTGGTCCTCTGAGGGGCTTTATCAAAGCAAATGTGAGGATATTATTTTGGGACAAGTATTTATATACCAATGAGGTAAATGGAAAATCAGGCGAGTTCATAGACGTGAGGTGATACAGTACAATGCTTAATGAGTGAAAGTGTATTGGAGATATTTTTAAATATATATATATATATATATATATATATATATATATATATATATATATATATATATATATATATATATATATATATATATATATATATATATATATATATATAAACGAGATGTAGGGACGATAATTTTTTTAAATTTAATAATTTCGGCTACTGATAGTTTTTTTTCTCTATCTCTTTCACTCCCAGTAGCCCCTTGCATTTTAGTAGCATAATCGCCTTGCCTGGGATGAATTGATAGCACACACACACACACACACACACACACACACACACACACACACACACACACACACACACACAAAGAAAAAGACAAAACAAGATATCTAAGTACATCAATATATCTACAATGATAGATATAAAAACAACTCTCATGCAATTAATATCTATCAGCAGATGTTTATATTTAATAATAAACACGACAATGAGATGGTATGTAAATATTCTTCTTTTTTATACTCTCTAAATATAAACAAATATTGAACGGTATCAGTTATTTATTATTGTAAGTATGAAAGGCTTGAAAGTCAAAGGTTGATTTATTCATATTGACAGTAGCAGCACGCGCAGAGAAGCCAGGGGCGTCATAGGTTGATTGCCCTGGCGCCATATGTTTACCATAGATAATCATAATAGCTGTATCATTCTAATGTCCTAAACTATTTAAATAAATAAATATTTCCCAGTATACTCGGAGACCCCAGCAATGCCGTAGCCTGTATAATCACATTTCTTCCTCCAATTCGCATTCTTCCAATCTCGATTCTAGAGATTTTGGTGTGCACGTTTCCAAATTATATCAATTATTACAGGTTTCTCTGTTCCCAGGTGACGTCCTGTTATTTTCCAAGCTTTTCATTTTCTTTAATCTTCAAGTCCACTGGCATAATTAAGTCGACAATCCGGCAGGTTTTCGTTTCCTACTTTTCGATTGTCAGATACGTTCGTTTGGAAGTGACGGTATGTCTGGATGTTAATATATTTTTTTCTATGACAGATTATGATATAATTTGGTTATAAAGGGTATGACTCTTTTGACCTTTTCTGGTCTATTTTTGCACTTCTTTTGATTTCTTATTATCTTAGTCTCAGTAACTTTATACTTGAAGCTTCTGATTGCGTACAATGATGGTCGAAACATTTCATTTAAATGGTGTGGTTAGTTTTAGAGTGTTTTATTATTTTCATTTTCGAGTCTAGTTTTTGCTGATACCGTTTGTTTACATAGCTGCACCAAAACTATTTGTACAGTTTTCCATGTAACCGTTCCTATCCTGTAATATCTATTTTGTGCAAATTTCACAGTTTTTGTCTATATTTCTAAGATGAGGCATTATGTACACTATTTACATTGTTCGGACTATCATCCTCATCTTTGTTGCTATAATTATCACAACGTTTCACCCGTTGTACGCTCCGGCCTTCTTCAGGTGGTTGGAATGTCGAATTGAAAAAAAGGGTTCAGTTCGACATTCCAACCACCTGAAGAAGACCGGAGCGTACAACGGCCGAAACGTTGTGATAATTATAGCAACAAAGATGAGGATGATAGTACGAACAATGTAAATAGTGTTCACAGTTTTTATTTCTTATGTGGTTTATAGTTATAGCGTTTTCTTTTTTTGAAATAAATAAGGCAAGGATTTTTTTACCATTGTTTGTCTATCTTCTTACTTACATGTTTGTCCATGATGCATTAGTTTTAGGCAGCAATGATGAGAGCTTATATTTCTAGTTTTAGGTGTCCTCTGCCTAACCATGCCCATGGTTGTTGGGCTGTGATAGTTTCTATTGGCTTTTTGAAATTCTTCCATTTTTCTTTCCTTGTTTTTCATGTGCTTATCTTCAGTTTATCTGAGGCTTCAGTTACTAAACGCCATTTTAATGATATTTCCATTAATTTTGGGAGTGTACTTTGTAAGTCTTGCTTTGTCTGCCAGTTTTGATGAGATTTCTTCCTGGATTTTAATTTATATTTAGTCTATGTCACCTATGAAGTGGTGAGTCTTTATTATAAGCTCATATCCACCTGCGGTCAGTTTAAACCGGCGCCTTATTTTTTTCATATATCTAAACTATAAGTTAAAAAAGGGACAATTTTACCGAAATATGTTGAGAAATTTTCATGTTTTTTTTTAATAAAAAAATGCAAAAATTAAGCAAGATTGTCACAATATATGGAAAAAAGGTAGCAGTTTAAATTGACTCGAAGGGAATATGGATTAAAATAATACCATTTGAAAAGCATTCTTATAGTAAAATCTAATTACAATCCATTCTTCAGTTAAAGATCTTTATGATAAAAATCATTGGAAATGCATATAAAATAGAATAGTTCCTAATGCAATCCTATAATAACTCATTCGCATTTTTTTATTTGTGACATTTTTCATATATTGCACAGATACTGCACTCTTATCACAGGCAGATATACCAGGGATTCTTGGTATAGTGCTGATCCATACGTAAATAATCGCGTCGTTTTTTATGAGTACTGTGCTAATAATAATATGTTTTGCAGGGTGCCTTGGGGGTACCTGACATTGTTGTGAGTACGCAGGTGGTAGCGCTGCTTGGAACAACTCATGGTCTGTGAGAAGTGTTGTCTTTAAGCTACAGGTAGGAATTGAGATGTGATCATTATTACCATGCTGAAACATCTAAGATTTGGAGAGGATATCAAAGATATTTGCCACATCAACTTTGGTGAATAAAATATGCGGTTGATATTAATATTTGAACATATGAACTGAGATAAACCCAAATTTATATTATTATTTTATATATGGCTATGTGTTACCCTTTCAACAAGCGCATATATTATTTGGTTGTTTTCCTTCCGTGTTCATAATAAATTAGTTTATAATTTTTATACTTGTTAAAAAATTTATACTTTCGTATTTTAAATTTGCGAGCATCAAGTGATGCCGATGCTCCTTTTTTGGCTTGTTCTCATAACTTTTTTGTAAAGTATAATACAAGTTACTTTGCACAGTTCACGGTGGATCATTGCTCCCGATCAATCATATCTAAAGTGAATTTAGAACATACTCCAGTGTCACAATTTCTCTCTCTCTCTCCTTCCTCCTCTTTCTCTCTCTCTCTCTCTCTCTCTCTCTCTTCACTATTTACCCATAGCTTCGACCTTAACAGGTGCTACCACTTCGGGTCAGAGTGAACCTGAGAACAACAACAGTTAAGAGGTGATTCCACGCTCCTCAAAACTTTTCACTCAGAGGCTTTGCTGCCGGATGTAGTTTATCGTCATACCCTTGTATGGGTGTCATGCATGAAATCCAGTTTGTTTGGAAATGCCAAAACTCTCACCTATATATACGGACGCTTTCTTAGAACATTGATTGAAAATGGTTTCAAACGAATGGATCCTCTGTGTTTTAAAGAGCACAATCCTTTAACAAAACTTATAGACTGTCGCTACACAATCACAAAGAACTGTATCAAATAAAAGTCATGTTACTTAAAAACTTCCAACAGCAGCAAAAAGTAAGGTTGATATAATCAAAATGATGATCCTCCACATTACCTTAAACAAAAGATTAGGAAGGAAACTTCCATCGATACTAGAAACAGCGATAAAATTAGACTTAAGAAGGCTATTTTTCAGAAAAACACTGTTTTAAGAGATGTCGAATGTTTCTCTCACCATTATCATCTCAGCATGTTTATATCTATCTATCTATCTATCTATCTATCTATCAAAGCCTGTTCATATCTACCTAAAGCCTATTCATATCTATCTAAGCCTGTTCATATCTATCTATCTATCTATCTATCAAAGCCTGTTCATATCTACCTAAAGCCTATTCATATCTATCTAAGCCTGTTCATATCTATCTATCTATCTATCTATCTATCAAAGCCTGTTCATATCTACCTAAAGCCTATTCATATCTATCTAAGCCTGTTCATATCTATCTATCTATCTATCTATCTATCTATCTATTGAGAATTAAAAATAACTTCTTTTTAATTTATCGATTTATTTATTTATTTATTTATTTATTTATGAACATCAAAGTTGATTGGACATTTGCCAAATAAATCTTACCTGTATTTTCTTTATCTCTTTAAAAAAAAAGTTCTTTTCATAAATGTTTCACTGAAGGAAAAAAAAATGCATCCATGAATTTATATGATCATTTCCTCTATGATGGACTCCAGCATCGCTATTTACTGTTCTACCTCCGCGCACCTATTTTTATTTTTTTGTTTTTAATCTTACCGAACGTACTCATTCGGCGATATTATCGCTCTACAAGCTTATCTCTGTATCTCAGTCATCTCCACGTGTGTATACAAACATTCATCTTCGTATGAACGGCTTACTGGAGCTTCGTACTTATTTTCTCCCCAAGCTAAAATTTAGTTATGTGCGCTGAGTGGAACTTAAAGCCCGCAGATGGAGTTAGCGGGCCGCAGAGAGAGAGAGAGAGAGAGAGAGAGAGAGAGAGAGAGAGAGAGAGAGAGAGAGAGAGAGAGAGAGAGAGAGAGAGAGAGAGAGAAAGAGAGAGAGAGTTGTCGGGGTTGGTTCGGTTTTAGGGAGAAGAGCAAGCAATAAAAAATATTCTTAGGTAAATATAAATAAATAAATAAACAAAATAATAAAATTAGATAAAAATAAAATAAAATAAAATAAAACAGACGTGTAACTTCTTTTTGCACTGGTGATAAAAAAATCAAAATCAAAACTATTGTATACAAACAACAGAAAAGGATAAAAGTTTATTTAAAGTTTTATGTATCGGCTGTTGGAAAAGTAATATTTGTTTTGGCTGTTGGTCAATTGGTTTCATATTTTGTCTGTTCAGGTAGCATATATGTTGACGTGTCATGATTGCCTGTTTTATGTTTTAAATTGGATCTTCATGTTCTTTTTTTATCTTTATCTATCTAACATTCGTCCACTATAAGGCTTGGGAACCATCTTAGGTAGAAGGTTGCTTTTAAATTGGTAATGAAAAATTAAGTGCGTGATTGAATGAAAGAGGTGTTAGGAGGTGAAGATTATGAGAATAAGGAGACCAGATAACGATTGATCGTTGAATTGAAGAGGTTAAGACTGTAGTATTGACAGAAGTATCCACGCGGGAATCTATTTCACAAAGTGGCTGTTCTCTAAGTTATTTTAGTGTAACTTTCAGCTTGTATTTGGAGCACGGACGAGACAAACGCGATTCATTTTCGTGGGTATAACATTGGCGTGTCCTAGAGGTAAATCTCTGAACTGCTGGGGAAAAGAATTCTTAACAAGACAGTTAATGGTATAGTCTTTTATTTTTATTTTGTGTAATAGAACACTTATGGAGTAGGAGCCTAAACTACTCAGATTTCTCGTCATTTCTCTTAGGGGCGCTTCAGACATTAGAAATTAAATATAACTCTGTCTCATTCATTGCAATATGGAAATGATTCTTGGGGGCGACAGCGTCAGCAACTTTGGAGTTAAGATCTTAGTCTTAAATTAACCTTGGCCAATGACGACCTGGCTTCTGACAACTAGCTCAGGAATAGTATATTTCTAATTATATGATCGGAGAGGTGTTAATAATGGATTATGTATCGATATATAATATTAGATTTTATCAAACAAGTCGTTGTCATGATAAAATCAATATTAACCAACCGACGTTAGTAAGGGTTTCTGGGTATATTTATATGATCAATGTATCATGTGATTTTTTTTCATCTTATGTCTATTCTTAGAAATATATCGATTATAACTCTTTTGTAGAATTCGGATTTTATTATGCAAACAAATTAAGTGAAAAATAAGATTTTATTGATTAATGCGTTATCGAATATTACGGAATATTTTTTTTATTATTTTATCTTTATATGAACTCTTTGATATCCTATGGCGTCGTTAACAGTTCTAGCATTTTGACTTTGACATTTCTTGCAGCAATTCTTAGTGCTTTCCAGAGATTACATTTTTTTTTACTAAAAGTTCACCCAGTACAATGCGCAAACATTGGTGGTCTTACAGTTTTGGGCCCTGAAGCTTGGACAGATATGGAGCCCCCATCGCAACTAGCAACAATGGATTCGAGGATCCAGCTGACAAAATGTAGATGAACAGACTCTGCCGAGTTCAACTTGTGTAGTACTCGACAGAAATAAACCTTTCTTGTACATATCAGTTTATGTACTGAATATTATTATTAATGTCTAAATTTTACATTAAAATGTGAATTAAAACTTCATGAATTTGTTTCTTTCTTATAATGAGACTTTTTTCCTTTTAACGAGACTGGGGTTTTGTCCACTTTTAGGATATGAGGCTGGGATTTTGCCCGTTGGGTTTTTGTCATGGATTCGTGTAAACATTCAAGAAAAAAATAATGATAGCGATTTCATTGTAATATTTTCCTATCAGAGAGTTTAAGCAGCTATCGCGGGAATCAAGCGAGACTAAGTCTTCTATTATTATTATTATTGTTATTATTGTTGTTGTTATTATTATTATTATTGTTATTATTGTTGTTGTTGTTGTTATTATTATTATTATTATTATTTCGAGTATGGAAAAGTATATGATGAAAAACATTCATGCACTATACCGTGATACATTCAATATAAAGAAACATTGCCAGACTGAAAAGCCAGACAGATAGAGAAAAAGAGAGACAGACTGATGTACCCTCAAAGGAACCCAAGTGGAAGAGTTCAAATGCTTAGCATCATTTTCGTCCCAGCAGGTCATTAAGTACCACACATTTCAAGCCGTAGGTAAACACGTAAATAAAACGTCTCCGACTGGTGATGCATTTGCCGCCATCGCTGTCGGTTGCTTCTGCCCTTTTCGTTCCCGCTTTCTTTTCCCGCCTTTCTCTACTGGCGTCTCTTCCTTCCCGATTTTTGTATTTCTTTCTCGCTTCTTATCTACTTGCATTTTACTCGGCCTTACTTTAACTTATCTTATCTCTGCTTATCTTATCTCTACTCTTGATGGAGAAATACTTAATTTTTTTTTTCACGGTTTATTTTTCTTTCATTATTTATTTTCGGTTTCGTCTTTTTTATATATTTTTTTTCGCCCTCATTGTTTCTTATATTTGCTTTTCGCAAAAACAAAAAGTTCGCACTGTTAATGGCCTTTAGTATAAGGACGTCTACTGCTTTTCCGTCAGTCTCCCACTACCAAGAATATTTCATTTTCCTGTTCAATCACTTCTGAATTTTTGACGTCAATGCGGAATACTTGTCTCTGTTATCTTATCCAGGATCCTCTGCTCAAGCTAAATGCCCCTTCTTCTTGCAATTAAACACCGACATAGAAATTTGAACTTGTTTGACAAAGTTTTGGCTGATATTGCACTGACATTTTAGAATTTGTAGCAGGTATAGTTAACAGCTTTTTATCTCGTTCGTAACGACTAAAAAAACATGATGTTTTAAAATACAAATTTTACACTGTATTTAATGAAAACGCATAGACATAAACGCACGGAAATAGAGACAAAATTATAAACAAACACAGCTTCTGGCTGTTCTCTCTTTAGCGGATTGAATGATCAGCACAAAGTCATTCAAAAATGAATGCACTGGATGGCAATGAAGATGACCGTGGACAGCGACAGCGAAGATGAATGCTTTTACAACATTGATGGATTTTTCATTACGTCTATGACACAGACAAAAAGCAACGTAGACTAAAATTTATTTATATATATTTGAATAGAATAAAAAAGAAAAGAAAAAAAGAACAGATAAAGTTTGTTTAGCGGCATATCAACTACTTATGGTTCATTTAATGCCAAAATTTAATTTTCTTGGCTGCATTAGTTATTTTTTTACAAAAAATATATTGCTGGTAATTTTTACCAAAAATGTATTGCCGGTAACTTTTTTAACTATGAAAATGTATGGCTGGTATTTTTCACTATAAAACTGTATTTATACACTTTCATAGTGTTTTGACCCCAGTTTTGGGAGTTAACTATTTGCCCATAGCTGGGACCCTAACAGGTGCTACCACCCCGGATCAGGGTGGGCTTGGGAACACCAGCAATTAAGAGGTGGTGCCACGCTCCTCAAAACCTACTTATCTAAGGCCTTGCTACCGATTGTAGTTTATCGTCATACCCACGGCGACAGATGCAGTGTTTGGTTAGTAATTTGTAACACATTAGTTACTTTGGGTCAGAGATATATATTACTTTCGGTTAAACTGTCTCGAATTCGACCGGAAAGAAAAGTTAACATTTAGGTCTTGTATATAATACGCATGCTTAAATTTTAGGTTGAAAAGTTTGATGGGCAGTGCGTATTATACTTCTAGCAATAATAATTGACACTGCTTCATCTCATAAAATACCGTCCTGAATACGACCGAGAAGAAAATTTAACATCTAGTTCTTTTATGTAATACGCACTTCTAACGTTTAGGCTTAAAAGTTTGGTGTGAAGTGCGTATTATTCTTTGGCAATAATAACTGACAGTATTTCATGTCATAAAAATTCAAGATGATATTACCTCTAATTCAACTAAATAAATAAAGGATAAACAAAATAAAGAATAACATTCAATAATCGGCAGCTTTTCTTTGTTCAAGCTGCAGCGCAACTGTTGCAGTAATACAGGTTTCTAGAAAAAAACTGTTGAGAGTTCGAATACTGATAAAAGTCTATTTTCCGAGGACAATATTTACTAACGATCGTAGAATGACAGTCTGAGTAGAGGCGATAAAAGTCATCTGAAATGAAAGAAATGTGACACCGAAATCCGAAGGCGTATTGGAACAATAAAAGATGCATTCCGAGGAGTTAAACAAAGTATTAAGAAACAGGAAAATTTCGTTAGAAACAAAGAAATGTATACTGAGATGCTATGTAATATCAATCTTGCTATATGGCGGTGAATACTGGACAAGTTCTGCACATATGAACAGGAGATGTGGTTCTACAGAAGGATGCTGAAAATATCATGGACGGGAAACGAGGAAATGTTAAGGAAAATTTAGACTAAAAGGAAGCTTATACTTAGAATCATAGAGAGTTGAAATATCTAAGACACATAAGGAAAGATGGCTTGTGGAATTTGATACTCACATGTCATACTGAAGACAGGAGAGACGGGGGAAAGGAACGAGTGACCTACCTAACGAATGGTAGAATATGGACTGGGAGCGATGGTGAGAGTACAAATATTACTTAGAGCTACGAAGAATAAGACACTGTGGAGAGCAATGAACGGCAAGAAGAAGAAGAAGAAGAAGAAGAAGAAGAAGAAGAAGAAGAAGAAGAGGAAGAAGAAGAAGAAGAAGATTGAATAATCTCGTCATTTACCAGTGAAAATGTTTGGAACGCATAATGAGAAAAGAGGTCTTGGGGAATTTGACACTCACAGGACATATAGGAAGGCAGGAGAGGCCTACCTCTCGAATCAAGGAGTAATCCAAATAACGAGTTTGTGTAAATGGATGACATAATATGAATTGGGGCGGATAGTGAGAGTTACTTCTTCTATGTGTTGTGCTCCTTCAGGGTCGTTGGCGTTCATGACTGTCCACAATTTCCTGTTTTTTGTAGCTCTTAATAAATGTTGTCTTTTTTTTATCTTTCCTAAAACTTGTTCCGCCATCCATTTACTTGATCTCGCTAGGTAGGTTATGCGTTGTTTGCTTCTGTTCCTCGTGCCTTTAATCTGTCCTGTGAGTATCAACTTTTCCAATCCGACTTTCCTCATTATGTGTTCTATAAATTTCAACTGTCTTTGTCTGATGTTATTAATAACTATCCTTTTCGTTTCCATTTTCTCTAAAATTTCGTCGTTGCTCATATGTTCGGTTCATTGTATTCTCAGCATCCTTCTGTAGAACCACATTTCTGTTGCTTCAAGTTTGTTCTTCATCCGCGTGGAGATTGCCCTGCCATATAGCAGGACTGATTTCACGTAATAGTTGAGTACTCTTTTCTCTGTTTCTAACGAAATCTTTCTGTTTATTAATACCTTCTTAGCTTTTGAAAGGCATCTTTCGCTATCCCAATGCGCCTTCGTATTTCGCATTATCCCTCCTCTGTTAAAACACTTCCTAGATTTTTAAATTGTTGTACTTGTTTGATTTTGATATTTCTAATTTGCATGTTGGGCTGTTCCTTTTACTAACAACCATGCATTCTGTCTTCTTGGAATTGACGTTTAGTCCTTTCTTCTCGCTTTCCTTTAATATCTTCTATAGGAGTTTTTGTAGTTTCCTTTCTGTCTCTGCTATCAACATTATCATCTGCATATCATATGTTGTTAAGGTTGTGGCCGCCAATAATGGATACTGGTAGGACTTCTACTTCTCTCTCGCCATACTGCATAGATTGAATAAGTCCAGTGAAAGTAATTAAGGATAGGAAATTGTGGAGCGCTACGATCGCTACGGGGTACGGCACATAAAAGATTATTATTATTATTATTATTGTCATTAAATTTATTTCCTTCTCAGTGATCAACTTGTCTGCAGTGCTAGATTTAATCAGATTCTGTGCCCAAGAGGGTTTTTATTGCGGAAGGGAAAAATGAAATTTAATAGGCCATGCTTTTCAAGAATCAGCTTTATAAAGAGTAGCGAATGATTTTCTGATTTCAAAGGTATAGAGTAATTTATTTACTGAATTTTCTGACCGAGATTAACATCTGGAAACTGAAAAAAATTATAAAACTCAAAGATCGTTTACTAATTATAGATTTGTTTATTTGTTTTTTCACATCAAAATCTGACATTTCATTCGTTGAGACTGTCTTTGCCATTAACATGCATATATATATATATATATATATATATATATATATATATATATATATGTATATATATATATATATATATATATATATATATATATATACGTAGGGGCATAGGTAGCAGGAATTGCTAAAAAGTCCTCATCCCGACTAAGAAGGAATGTCAAAAAAAAAAAAAATCTGATGTTTGGTCATTTTGATTTTAGGAAATGTGTCAAGCCGGGAACATTTCATACATAATGGACGTCTGCTAGGGCGGCTAGCCAATCCCTATCACAGACACCTGCTCAGGCACATAGCTCAGCTGTTGCTTATACTGCAATTATACTGAGCGGACCTTAGGTACAGTTTCTGGAAGACAGAGCTAATCTGTCATGATCAACAGTTTGAACAACGCCAGTACGCTCAAACCCTCGGTCACGATGACTTGTGACTTCGTGCTAGCAGAAACATTGACGGCTTTCGAACAGTTTCGTCTACTTGGTTTCACTCACAAGTCCTGGGTCAATCCGTGGTATGGTTTTACAGCACTTTGAAAAGGTACCGCACGGTGGGAACGCCTCCCCAAACTGAGAATATCAAGAAGACTCCTTCCTGACAAATCGATCATCCTAATATAACGAATCAACTAATTATATATATATATATATATATATATATATATATATATATATATATATATATATATATATATATATATATATATAATCAGCAAAATGTACTCATCCCTAAAAATAACGAAGGCAACTTGACATTTTTGTGAAATAAAGCGTATGACTTCGTCAATTCATTTGAGAAAGATATATGAGTAATCCGGAACATTTACTGGGAGCAAACCGCATGCATACAAAGAGAAAATGATTTTTTTACGGTTTATCAACCCTTTGCAGGTTATTTAAATCCAGAAAATATTTTTAGATTGTAAGTGTTTGGGGGAGATTTACTGAAACATGTCCTAATAATCAACCTATAGCTGGGGCTGGGGGCTAGAGGAGAAGCGAATTCATACCTTTCCCAAGGGTATTTGCGCGTAAGTGAATATAACGAACCCTACTGGATAACTGGATCCTAATGGACAACGGCTCTCTGATTTCCATTTCCGAGCCGTTATCCATCACGCCACTCGCACCTGTTATTAACAAACGGTTACCCGTATAGGTACTAATCAGGCTCGATGTTGTTTATCGTATGAGAACCGGTGTTTCATGGGATATGGTCATAAGCCTAGAAAATGAATTAATAAACAAAAATAGAAAACTTCTTCACCGGATTTATTCAACCTATAAAGCAAGGTGATCCTAAGAGAACTATAGCTACTCTATCAGGTGGACACAATATTAACGTAAGGTAGTAAAGGAATGCGAGAAGAAAGTACTATCAGTTGTAAGAAGGCACAATGCATGCTCGCTAACCAGATGAATAGCCCAAGATGTGAGCTACGAATTTGAGATGTCAAAATCAAGCAAGTGCAGAAATTTAACTATCGGGAGGGGTGCTAATAGATGACGGAAAATGTGGCACTGAAATCCGAAGACACATTAAAATAGCGAAAGATGCCTATCAAAAGCTAAACAAAACATTAAGGGACAGGGAAATTTCGGTAGAAACAAAGAGAAGAGTACTGCTATGTAATATTTATTCTCTTTTACGGCAGTGAATATTGAACAGTTTCGTCACAGATGAATAAGTAACTTGAGGTCAAAGATATATGGTTCTACAGAAAGATGCTGAGAATATCATGTAAATAACGAGAACGTTTTAAGGAAAATAGGAACAAAAAGGACGTTTGTACTTAAATCAGAAAGTGCCAGCTGAAATCTCTTTGACACTTAAAGAGAAAAGAGGATTTGGGAAATTCAGGAAATTCTGAAGACAATATAGATCGAGAAGAACAACGAATATCGTACCTAACGGGCTTTTGTAAATGAACGGCTGTACAGGAACTGCAAGGGATAGTAAAGGAAAAAGCAGAGTTTATAGCCAAAAAAAAAAAAAAAAAAAGAAAAGAGGAGCTTTGCACACACTCTCTGAAGGAACATGACGCATAAAAGAAAAAGAAATAGTGAACTAGCCCGTCAAATTCGTCTACGTCGTACTAACAGGGTTCAGGGACTTGTTTTATTCAGTGTCACAAAAAAAAAACTTTATTTTTTTTTCTTAGCTACTTTTAGGATAATTTGTCTGAACACACATGCGCGCACACACACACAAAACAAAACTAAACAAAAAACAAAACAAAATAAAACGAAAAAAAAACAAACATTTACATGCTAACGTCTGATTGGCTAATGTAGACCAGATCCGCTTATCTGTCGTTTTTTTTTTCTTTCATATTATCCCAACTGTGTTTAAAGTATAAATCAGGCATCATACGAAAAGAGAATTTAAAGATCGTCTGATATCTAAGCAATTTATAAAATTCTCTTAGAATTTTACTCACTGAATTTTAACGTGTCCCTCTGAAGCAAAACGTATTCGATAGGCTTTGAGTGATAAAAAGGCAAACAGAAATCAGATACTATTCAAACAGAGACACCTCCTGATAGGCATTCGATATAAGCAGTACGTTAATTGAAATCTGTGGGTCTCAGTTATGGTTGCTTGAAATCTTCGTTTGAGCAACGTCGCCGATAAGGCTGAGTTTTCTCCAGTCACAAAGAACGGTTGAACTCCCAACCGTGTCTCTCTGCTTTGAACGTCCGTTGTGTCGCAAATTCATTCCAGACCGGAAGTCAATTTTTGAGTTGCTATGACAGGCTATGCAACTTCCACCGTCGAATCACCCTCTTTTTTTCCGTATTCTTGTAAAGTCAAAATTCCACCCAGACAGCTTTTTACCAAAACTACTACTTTGCAGAACAGATTCCCGCGTGGATGCTTCCCTGACCACTACAATTTTATTCTCTTCAACACAAGGGCCATTTTTTTATCTATTCCCTTACCCTCATAATCTTCACTTCTTCTTACTTTCATTTCATACACATCATTCAATACTCCCCTACCTCTCGAGCCTTGTATTAGGTGAATATTAATATAAAAAGCCCCAAAGTCTTATGGTCATATCGTATTGAAATACCGATTCTCGTTCGATCACCGAAGTTAAGCAATGTTAAACCTGGTCAGTAACTAGATGTGAAACTGCCTCGGAATACCAGGGCTGTAAGCTTGGATGTGCGGATGTTGGAATGGATAGCGGCTTGGGATGAGAAATCGCCGAGCCGAATTCGAATTCCAGCTGGGTTCATTATATTCACTTACGCGTAAACACTCTTGGGCGACCATGAATCGAAAAGAGACATAATCACCCAGGCGCCTCACATCCGCCACTACCAACACACATTGGGCCAACGCGTTAGGGTAATGGTCCATATGACTTATGAATCTGAGGAAAGCCTGCGTCCAAGAAAGGACAATTACAGGCTGGGAAGAAGTATAAACAAAAACTCCCAGTGAGAAACAAGCTCACTTTGCGAAACTAGTATTTAAACCGCGCGGAAGATACTACAGTGTAACCCGGATATAAGAGAAACCCGGATATAAGATATTTTCTCTGGTTCCAAATTAGAGCCATACTTACCTAAACAAAATAGACCAAACCCGGATATAAAAGAAACCCGGACATAAGAGACTTCTTCTCCGGTCTCTTATATCCGGGTTACACTGTTTAATATTTTCTTAGATATTAACTCTGTAGCCTTATAAATTTAATCATCTGTTTTTGACACAGTTTTAAGTTATGCATATGTACAAAGGTTAAGAAATGCGTCAAGTGGCAATCTGGCTGGAGGCGCGACATGTAAGTTGTCGCGATAATTCATCAGAACGACATCGCGTCTCGTCTTGCATAGTCTAGTCGTATCATTGACGAAATGTACGACCAAACCAACTACAGTTGTCCATCGCTATAGCGCGGGCTTTGAGGTCCAAGATGGCCGACCTGCGCTGCAAGTGAATCACGGTAGCTGTGGGAGGGGGCAATAATTGGAGGTTGAACACTTACCTGATTTGGGGGCCCTATTTGCTTTATTTCGCGATATATTCCGTAGATAATAGCTCGAAAAGAACCTCAAAAATATATTAATTTATGCCAATGATTCCATAAGAAATTTCGTGTAATTTGCTTTTTAAACCACGCGCTAAGTATCTAATAAAAATTTCCCGAAAAGTTATTTTTTATTCTAAATTTACATGCCTAATTCAAAAATAACAAAGAATTTTTTATAAAATCTACCGTTTTGGAGTTATCGGCAATAATAATTCGGACTCATTCATGTCATTGTCCGCTACGGCGCGGCAGCCATTATTGGCATTGTTTGAAGCAGTGCGTGCGCAATAATCGAGACAAGTGAATGTCTGTTCCACAGAAAATATATGCAAACACCGCCAGTTATTGCTACCACAACTTCTTGGAGTAGAAGGTAGATTTTATCAAAATTTCTATATTTTCAAATGAAGCATGTAAATTTACACGTAAATATAACTATTCGGGAAATTTATTCCCGGGAATCCCGATTGTGACCCCTAATTATTACGTGCTATTTATATTTGTTTATTTGAGAGATTCTTGATGTCTACTGTCGGAGATTCAAATTGAACATGATCAACCAGAGAAAAGTACTTTTCTATTTATACCCCATTCGTGGTATCTGATTGCAGTGATTGAATTCCTGTTAATTAGTCCGATATTATAGGAGCTCTTTCATCGCGCGCGAAATAAAAATATAAAGTAATCATGTGTAATTATTACCAATAAAATTGGATAAAGTGTGAAACGTTCGAGGTGTTAAAATTTGGGCTGTTTGATCATCAAAATCAAGGTAAAACGTGTGAAAAAGGGGTGTAATTATTAAAACAAATTAGGAGCCATCTGATGATCGCAGTTTGTTCTGTCTATCGTGAAGAAGATGGCCCAGAAATTGGTAAAATAGGGTAGAATTTCTAAAAATGTGAGCGATATTGAGGGTACGAGAGCAAAATCTTGGGACTACTGTGGAGGACTACTGTATCAAGTAATACCATAATTAAATTCCCTTTTCACATCTGTTCGCTTCATGAAACAACTATTGTCCAATTTCATTTTCTGTAAATAGAGGGTTTTCAAATAAGTTGGACCGATTTTAAATATGAATTAAATTTAAGCGTCTAATGATTTTTTTCTTTTTCTTTCCGATTTAACAACTTAAGTCTTTGGCAATTTCAACTATGGAAGGATTAAAAATCAAACAGCGTAATAAAAGTTATCGAATCCTATTACCAAAATGGGCGTTCAAACAGAATTTGAATGAGAAATTCCCAGGTTGCATTCATCTCTCGAAACAGTGAAGTCAGCTGGCCACCACGATCGTGCGACTTGACGCCTTTAGATTTCTTCCTTTGAAGTCATCTCAAAAGCAAGGTCTATGCCGACAGTAAATTCAACGGCTGAAGGATGAGATAATGAAGCATATTGGTGAGATCGAGGGGCAGCTATGCAGAGACGTCATCAAAACATTTTGACCATCGAGTGGAGGTGTGCCGCCGAAGCATTGGCGGGCATTTGGGCGATATTATTTTTCACACATAATTGCCATGTTTTAAATAACAAGATCCAATTGAGAAATAAATAAATTTTCACCAATGACACTGATTTATTTACTGCTGACTTTGATCCGTCTTAATGAAACACCTTACATCGTTGTTTTCACTAAATTTTTATACACATGACTTTGTTTTTATTTACCCATGTACACAAGTGTTATTATATCGCGAATATAGTAATGCTATATTGTGGAGGTAACATGCATTTATATCCAGCAACGATTCCACTAAACCCAAGAACATAAAATATGCAGATGGCAGTTTATTGATGGCAAATACAGAAAAAGAAGAGCAGACGGTAGTAAACGAATGCGAGGAGAAAAGAATAACCACCAATTATAAGAATACAAAATGCATGAGCATTAGGAAGAGGAACAGACAAAGATGTGAGCTGCTAATTGGAGAAGTGCAAGTAGAGAAATTTAGCTATCTAGGAAATGATATAACAGATGATGAAAAATGCGACCCGTAAGCGCATTGGATTAGCAGAAAGATGCATTCCAAAAGTTAAATAAAATATTAAGAAACGAGAAAATGTCGTTGGAAACAAAGGTAAGAGAGCCCAACTGTTATGTAAGCTCAGTCCTCCTATATGGAAGTGAAGGCTGAAAAGCTTCCTCACAGATGAACAGGAGATTTGAAGCAACAGATATGTGGTTCTACAGAACGAAGCCGAGAACATCATCGACTGAAAATGGAAAGGAATATAAAACTCTAGCTTTGGATCAGAAAGTGACAACTGAAATTTATACGACACATAAGGGAAGAGGGCTTGGAGAAATTGACACTCACGGGACCAACAGAAGGCAAGAGAGGCCGTCGGAAACAGCAAATGGGGGGCAGGGAATAACTATTGCTTAGCACTAAAATAGATAGGACATAATTTAAAACCATAATCTCCCACGTCCTGTAGGGTCAAGGCACATAAAACAATAATAGTAAATGCTAATAAGTAGGTCAGTTAATCGAAAAGAATTTACGATTTCTTCTCGTGAAGTAAGATAGGAAATACATCCATGATAAAATGAGAATATTTTTCAGTGAGTGTGTTTACTACAGCCATGGATAAGACTTTGTATATAAAACGATGCGTGCGTTAAGATTTTAAGTGTTGATATAAAGGAGGATGATCCGTCTGTTTACATTTTTTTAAAACTCCGCCAGGCTTGTTTAATCTGACAAATTATCAATGTCCCACATGTTTTTAATTAGAGCTGTCTTGCCTATCTTGTGTTACGTTGCTTTGGTCCGGCAAAAATGCGTACGCATTCGCATACATATATATATATATATATATATATATATATATATATATATATATATATATATATATGTAAGTGTGTGTGTCTGTGTCAAAGTAAGAGTGTAAAAGTATGCGTTAGCAGATGTACGAAAGACAGAAAACTTAAATGGGAAGAAGTCAAGAATAGATACAACGAGTGAAAAGAAAGAAAAGAAAAATGTGAACCAGTAAATGAAAAGAAGTCAAGAATAGAGAGAAAGTGTAGAAAGAAAGAAAGAAAGAAAGAAAGAAAGAACATAAAAAGTAAATAAAGGGAACTCGAGAATATAGAGAAAGAGTGGAAAGAAAGAAGAAAGAAAGAAAGAAGGAAGGAAGAAAGAAAAAAATGAACGGTCAGTGAAAATATATAAAGAACAGAGTTAACATGTAGAAAGAAAAAAGGAAGATAGAAAGAAAGAAAGAAAGAAAGGAAGGAAGAAAAAGAAAGAAAGATGGAAAAGTAAAAAACTTAGCAAATGAAAAGAAGTCAAGAATAGAGTGAACGTGTGGAAAGAAAAAAGAAAGAAAGAGCATAAAAGATAAATTAAAAGAACTTAATAGAGAGAGTGTGGAAAAAAGAAAAGAAAGAAAGAAAATTAACTTAATAAAAAGATATCAAGAATATAGATAACATGTAAAGAGAGAGAGAGAGAGTGAGAAAGAGAGAAAGAAAGAAAGAAAAAAAGAAAGAAAGGAAAAAGAAAAAAGAAAGAAAAAAGAAACAGAAAGTTAGAATGAAAGAAAGAACAAAGAAAGAAAAGAAGATAAACAAAAAAGAAAGAAAAAAGAGAAAGAAAGAGAGAAACGAAGAAAAGATGGTTAGGGAAAGACAGACGCATGAAATCAAGAGAAGATGATTATGATGCAAGGAACTTGCCCAGAAGGGAACATTAACGAAGTAACCTTAAATCAAGTGGCTTCTTGCAGGGTATAGAGTAGACAGAATGGCTACACATATACAGGACAGAAAGTATTTGTTTATAAACACAGTCGGTGTCTCACTTTCTTTCTCTTCCTATACCCTCGCCACACACATATACATCCATTTATACATACATACATATATACATAAACACATCGGCAAAACTCAAATCAGTAGAGAAATACTCTAACAATTGCACTTATACAATTACTCACGCCTGACGCACTTGTGTAGTAATGAATTCGGAGAGCAGTTTGATTTATCAGTGTGTATTCATGTGATGCCAGTCAGTCTGTGTTTATAAGAAATGTCTATTGGTATGCTTTCATAGATGTGTCTCTGCGTGAATTCTATCTGATTTTTTTTTGTCCTCCTCCTATTAGTCAAAACATATCGAACGTGTTGGTTTCAGAAGTACCCGTGACATTTATTTCACCATTAAAAAAAATCCTATCAGGATTATGGTGACGAAAATTGTCACTGATAACGAATGCCGTTGTTACAGTATTTGATATTTAAGGTTCGTTTCCAGGGGTGGCCAGGATGACACACAATTAACATAGAATACACACGCGCGCGCGCGCGCGCACACACACACACACACACACACACACACACACACACACACACACACACACACACACACACACACTAATCTGCTGTGTATCTCTTTCTTAGATAATGTATTGTAAAGAAATCATATATTAAATGCGATAATAATTTGTCTCAACATTAAAATTCCGTTATTAATAAAAAAGAAACAAAAAAACAAATAAATGTTCGGTATTAGCTATAAAAATAAAAATAAAATTCCGTATTAATTACAGATTTCTAAAAAATCTGATATTGATTATAAAAATAAAGTTAATATAATTCGTCTATCGTCCGGATCACACTCCTCGCCGGTCTTTTGAATAGGCGGATAGGTTTATATATTGATTCCTGTTTAGTATTGGGCTTCCGGTTCCTTCTAAAGTCTATTTCAACTCCATACTTCTAACATCTCCTATACTCTGAAACTTTATTTACTATTTGCAGAAGATCCTCGAGCTACGCTGGACCCGACGTACGGCGTTTCGGGGTTACGACGACAACTCCCATAATATAGTACGACGTCACGAGGCGCTATACAGGAAGACGGCGTTGTTTCTTCGCCGGTTGTACGCCATATTCGATTGTGCTTCGTTCGCTATCTCTTGTTTGTGTCGCTTTTTGGGAACGTTTTGCCCTTCATTATGGCTCCCAAGTGCAAAGCAGACTCGTGGATGCTTATGCAGGTGACTTCTAAGCTACGTCGAAAATCAGGTCATGTCGCGCCGTAGGAACGGATCTCCGACGTAAATCGAGAATCCTTTGTATTTATTTATTTTCTCTTTAATATGAGTAGATAGGTTCGTATATCGCCCGGTTAACACTCGTCCCTGGGCTTTTGTTTCCTGTTTAGGATTGGACTTCCGGTTTTCATTTCATTCCCAGTAGCCCCTTGGTGGCAGTATCGCCTTGCTTGGGGTGAATTGATTTTAAAAAACAAAACAAAAAAAAAAAAAACTCCAGTATTAATTATAGGTTAAAAAATGAATTAAACGTTATTAATTATAGGTTCATAAAAATTTAATTTTCTCATGAATCTTAATTCTTAAGTTAATAATAGAATAAACTCATGAAGAGTTCTACGACAATAGAATATCCGTAGAAATTCCCCTATCGCATCCTTAATTTTTTTTACCGTAACAGTTCCATTTCATTGAAACAGCCCTGTTCGTTCTTTCTTTCCTTTATCCTCTCACTGAAATCAAGTAATATCTTTTCCTCTCTTTCTACGTGATCAAAACGGAATAGTGCATTATTTATGAAGTATTGGCAGGGCATAACGGTCGTGCGAACTAACGAAGAGAGGGACAAGCACAATTATAACAGCATTATAGGTTAACAAAAACCCGGTATTAATTATTGGTTTTTACCCAATGAAATTGGAAGCTGAGCAGAAATAAACTGGACAGGAGCCAGCTACTCATTTTTGTTCCTTTGTATATACTGACATACTGAAGAATATAGAAAGTTAATTAGCGTGTGTGTTAAGGTCATCTAAGTTAAAAAAAAAAATGAAGAAAATGCGTTAGTTTTAACCGCGTATTTCTAATACCAAACCACCGGTAATGACAATAATTAATTTTTTAATCAATATTACTAACCGTCGGGGATTTTATCATGGTTTATCATCAAACAGGTAACAAACAGTCACTGCATTTGTAGTGAATATAACTCGAGAATTTATAAAATCTGTAAGTTCTGCTTTCATTTAATATCGGATGTATCTTTTTTTTAAAACGAGTCGCAGTTCCTGTATTCTGAAAGATATTCAGTGCACATGCGCAGATATGGCCTGTGTCAGCTAATCAAACATTAGCGTGCACATATTCATGATGTTGTAAAACTTCGGAATTTAGAAATTAAAATATTTTTTCATTTAGTTTTTTTTCAGAATTTAAATTAACATTGAAAATTACTGATAAGAAAATTCACAGCAGAACAACAACAAAAAAAACCCGAAAAAACAAAACATGGAATTTATTTTAAAATTTAAATTTCATCGATCAGATATTCCCGCACAAAGAGTAAACTTCCGACATTCTATCGCCATAAAACTACCTTTACATTTCATGTTTCGTTGGTTGATATTGTGTTTTCAGCAATATGAACCATTAAATAACTTGCTACATTTTCAATTCGTTTATAAATTAATCATGAACCTGTTCAAAAAGTATCAAGTATTTGCAGGCGTTCTGGCCAGATTCGGATGTCACAATATTGTAATCGTAAAACACGATTGGCACGTTTATCCATACAGTTTTATTTCCATGTTTTTAGTATGGATTTAATTATAACTTATTAATAAAGAGGTATATTATGTGGTTCTCGCAAGTCGATTTCATAGAAACCTATTTGCTACAGAAACCACAGTAACAATAAATAGTGTGGTAAACCTGTGTCACGAAACTCAATTGGGGAAAGTACATGACCTATCTGCATGTTTACTTTTTAAATACGGCGGTGACTTTTGGAACAACATTTATTCTACAATAAATTGATTTCGATTTATTTGTTATGTATCTTAAATTAAAGTATTTTTATGAACATTTTTATTTTTGTAAATGTCTGCAAAGATTGCAAGGAAAAAAAGCTAACAAATAATTCTCCAAACAAAGCACAAAACAAAACAAACAAATAACCCCTGAACAAAAAACAACAAAAAACAAACAAAACAAAATTAAAAATAAAAAGCAAAACGTCAAAAAAATCACAAAAAATAAAGAAAAACATAACAGATTTGCCGAGGGAACAAAAGAAACAATAAACAGTAATGTTTTCTTTTCGGTGTAAAAAAATGCAATACAAACAAACAAAACAAAAATTTAAAAAACGAAAAACAGAAATATAGCGTAAGAAAATAAAGCATTTTCATTTTCGTGCAGTTGCGCTTGTCATTATCGTCGGTAGTGGAACAGAAGTAAGGCGACTTCAAACATTAGCTGAGAGCAGACAAATTGCAATAAAATTTCAATGGACTGATTGCAAAGGTCTCTAGTATTTTTGATAAAAACTTTGTCTCAATAAAAACCAACATTTTTTTTGTGGTTAGATGTTTCATTCGTTAGATTATAACGATATTGACAACTGTGCCCGATTTTTCCCCGGAAAGATGGATTTGGCAGGTGGCAAGGATATTAACACGATCTTAATCTCGCCAATAATCTTGAAGCCCCCACGAAGAAGCTTGCTGAAGCATTCCACTTAGACTTATCCTATCGACAGCAGATTTCCCGACAACATCCAACGGGGTGTGATTTAGGAAGTTGTAGTGGAATTTAAAAGCAAAAACAAATATTCAGAAACATTCTTCGTTCGTTTAAATTTAGATTGGATTTCGGAAATACTTCTAGGAATTCAATACAACAATTTTGATAATATTTCATAGTATTTGTTGTTACTTGTAAAAAAATCTGTTTTATTCTGAAACCCTATTCCGCATCATTATTCAGTAATCAAAGATTTTTTTCCTTGCTTTCTATTATCTGAAGCCATCTTTTAATTAAACATTTATTTGCATTATATTAGGTCATGCCTGCGCAAAAATACTACCAGTGTGGCCTGTGAGAGCTTTTCAAAATAGTAAATTCTCCGCCAAAATAAATTTAGCGACCGATCGTGTATAAAAAGTCTTAGTTTTATGCAAGCATGATTTTATTCACTTAGTATTTCACTGTGTTTATATTCTATTATAATTGTACTCATCTCTACCGTTGCTAGTTTGCACGCCATTATGCCTTGCCAATATCTCATGAATAATAGACTATTCCATATTTATCACGGAGAAAAGACACTCTACTTGGATTCAGTAAGAAAACGAAAGAAGGGAAGAAAGTTAGAAAGAAGGGAAGACAGAAGTATTTCAACGGCTGTTTTTGTAAAATGGAAAAATTGTCAATTTCAGTTTTTTTTCCATTTGTACACCGTTATTTTTTAGAATAACGACCAGCATTCATATTTATGGTTGTTAATGCAATATTTCGTTTAATTTGTTAAGCTCACACATTTAACGATGTCTTTTGGGAATTTCTACGGATATTTTATTGTCGTAGAATTTTTACGGATATTTTATTGTCGTAGAACTCACCACGAATTTACTCTGTTACTAACTGAGGAATTAAGATTCATCAGAATATTAACATAGGAAAACTGTCTGTCTAAAACGAAAAAGACAATTTTCTCGTCAAACCTTTCTCTCTATATGTTCCTAACGCACTCAGGGTCAATATTTTACTTTAAAACCGTGGTTCCCAAAGTGGGGTGAACGCCTCGCAGGGGGGAAATTTGATTTTTAAGGGGGGACAATTTGAGAATGTGCTATTAACAGTGAATAGTGCGTCTGTGTGAGTATGAGTGTGTGTGCGAGTTAATGCACACGCTGCATACGCAGTATGCATTGTGTGTATATATGTACTATGTAATTACTTAGTTTGTACCGTATAATATATATATATATGTATATATATATATATGTATATATATATATATATATATATATATATATATATATTAGTAACAATATTTTTATAAATATTGTAAAATTCTAAAATTAAATGTTTTTTGCAGCAAGGTTCACCTTTTACAAGGCTCGGGAGCCACTTGAGGTAGAGGGTTATGTTAGGAGGCAATTTGTGCGAATAGGAGTGGAAGATAACACTTAACCCCAGTCTTGAGCAGGGTAAAGATTTTAGTGAACGGGGAAACATTCTCTTGGGGGTCGGTTCCACAGAGCAGTTGTTTGCGGAAAAAGCTGTTAGAGTGGAACTTATTTATCACCGATGGAATACGGAGGAAATGTCTGTGGTTTGCTACCATGTAAGTGGGATGGTATGTCCTTGCCGTGAAGGTCTGAATTGGTGGAACCAGGGAAAATAATTTGTCCGGACACTTTACATGGAAGTAGCAATAGATCAGCGAGAGGTTTATGACATCCCGCCTGTGGGAAAGAAGTTGGAGGCTTGAGAATAACTGGTCACCCACAAGGGCGCAGAGACGCTTTTGGATTCTACCAAGACTGGAGAATGAGGTCTAGACAAATATGACAACAGTACTCCATGTTTGGCCTGATTGTATATATGCAGCCTCAAGTTCTTAAGGAAAGTTAAGTTAATGGCGTTTTAGGCTTCATCTCCGTTAACAGGAGTTCACTTTTTGAATAATAAGAATTATGTGTCACAAGGCGATGAGGGGGCATCAGGATTTTATAGATGCTTAGGTGGGGCATAGCCCAAATAGTTTGGGAACCACTGGTCTAAAAGCTCTACCATTGAGGCTAACTTTCTGCGATCAGTTTAGCACTTGTAATTAAGAAGTGGGTACAAATGAAAACATTTGAAATTGACAACTGTCGGATGTATCCTTTTTTAAAAGGAGTCGCAGTTCGTGTATTCTGTAGCAAATATCAGTGGTCAACTTCTTTGACAAGTAATAGGTACTCTTTTCTATTCAAATGTGTCATTCAAACGAGTCTTCTCGGGTCACTATTATTTTTTTTTTTACAAGTAAACTTCATGTTTATCACTTCATATTCCTTCAGATATTCCATGAATCATTTTTCGAGTTCTGGGGTCTTCCATAACGCCGTTTGCTTTTGGACTGAGAATTGCCTTTGTAAAAACGCTTCAAAGCATTCCCGTCATGCACCGACTGTCTTATTGAAATTTATTGTGTGAAATTACACAATTATGGCACAAGGCCTAAAAAGGGGAGGGTTTGAGTCTGGTCGACACTAACTATCTTATATCTAGCTAATCTGATTCACGACCCATTCACGCATTATAATTTCCACATTCACCATAAAAACTCGTCCGTCACCAATCAATCCTCCATACACCACAACACCGCATCCTGTCTAGGAGAACCTTCAAAACGCGCCCCATGCCATAAAAAATCTAATGATTATAAAATTTGTTCTTAAAAATTTATGGATGAATAAAACGAGAGCGGAGGGAATGAATCCCAAAACAAACTAAACATGAACACAAAGTAAACTTAACATAACTGATGTTAGTAGGGCCCGTCCAACCCTCAAAAAGGAGAGGCCGCGGTATTCTGCCCATTGGACAAAATCAAAAAATATACGGACATGGGAAAATAAAAAGCTGACCCAGTCGAGATAAAAAAGGGGCCAAAACAAGCTGGGGAGGGTGGAAATTTCAACTTGCATCATAACCAAAGATGCAGCCGGGAGCAGGCCAGGAACAACACTTACTCACATTAACTAGGTACACAAAAGCTTGTCTAACCTAACCAAGGGGAGGGTTCCGCAGGAAACCACCCCGATGTGACGTAGGTTGACCTAAAAGAGAAAATCAAGGCTAGCCCCGCACCGACTATCTTATTAACGTAAATTTTCAATAATCAAGTTACTTATTTACGCTGCACTTCTTCTCGTGTAAATTATCGAGAGTAAAAAGTGTTTAATTTTACATTTTCATTTATAAAGATCAATTTCCTTTGATTAGGGTGAACATCGACTCGTCCATCCGCTATGAGTAGAACGTCTGTTCATAAGAACGGTCGTTGCAAGGCGTAGCGTTTGAGTAGTATGCTTTGCTGCACTGAACTACGGTATTCTCTATGACTATTATTAATCATATGATTAAACTTGCTCTTCACCCAGTCTTTTGTTTCAGTGTCTCCTTGCAGTATTATTAACTAGATATACCAGCGTCATACGAACTTTATAGCAGGATGTATCATCAGTGGTAGCACCTTTGCAGCGAAACGGTCGACCCTGCTTTTACTCAGGTGAATTTGGATGTCTACATCTAATTTCTCACACATGGTTCCAAGAAGTCGCATGAGCACTACAACGGCCACACCCTGATCAATGAAATCGACCTGCCGGCCAAACTGTAGTTGGAAGGGTTTCTTTCACAGGTAGGTTTCTCCACAACCTACCTGTGCAAAAGCAACCATCAGGTCAATCGCCAGCCTGGGCGTAGGTACTGTACCTCAGAGCAATGATAGCAAGAGAAGCAAATAAATATGTAAATCAAATTCATGACAACCCTAAAATATGTGAATTGCAAAAACATATACTCATGGGTGCTTCTAACATCTTGCTTGCACTTCTCTGCATGAATTAACCACAATTACATTTTTTCTGTTTGCATGCCATTTTATGTGTCTGTAACTTCTGATGCAAAAATCTCGTTGCCTCTTGAAGTCTCTGACACTTGGGGTGAATTTGTACTACACAAAGCAATGGAATAATAATAATAATAATAATAATAATAATAATGATAATGATAATAATGATGATGATAATAATAATGATGATGATGAGGATGATGGACCACAAGAACAGAATGTGCTTTCTTATTGACAAGATTGCAGATTGTAATGTATCTTTGGAGATCTCCAAAAAACTATAGAAAGATCTTGAAATGGAAATGTCAGAAATGAGGCACATGAAGAGGTCAATAATTCGAGTTGTAGATGGAGAATGGTTGGAAAAATTGTCCGATAGACTGATTGAAAAGATAGCCATGAAATAAAATAAAAAAAATTATACTCACAAGTACAGCTCCCACATTACGTAGAGCTTTATCTATGTAAAATGTGTGTGATCATAGTTTTTTTTTTGTTTTTTTTTTTTTACAAAAAAAATGATCAGTGGAAGATATCATGAAGCCATTACTGACCTTAGGTCTCTGTTTGGGACCCGAAGGCAATATGTATACAACAGAAACCCAAGGAAATAATAATAATAATAATAATAATAATAATAATAATAATCTCAATTTCACTATTCAATCTGAAAATTAGAATTTAGAAAAAGGCTCGTTTTTAGGGAGAAACGAAGAGAAAGATTCCATCAAAATGACAGGCGGTAAACGTGAGAAGACATTGAAATTTGATCATTTAGTCTTGCCAACTTCATAGCTGACATATTTTCAAAAGCCGATATTAATAAAGGTCACATTTTCGTGTTCATAACATATGTTCTTTTCCTTTCTAAAAACTAGAACAAAGTCTCTTTTATAGTGAAATGTCATTGATTAAGATCAGTTAAATAGTTTTGTTGTAAATTTAATTATATATTTAAAAGAAAGATTATGTTCTTTCATAACAAAATAGCTCCATTCTTCGAAGATTTGCTGTCATTTATCCATGAGAAAGCGATGGGAAGGGAAGTTTGCTTCAGTTATGTCGTGTTTTTGAAATGTTTCACTTTCTTTTCAGCTTATCTTCGTAAGTGACATTTAATCCTATCAATTTTTTTCATTCGTTGTTATTCTGATCATTGGAATTTCTTTTTATTATTTCTATTTTTCTTTTTCACGTATTCTTTCCTTCTTTCTCAATTACCGTTTTCTTAATCTTATTTCTTTCTTACCAGCAGCATTTGCTTCGTTCTTTGTTTCTTCTATTCCAGATTTCATTTCATTTCTTTCTTTCTTTCTTTCTTTCTTTCTTTCTGTCATCTATTTCTGTTTCATTTGTATCCTTCTTTCTTTTTTCTTTTTGTTTATTCTATTCAAGATTTCATTTGCTTCTTTCTTTCTTTCAATTTGCTTCTTTCTTTCTTACTTCTATTTTTATTTCATTTTTTTGTCTTTATTTTTTCTTTCTTTCTTTTTGTTTACTCTATTCCAGTTTTCATTTGTCTTTCTTTCTTTCTTTCTTTCTTTCTTTCTTTCTTTCTTTCTTTCGTTCTTTCGTTCTTTCGTTCTTTCTTTCTAAGGCGTATATAAGATTTAATGAACTGTGTGATATCCAAAACTGACACTTTACATATAACCGAAGATGGATCAATAAATCTATAGCCTTATCAGAATCTTTATGCAAAATTTTTAACTGCATAATATTCGCTCCATTTTATTAATATTTACTACTGATTCAATTACATTATGAAGGAGACATCATGTTGAAAATAAATATTTATTGTGTAAAAAAATAAATACAGTTTATCATAAGTTTATAGTCTTATTGATTTAGTCAGGTCATTTCTTTCTCCGGTACATTTGTTTAATGTTGTGAATAGAGCGAATTTATAATTTATCACTAATCGTTTCATTTAATTTCACACTTCAATCCGGTCATTTTTTACTCTTCACGTTTTTTTGTTTCGTGGGAAGCATTCATTAAAGCAGCAGGAGAAGGAAAAAAAATTTTCAAAGAAATTAGATTGGAACATTTACTTGAGGATAACGTTTTCTAAAGTTACATTATCGGCCTGGAAAAATGATTTTACTACTTGTATTTTTTTTTAATTATATACGTGCGTGTGGGTTTGTTGGTTTGTGTATGTCCACGCATGCGGATACACACATAATGTCCACGCATGCGGATACACACATAATGTCCACGCATGCGCATATACAAATAATCATACATAAGTTTATATAATCATATATAAGAGCAAAAGTTCATCCCTATACGAGGGGGTGCTGAAAAGTTTTCAGCTTGACTCACTTTTTAAAATCAGATCAAATGACCAAATATTAGAATTTTAAAATCCTCTTTTTGGTCGGTTCAATAACTTTTCAGAGACCTGAAGTAAGTTATGAAATCCTTTTGCCCAGCTGTGAACTAACAAGAAAAGTTGTATTCTCTCTTTATATATCTCTTTCTCCATGTACGTACGTACAGCAATAGATAGCTGGTGTCTGCGTGTATATACTAGGTGCGATGGATAAATTGTCGTCTAAGTTACACAAAAATGAAAATAAAACTGACATTTCATTTTAACAGATATATTTACCAAAATTGCATAAAAATATCTTTAAATACTAAAAAGTAGATTTATTCAATAAGATCGCCATTGATTTCAACCACGATCTCCAAACGACTTCGGAATCTTCTGTAACTCATCAGGACGGTCTCCTTGTTTAAGTTGGTGAATGCTGCCATAATCCTTACCTTCAGTTCATCTTTGGTGTTACAACGAGTTTTGTTGACTTCTTGCTCAACTGCGCCCCACACATAATCAAGGGGGGTGCAGTCTGGAGAGTTAGGTAGTCAGATGTAAGGGGTGATGCCGTAGCAGAAATTGTCTGACAGCTATGACGGGGTACTCCTATTTGTGTGGCATGGTGCAGAGTCCTGTTGCCAGATATAGAGCCTTCCTGTAGCCACTCATTTGGCCCAGGAGAGTACTACCTCCTCAAGGCACTTGATGTAGGCTTCCGTGTCTGACAGAGTGAATTGCGTCATGGTGCTCTTTTTCTCACAAACGGTGCCCAACTGACTCTACTGTACTGTGGAGTCGACAAACTCAAATTCAAGCAACGCATGCGCAAAATGAAAAATATAAACTTACAATTTACCCATCGCACCCTGTGTGTGTATATATATATATATATATATATATATATATATATATATATATATATATACGTGCGTGTGTGTATGTATGTTTGCATGTGTGTGTATGTGTGTGTGTGTGTATGTGTGTATATATATATATATATATATATATATATATATATATATATATATATATATATATATATATATAATATAGGTAACTATACTCATGTCGAAAAACCTTCGAATTCTTGATTTAATAATAGCCAAATCAATCACGAAGGGAAAAAAAGGTTTTAAAAAAGAAAGAGCCAGGAACATGAAAGTCTGTCGAAAATAATCGCACAGATACAGGTTCAAAGCCCAAAGAAAAAACCCCGATACGAGTAAACAACTAAAGAGCTCGATACAAACGTAGAGCAAACCTAGTCAAATCTAATGAGACAGACAAACCTACCAAGGTTTCACTTAGGCAAATCGTCAGGGTCAGCTGGCCTGACGCTGCCTAAGTGAAACCTTGGTAGGTTTGTCTGGCTCATTAGGTTTGACTATATATATATATATATATATATATAAATAAAGAGAGAGAGAGAGAGAGAGAGAGAGATAACAGTGCTCTATTTAAAATACTTTTCGGTGGACGAAATAAAGTTTTCAGTTCGAAATTCAATCGCCCGAAGAAAGCCGGAGCATACAACGACCGAAACGTCGTGAACATGACGATAAAGATGAGGACAACAGTCCGAACAATTTAAATAATGTAAATAATTACAATTTCTCATCTTAGTTATATATACAAATAAATTTAAAAGAGGTTTTAATACACATAAAAATATATTTTTTTATATATTTCCCCATTAGCAGTTTCTTTTACGCTTAGCGATTTTTTAAATGGGTGCCAGTTTATTTTGAGCGCTCTCGAGGTCGATTGTTCTGTTCAAGCTTTTCAAAAAGAGAGAAAAAGTAAAAACCAATGAGGAAAAAAAAAGTGAACCCCCCCAAAAAACAACGAAAAGAACAAATAACCACAACATTCTACACGTACGCACTTAAGCGCAGACGGCTACATACACTCACGCACACATACTTTATGCAGAATAAAAACTCGCACCAATGAAAAGTGCTTATAAAATAGAAAAATCCAGAAGTCTAAACAGTCAATTGCTGATAGTCGCTGACGAATGGACGGAGTAACTGCCGGAGGGTCCGTCTACTAAACTCTGATGATGTTGAGATGCTGAAGGTAACATGAATCAGCTAACTGACAAAACTTTTACTTCTACTAATTATATATATATATATATATATATATATATATATATATATAAATAAATGGAAGAGGTTATAGTTATTCCAACAAAAGAAAAGTGTATATTTTAAACAGAAGAGTGAAACCGCAAACGTTTTTGGTTGTAATGTGGATTTAAAGAAAAATATATATTATGCTTTATTTTCCATAATTTTGCAACATGTGTTTTGGGTTTCGCGACCTACCACCAGTCCAAGAAAGACATTTGTGTCACTACCACACAAAAAAGAGAATCACACACACGCACGCACGCACGCACGCACACACACACACACACACACACACACACACACACACACACACACTTATTAACTGGAGTTAGGTGCTAAAGACAGAAAAAAAAATTCCTGTCTCATTTTCTCAGCCAAGGGAGAATACTTCTATATTTTCTCCTTGAAACTGATTTTAAACTATGATCAGAAAAGCAAACTTCTTTATGCAGTCAGTCTTGATCTGCAATACCCTTTCTGGTATAAATAACGTTTATTTTTTTATAGAGGTCCAATGCAATTCACGTAGTTAACAAATTCATCTTTACAGCTTTCCTCAAATAGCATTACTGACAACATTGACAACCGCTGATTCTTTAGTCTGAGTTGGGGCATTAATCATTCCCTGAAAATATATCTCTTCTTCCATTCCACAAATGGAAGTCATACAAATTATCGCACCTGTGTGCTTTATATGCTTTCCCTCACCATTTATCTTCCTTTCTGTCTTCCCTCTTCCTCTCTTTTCTCGCTCTCCTACGCCTATATTAAAGAGGCACAAGCGTAGATTAAAATACTTAGGTTAGGAGTGCTGAAAAGTTCTCGACCTGACCAAGAAACTATACAAAAGTAATTTCCGTTTGGTCATTTCATCATTTTGTTAAATGGGTCAGGATAAGAACATTTCGGCAAACCATCTGATTTACTGCGAAATATATATATATATATAAAAACTATGATCACACACATTTTACATAGATAAAGCTCTACGTAATGTGGGAGCTGTACTTGTGAGTATAATTTTTTTTATTTCATGGCTATCTTTTCTCTCTCTCTCTGTGTCGATGTGTGAGAAAAAGAATTAAAATTTACAAAAATGGCGACTATAGTTACCAGAGCAACAGGACTCTCGCTGAACATTTTCTTGGTTCAATGTCGGATACATGATACATTCAATGTAGGGCTGAGTTTAGAGAAGTTCAAGTTCATGAATTTTTCTAAAGATATAAAAAAAACCCATTAGCTCTGTTGGTGGAACTTAGAACAACAAACTGCCTACCCTGAGCAGTGGTAAGCCCACCCTCCAAATCCAATAGGACAACCTTCCGGTGGATGTTTGCAAATTGAAGCATAAGCCTAACCAAACTAACGTTTGCCTAACGAATCAAGCGTAACACTTTTTTAGTACAGATTCAGACATAATCCCGACATATATTTACATATAAAATAATGCATGAATTCGAACAACGTTTGAGTAGACACGGGTTATAGACCAGACTAATGTTTGTGTATAGAATCAATCGTCAACTCGACCAATATCAAACTCAAGTGTATACCCGACCAATGTTTGTGTAGAAACGCAGGCATAAACCCGACCAAAATCTGCGTAGAGACGGAAGCATAAAATCAACCACATTTTTTTTTACATTAACTGATACAGTAAGCGTTATATCAAACCTTAAATTAAAATTATCATCCTTTTTTTTAACCAATTTACTCCAGGGAAGGCAATTATGCCACTAAGATGCTAGGGGCTACTAGGAGTAAAAGATAATAAAACGCAGTCTTCAACAGGCAACAACAGATAAACCTCTACTCATGTTCAAAAGACCGGGGAAGAGTGTGAACCAGATGATAGGCGAACCTATCGACTCCAATTGAGAGGGGGGAGAGAGAGAGAGAGAGAGGGAGAGAGAGAGAGGGGGAAAAGGGAGAGAGATAGAAATTAGTAAATATAATGTCAGTGTTCAGACGGAAACGTTAAAAGTGTAGAGTTGAAGTAGGCTTTAGAAAGAATCGGAAACCCAATTCTAAACAGAGAACAAGGGATAAACCTCTACTCATGTTCGAAAGACCTAGGTGGAGAGTGAACCGGACGATAGTGAGAATTTAATTTTTTTTAAAAATCCAGCATACAAGTCACTTGGAAGCGAGATTTGAAATCCCTAAGTCTATTTTAATTTCTTTTCCACACTGTTCACCAGCTTCTTCAACATTTTTCCTTGTGGAACCCTTGAGAAAGTTTTCATGTCTCAGGGAAACCCTGCATAAAAACAAATTTATTATATAACATTATTGACATTTGTCACTTTTATATTTTATTATAATAACCAAGGATTTTCCAGCAATATGCCGAACGTGTATAGTAAAATTACGAATATAAAATTAAACAAAAATTACTTAAAAATGCATTAGCCTATTTATCATTGTGTCTTGCGGAACTCTCGGCAATCTCTTGTGGAACCTAGGGTTCCGGGGAACACCGGTTGAGAAAAACTGATTAAGACATGTGTGTTAATGTGACTGATCGGTATAACTAAACATAGGTTATTAAAAGACACAATTAAAAGTTAACAAATAAATGTCTGGTCTAAAGATTGCTTACTTCTTCGTTCGGGTTATTAAATAAAAACAAAAGATAAACGTAGAACGATCTTTTAAATTAACTTTATAAAAATGCTCACCAAGTAAACAGTTGTTGAGATAAAAGTTTTTTTTTTAATCATTTCACCGTAAACAAGGCTATAAAGCCATTAAGACGCAAGGGGTTAGTGGGTGCTAGAGAATATGAGAAAAATCACTATTAAGGAGACAGAACAATAAAAGAAAAGAATTAGGAAGACAGAAAATAATAACGATTGCCATTGCATTTAAATTTTTGAAGATCAATGTTGATTTTCAAGAAGTCGGAAAACAGTTCTACAAGCGAGAAGTACAAGAAGAGAAACTGTTAGCATAGAACTTTCAACTCTAAAATGATGAGACCTTGCCGCCAATCTAGTACTGCGCTTAAATTCATAAAATCTAGGCGCCATAAGGAAAGTTCATCAGAACAATTACCATGAAAGTATTTATAGAAAAGGCACAGGGAAGCTACGTTACGGCGATGGGAAAGGGACTGAAGCCGAGATACCAGGTTAGGATAAATAACATTGCATATTCTTCTTTAGATTTTATCATGAATCTCTAAATATATAGTAGGGAACACCAGGCCTGATTTATAAAAAATATTCTAAGCAAGAACGAATGATAGACTTATAAATATGTAAGATTGATTCTGGCGAGAAAAATTGTCTTGCACGATACATGAACCAAATTTCTTAGCAGCTGACCTAACAATTAATTCCGTATAATCTTTCTACTTCATGTCAGCTGAAAACGTTAGTCCGAGAAGGCGCAATGGGTCATTTTACTGGAGGTTAGCATCAGCCATAATGATGGAAAATAAAAAAAAGGTTCTCCCAGATGATTAAAACAGAACAGTTTCATTTTGGAGGCGTTATTAATAAACCACTCCTTGCCCCAGCTAATAACAGATTGTAGGTTATTTTCTTTTAGATCAGCTGTCAATTTGTCCTTATCGAACCGATCAGACTTGCTATTAAGACAAGAGTAAATAGTTGGGCCATCAGCGTAGATACAAAAATTTCTGAATGAAGTTGGTTGAAGGTAAGTATTCCTTATGCAATATAACAGAACATAGAGGATTATCTTTTTGGCTAATCCAATGTGATCCAAATGAAACTAAAGAGGAATCGTGAAATATCGTAACGGATGAAAATTGAACTAGAGAAAGGGTCGAGTATGCGAGTAGTAAACGGATATAGGCGCGAAAATCGTCAAGCCGAGTTCAATTCCGGGCTTGTCTGCTGCGGTCAATTTCACACCAAATATCTTTTAGAAAGGCATGTAACTGTTTCCTCACCTCCAAACTTTTGGTTAAATAGCAGGATTCTATAGCTTTGGATAGCAATTAGTATATGTGGGGAAAAGGTAATGGAGAGACCACTTCTGTCTCTTTCCAAAGAATACATGAAAGATAATAAATGGAAATCAACGGAGAATCAGGATCGTCTACATCCTGAAATGACATTATTTAAAAAGGTTTTTATCTACGATTATGAAAAAGAAACATAAATTATGGACAATAGGTAATTAATATTTGATAAATAGCAGGTAGAATTTGTGAACAATGAAAATGGTGTAGCTGATCGGTTATAACTTAAATATAAGTGATTTAAAAAAAAATCATTTCACCCCAAGCAAGGCGGGAATACCACTAGTACGCAGGGGGTTACAGAGAGTGAAAGAGAGAAAAAAAGACTAGGTATAGGGGGCATTAAGCAAAGGATAAAAGATGAACGGGATTCAAGAAGACAGAAGATGGCGATTGACGTTCTATTTAAATTTTTGAAGACTTCTTTTCAGGGAAGCAAGTAAACAGAAGGGAGTTCCACATGCGGGAAGTACGAGAAAAGAAACTGTTAGAGTAGAAGTGGCGGTTACATTTAACAATCTCAACAGTAAAAGGGGTGGGACCTAGATGCCAATATAGTAGCACGCCTAAATTCACGAAGTTGAGTCAAGAGGGAAAAGTGGTCATCAGAGCACTTCTCAAGTAAATCTGGACAATCACCTCACAGGCGAAGAGAAAACTGGGAGCAACAGAAGCTTGTTCCTACAGAAGGATGCTAAGAATTCCATGTACGGAACGAGTAAGCAACGAAGAAGACTTGAGGAAAATGGAAAATAATGGACACTTCTAGCTAACAACACGTGATCGCTGAAAAATGAGCATAGCAGGATAGTAAAGGCCTTAAACTTGACGAAAACAAAATTTTATCGTCAAAATGTTTATATTTTCATTAAGAGGAAAGAACAAAGTAATTTTTAATTATTTTTCAATATTTTTCTGTCTTTATTAGAGCATTCTAGCTTTTGATTGAAAAACCTCATTTCTCAGCATCAGCAGGTGTCCTACTAAATAACATTGCGGATTTTTGTGTATTTTTTGTTAATGGCAGTCATTAATTTTGAAAATCTTGCAAAAATAAAAATAATTGTCGGATTTTCATGAAACTTTCAGAAACTATTCACAAATGATGGAAATTATTATAAATAAGTTTTTTTTTTTTAAAGTCATGGTAAATGTTTAATATTTATTACCCACCCCCATAATTAATTTCATGAAAACTCATGAAATTTTAAAACGTACACAATAGCGATTAATTAGTTAAAAGCACAAGGCTTTGAGGAAAGCAAATCATTTTTTCTTTTCTTTTAGTTGACACTCGTCTACCTTAAAATCAGCTATGAATTGTGACATACAAAACTCAATAAAACAAAGATATTATTTAATTTCAAAAGCTTTTAGTTGCTTTTACTTGTTTGTATGACTATGGATAATATTTTCTGAAAGCAAGAAACGTTTTTGATGAAAAATACATTTTTACAACAATTATTTGTTATTTCTTAAATTATTTTATTGTTAAATTTATGTTTATTGCTTAAAGTTGTTAAATATTTTAAAATTAATCAAAATCGTGTACCCGTTAGTCAATGGTGTTATTAAGTAGATAAATATCATTTACAGATTATAAAATAAAGCTGGTTACAATCAGAAAGTTGCTTCTAGCTAAAAATCTAATATAACGTGTTTTTTTTTGTGTCCAAAAATAGCTTAAATTCAAATATACGGAAAACCGGAAGTATTATGAAAACAATAGTCCGTGACGTGGTTTCCGTTGGTATATAAATATTGTTCTCCGCTGGTAGAAAGCCTTTTCATTTCAATACAGTGTTCGTGCGAAACACGCGTGGAGAAACTTTTGGAGTTTTATTTTACTTAAAACAAAAAAATTACGGGTAAAATAGCAAAAAAGGCTCTTTTCAGGGCCACAAATATTTTACGAAAGTCTGATACGAATTGCATTGCATTTCTAAACCTCTCTTCTTACTTGGCTATAAATAAATAAAATAAAAAGTGTATATGATTATGTAATTATGAAAAAAAAAATTGCCTTTTCTATAGTCATATTACTTAAGAATAAGATTAAAGAAATTTGAAAAAATTTAATAAAAGAGAAAAAAAAATTATAATATTTCAAATGATAAGGGTACCTAAAAGTATTATTTACCTAAGGGTACTAAAGTATTATCTTATGAATCTTTTATTTTTATATTATCTGTTATAATATCTTTCTATATGAAATATCAAAATTAATAAAATGACTGGAAATACAAATAATACCGTAAAATATAATATATGCATATTAAATTATTTTTACACTTCATTAGAAAGGTACCTAATTAAAAAATTAATTTATATGCACCTTTCTTATGAAATTATTTTCTCACTCTCAACAGTCTTAGTTTAAAAATTTTCATAAAAAGCATCGTAAACGTAAAGGTGGAAAGCTAAGAAACAATAAAAAATTAGAACGCTGAAATTTTTCCTTAATAACTGGTTACATAAGTTGGTTCAATAAAAATCTAAATTATATCACTTTCGTCCATTCGTACGATGAATTAAGGTTTCGTAAGCTGTCAATACATGATGACAGGATCTATCGACACCTCATCATGTGTCACCGCTGTCTCTTTTTTTAAAGTACACTTTTCAGCGCATAAAGTAATGTTTTGTTTTAAAATATATTAAATAAACATTTAAATTTCTAATTTGGTAAAAATAAATTTTTAAAAAAGTGTAACTGTTTTTTGGCAGAATTTTAAACGGAAAAATTAACTATTGTTTACAAAATGGAAAAAATGGCTGATGATCGATTTAACCCCCCCCCAAAAAAAAACATGATTTTAAACGACAATTTTGGACGTGCTCGAAATGATTAAAAAAATGTCAAAAAATAATCAAAAAATACTTTGATCATTCCTCTTCATAATAACATAAACAATTAGACAAATAAAAATTATTTTCGTCAAGTTTAAGGCCTTTATTATCCTGCTATGCTCATTTTTCAGCGATCTCGTGGTGATACCTATAACTTATACTTAGAACCATAAAGAGATAGCTGACATTTCTGAGCCAAATAATAAGGAGAGAGGGCTTGGAGAATTTGACACTCATAGGACATATTGAAGGCAGAAAGGATAGAGGAAAACAACAGGCCATTGCCTAACCAGGTGTTGTGAATAAATGGCGGAACGGGAATGGGCGGTATGGAAAAGGGATAACCGTTGCTAACATCCACAAGAGATAGGGTGTTGTGGAGAGCCATGATCATTCCCGTTCTGAAGGGATACCGCACATAGAAGATGAAGAATTAAATATTGAACATCTACGTCCATTAGCTAAATTTATAAATATAACTTGAATTTATTTGTTTTTCTGTCTTAACTTTTAAAAATCACGGAAGCTCTAATAATGCATCGTAAAAATAAAATAAAATAAATAATAATAATAAAAAGTTCAGTAAATAAATAAAATACAGAAAAAGTAATAAAGAAAAAAGTTCAGCAAATTCCTGTCACAGACTTTATCCGAGTTTATCAGCTGGGTAGCCATGAAAACAAGCAGAGGTCACGTGTTTCAAAAACAACAGTGAATATTATGATAGAGTTCCAAAAAAATTAAAGGACTACAAGATAAGTTTGTTTTAACGAGAAAATTAATTAGAAGAAATTAGTTCCGTCTAATTGATTATCCAACAGCATGAAAAAATAAATAAAAATAGGGACACTTATACGAAGAAAAGCAACAAAAAAGAACATTTAAAATACAGATAAGATTGTTTTTCGGAGTTACTTTCGACATTAAAACAGTTATTTAGTATCGGTACCGTTAGAAAGAGGTGTGTGTATGTGTGGAGAAGCCATTTACTTGGCATGATCAAGGATAAAACTTGAAGTTCAGATCAAACGTTACGTAGACATTCAGTTAATATCTTGTCAGTTTGAAGATTGATGTGTTGACGATTTATATGAAACCTTCGCTAGTTCAAATGAGTGTTTTATGATCTAAAGGATCATACAAAATATATTATTATTGTACATACATATGTATATATTATATATTTTACCTATTATTATATCTTTATAAAATATATATATATGTCGGGGTGCGTGTCGAGAAACTGTTAAGAACGCTAAAAAATGAGATAGGCAAGCAATTGTGACAGTTGCATTCACTTTCCGTTTTGTGAAAGACATAGATTCATTTTTTTCTCTCCTCAGTCATGAGATAAATAACAAGGAAGACTTGGTTCTTTAGCCTTGATTGGAAACTAGATTAAGAGAAAGAAAACTTATGGATTTTAAGCAAAGGGAAATTACTATCTTTGCCAAGAATAATCATGGTAAAAGTTTATGGATACAAAAACATTCTGAGAGACGTTTATGGAGATCTCCCTCTTGGCGTTGGAAATGACGAACCAATACAGTTTGGAACAGGCGCTGCAGGATGTGTTGTTGGAAGGTGACGCAGAATGCCACCGATCTTTCGGAATCACAATCAGGATTTTATTTTTGGTGTACTTCTTAAAATTTTTGTCACTCGAAGGTACCCACAAGGTAATGTGTGTGTGTGTGTGTGGGAATTCAGAGTTTTCCTTCTCCTAAACTTCTGGCCACCTAAGGCAAAAAGAGCGCAGTCTGTCCTGCGATTTAATCAAGAGCTGGACGCAAAAGAAAACATCTGAATATTTTGTCTTAGTCTTCGAAACTCAGTTTTAGCATATCTGCTAAGAGCGATCATTCTTGTGAGACATTATCTCAGATTTTATAATTGCAAGACCATTTTTCCCAATAAAATTGATATTAATCAACCACTGTTGGTAAAATTTTCAGGGTGCATGTAGAATGAGAGTTTCAGCTTAGATATATAGCCTTATTAATAATAGTGTTAACTTGTTTAGTAGATGTCATGTACATTGTGTGATCGGTAAATTATCACCTTTTTATATTTTCAATTTCGCGCATGTGCGTTGATTTTTTTTTTTTTGTCAACTGCACAGTATAGTAGTGTCAGTTGGGCACCATCTGTGAGAAAAAGAGCACCATGACACAATTCACATCGTAGGAGATTTGGAAACGGCATGCCTGGCATTCGCACCGGTAGCTTCAATACGAACATTTCAGAGTGTTTGGGTGTCAATCTGAGGGACAGTGCGGGGGATTCGGAACGCGTTGAATGAGTCTACTAATGGTAATTATGAAGGTACGGCAGCTTGGAAAACTCACTCTGATCGTTCTGATAAGAAATATACAGTGTAACCCGGATACAAGAGAGTTGTCGGGACCGGAGAAGTCTCTTATATCCGAGTTTATCTTATATCCGGGTTTGGTCTGTTATATATACATTAACACAGGCTCTAATTTGGGACCAGAGAAAATCTCTCTTTATCCGGGTTTCGCTTATATCCGGGTTACACTGTATATATATATATATATATATATATATATATATATATATATATATATTTCTTGATTTACTTTTTGTATTAATGTAATTATTATTCATCATTTCATTTTAATTTGATGCATTATTTATGTATTTATTATACCTACTAGCGTAATGAAATTCGATCCTCATGGGCGTGTCATATTTATAGCCTTGAATACTCTTAATCAATCAGTCAGTTGAGTACCGTACACGCTTGGGTGAACATGCCTCTTCGATTCATGACTGACGAGGCAGCAGATTTTCCCGTAGTAAGCTACCGGTTCTTTCTGTGGTAGACAGATTGCCAACCAAGGCTATAGGGTCCTGTCAGTCCTGCTATTCAACTGGGGGAGAAAAGACAGATTCATACCTTTCCCAAGATTATTTGGGTGTAAGTGAATGTAACGAACCCGACTGGAATTGGAACTCGGCTATTCGATTAACAATTTCGAGCCATTATCCATTATACCGCCCGCACAACCAAGTTTACAGTACCTGCTATTCCCAAGAGGTCCCCCATGTGAATGTAACGAATGTATTTATTTTACAAGACGAGGGCAACAACATCCAGAAAACAGTCTGTCTGCCTTATGTGAAGGGGTTATCAGAGAAAATACAAAGGATCTGAGGTCCATATAAAATCAGAACAACCTTCAAAAGCTGGACGACACTTCTCAGAGACCTTTTCCAGAGTAAGACTCCCACATGACAAAAACTGTGTGTACGCCGTCCAATGCAGCTGCGGAAAGAAATATAAAGGAGAGAGAAGTCACCCCCTTAAGGTAAGGCTTCAAGAACACCAAAATGCTGTAAAGGGAAGTGGAAAAATCAGGCTTGGCTGACCACATATGGAGAGAAAAGGGAAATCACCGCCCTCTGTGGGATCAGGTTGAAATCATAGACAAAGAACATAATTGGAAAATTCGTAAACTTAAGGAATCAGCACATATGCTAGGCCACAAAAAATCTCCTGAGCCGACCAAGCATAGAAATGAATACAATATGGGAACCAGTAATAAGGAGTGCCAGAGAAAAGCAATAATAACAACAAAAATTGCAACATGAGCTCTGGTAAAAAACATGGAATGATAACAGCAAAAATTGCAATATGAGCACTGGTAAAAAAACATGTAACGATAACAGCAAAAATCGCAATATGAGCACTGGTAAAAAAAGGTTGCTGAAGACATTAGGTTTATAATGCCTAGAAATTCAGAAGTCCTCAAGGACATATGGCACAGTGGATAAAGGCGTTAGTTAGATCCAGTGACAGGACCCAAAGAGTGTGTGTTCAATACCTGGTTAAGGCGGTGGAGAACTTGGAGAGGGGAATTAACAGGAGATAACTGATAACTGACATCCATTAAACATGTCACGTGGAACTAGAACAGTCTACCCCAGCGAGCGAAATAAAGGGTTCAGTTCGACATTCCAACCACCTGAAGAAGGCCGGAGCGTACAACGGCCGAAACCTTGTGATAAATACGTCAACAAAGACGAGGATGATAGTCCGAACAATGTGAATACATTTTGAATTAACCGTTTTCTTTTAATTTGTAAAAGAAAAATATGGTCATATATGTTGGTTTGGGATAGAGGTACATCCTTTAGGAAAGGAGATATTTGAAAGAATCCGGGGCACAAATACACTTGGAAATATCTTAGAACTATTTAAAACAGTAACTAGACTTTATGTCTTTTGTCCTTTTCTTCAAATGAATTGAATATAGAGTCCCATGTATTCCAGACTTGAACTAAAATTCCTATTAGACATTAACTGTTGATATGTTAAGAGGACCGAGGCGCAACGGTGACGTTTGATTTGATTTTAATTTATTTATTAATGACAAAGAATACAGAAAGAAACGATGACAAAAATGGATGTACGTTTTTGCCGCGATTTTGTTCATGTGAAGATAATTTCCTCCCGTCGGGATGACCGATTAATTATATTAGAAAGCACTAAGCGTTTCGTACCTGCCCTGTTATCAGCAACGATTTAATCAGCGTTAGATTACACACTCCAAAGAGTAGCACGCATGCGCAGAGTATTAAAAAAAGATACTTTATTGAATATATAATCTGTAAATAAGTATTTTTAAAAAATATCACTAGTTATACTTGGGGCTTTTAATTATACAAAGTTTACCAAGTAAAATTATCACCCCTATGATCTAGAAAAGAGGTTTTCATACTACATTGTCTTATGCAAGTTTTGAGTTGTACATAAATCCTTCAAATACTTATAGTACAAAAAAGTTTATGCACTTAGCCAAGGCAGATACATTACTTTGAACGATTGGCTAACAAGCTATCTTATTTACTGGAGTAAACTTCAATAGATAATTCATCAGTGAGGACCCTGTATTATAATAAGCTTAGTAAATATCAACATTGCTCAAGCCTCGGCTGACGATCACATCGCGTTGAAATAGCGGTTCCCGTGCGATCACCGAATTAAGCAATGTCGTACCTAGATGTGTGACTGCCTGGGAATACCAGGTGCTGTAAGCTTGGAGGGTGATGTAATGCATAATGGCTCGAAATTGTTAGTCGAAGAGCGAAGTTCCAATTCCCGTTTAGTTTGTTATATTTACATACATGCAAACACTCTCCTCGGTTAAGGTTTAATTAGTAAGACGTATCAGTAAACCAGTTTTATCTCCTAACAATATATTAGATATTTCTCAGGTATTTGCACGTAAGTGAATATAACGAACCCAATTGGAATTGGAACTCGGCTCTCGGATTAAGAATTTCGAGCCATTATCCATTATACCACTCTCACATCAAAGCTTAAAATACCTGATATTCCCAAGCGGTCACTAATATAGGTACTGACCAGGCTTAACGTTGCTTAACATGTTGGCTCCCACACGACATACGAGAGGGTCGTGGTGGTATATCTGCAAGGCCCATACAACCCTCTGGTGGTCGTTTTTCCAATTTTTATTTATATGAGGATTATTGGGAGTGGGGTGCTATGATTGATTATTTATGAGATCATGGTTTACCGGAACCACATTTTTTTCCCAAAATATTTAAATACTTTTGAATATAGAAAATGAGTGTTAGTGTCAATCTAATACTTGTATATTGGGAATTTTCCAACGACCCACGGGTGTGTCATGTGGGAAACTGCGTTGTAAAATGGACTCATGTACCAAACGACACGCCGGTGGGACAGGGGTAATAAAAACTACCTAAGATATCCTTGCTTTATATAGGAAACAATGTTAAAACATAAAGTCGCTTGTACCAAAATTACGATGTAGTGTTTGGACCCTGGGACAACAAGGGAAATGAGGCTTGCGAATCTACGTGTTAACTTCGGTGATCGTCTCTGCGTGCGTGCGTGCGCGCGCGTGTGTGTGTGTGTGTGTGTGTGTGTGTGTGTGTGTGTGGTATGCATTATTTATGTTTGCAGGCTATCCGCACTGCATGTTGAGTTGGAAATGTTTTTATGTCGACACAAGTCGTGGTAGTTAAATATATGCTATATTCTTTGGGTTTATTAAAAAATTGGTGATGTAATATAGCGCTCTTTGTAGTTGGTAAATTTTTCATCAGGACTCTTTCGAAGTATTTTCGGCGTAAATAATTATGTCCTATTTTTAAAATTAGGGTCGCATTTCTGGCTGATTCCGATCTATATCTCACACACACACACACACACACACACACACACACACATATAAAACATATATATATGTGTGTGTGTGTGTGTGTGTGTGTGTGTGTGTGTGTGTATTATTATCAATACTATTCATCTGTATCTTTTTTGTAATGTTATAATAGCGAATACTCGCATTGATATTACGGCAATTTTAACGCATTATTTTAAAATGGGTCTCAGAGCTACCACAGAAGCCAGAAGTGGGGAAAAATGAAACAATACTTGAACAATAGTAAATGCCCCAAATTGCTTTAAGCGTTTTAAGCCTTTGAAATAAAGCCAAGGAACGAAGGGCTTTCAGTTAGCGATTATGATGCTTTAATACGTAATGGAGAGAAGACGCCGATCAACGGTGTTTGAAAACTGTAAAACAGCTTTTATCAGTGGGTTGAGTTTAAAAAATTTAAATAAACATATTTCTTAAATCCCTTGAAACATATTTCCTACTTAACACCTGCTTAACATTAACACCTACATTCTTAAGGACAGATCAATCAGCTAACGTCGTTTCTGAATCCAAATACTTAGATAAGCGAAACAAAAGATGAAGATCCTCTACTAAATCAAAGGACAATCCAACCCGCACTCACAGCACTCCCTGTCCATTTAGTGACTTCAATATAAACCTAGGAAAAGAGAAATTCAAGGTCAGTTTTCTCTATGCTTTCGCCAGAAAGCGGGGCAGACTGGTCTACTCAATGAATACCAAGAAGGATACAAGAATAAACCTCCCAAAATAACGTTCCCTCAGCGTTCATTCATTTTGAATGTAAAAAAAAAAAAGTTCTGCGTCAGCCTCTTCAAGCCTGAAACATCGAAGCATACTATATATAGATCATACACATATGATATAGATCATATATAACTTAAAAATAGCTGATTAAGAATGGAAATTATTTTGAGACATACAATACGATGGAATTGATTTCAATAAAAGCTGTTCAATTTTCACCATTTTCCACTGATGCTTATCTTTCATTTTGGGAAACTATTTTTTATTTTATTTTCATTGATTTATGTTTTTACGGCTTATCAACAATTTTTGTTAATGAATGTACAATCTTGAGTGTCTTGTAACTTAATATTTGAACATTGAAAAATCTTGAAGTTTTACTTTGACGAAATCAATAATCATGAAAGATAAAAAATACATCAATTCAAATACTGACTGTATTTTTAAAACCCTGAATAGTTTCTTTGGGCAAAGTACAATAATTTATTCAACTAAATTATGAATCTCAAAGTGTATGTATGTGTGTGTGTGTATGTATATATGTATGTATGTATGTATGTATGTGTGTGTGTGTGTGTGTGTGTGTATTGGACACCCCTACCAATTGATAAAATATATAAAAGTGATAGTCTCTCCGTGCGTGACTGAAAACTATATAAAACTGTTACATGAAATAAAAGCTGCTATGACATGGTATTTTTATTCTATCGCTCATTCGAGCAGAATTTTGAAGAAGGCCATATTTAATGCGGGAATCTCGCGTCTTCATGGGACTAGTGACAAAAATTGCCCACTTTCCTTGGCACTTCTCACTTGGGGCGCCTCAGACATCAGCTCTTGACTATGGCCCTTCCCACTCTCAACGTAATGGAAAAAGTGCTATATGGGAGTATGTCTCCCTTGTTCAGAGCATAATAGGGTAAGCAGTCTAGGAGAAGGAAAAGCCTGAGTTTACACCCCCTACCAACATGTCATGGCCCAGCTTGACAGAGTAAGGCTCTTTAATCCCAATATGCATGCCTTTCTTTCTTCTTTCTTTAACATTCTACATCTTTTAAGACAGTCATATAGATCAGAAATAGTAGCCCTAGTGAGATTTGAACTCACATTTCCTTGTTTTTGTTTAGTACTTTTTATCGCACTTCTAAGATCGTTTTACATTCTACGACCGCTAAAAATCAGCATGCATCAGAAATAATTAAAAAAAAAGCAGCTCTTGACAAGATTTTATAGGAACCTGCTTGACATGGACAGTGACATACTAATTAGATCACGGATGCATAGCAGCAGGCGAAATTCAAATTTAGTAATAAAGCTACATTTTTCTTTATTCGATATTCTCTACGTTATATTCTTTCCAACCCATGCTAATAGATGTAATAATCTATGAATTTCCTGAATGAAGCATTGACTTTATTAATTCTGTATAGATTTTCTTTCATCTTAGTTTCTTTTTATCGCAACTCATGTTATTTTTTAGACTACAATCATTAAGTAAGCACTAGTATCTTCCCAAGCTGTATTCCAGGAACTTCTAGTGAGAAATTAACTTATTAACTGCAGATTGCGAAACTAGTTTGTTAAGCATCACTTCATGAATGGTGCTTATTCAGAGATAAAACTGTGGCTTAAGTCTGACGTCAAAATATTCATGCGATCGCTTGGTCATTTTACAATATATAAGATTGGATTGGATTAAATATAAAAACGGAGATCAAATCTAAATACAAGGCCGTTAAGAAGACAACAAGCAACCTCACTATCTTTCTAAAGAACAAACATGACAGTGCGTCGTTTAGTTAGTGATATTAAAAAAAGAAAAGGAAACTGTGAAAAGCCATGTCCTCAAAGAATATGGCACTTATGAAGATGAGAGATAACCAAAATATTCCTTTCTGTTTGCCATTAATAAATAAAGCCTCTGCTCTCTCTTTCATTCCTTCATAAGCAGTGAATTGAAGAACGCGCACTTAGTATCACGTATTTTACTTTCGTTTTCTGTGAAGCAAGCACGACCCCCATGGCTACATACCCCTTCCCAGAAAACTTGCTTTCAGTTAAAAACAACTATCAAGCCTTGAATGTTGATTTCACTTTTCCCTATCACCCATACCTTAGGGGGCTTCACATGGTCCCCCCTCGCTGTCAATAAACAAAAAAATATCTCTTCTACTAAGAAAAAAATTTACGACATACTCTAACCGCTGCCGCGTCTAATACTGCCTGGTCTTTATTAAAACCAGTATGAACTCGTAAATTCCTCTGAGAATTACGAATAAGCGTCAACGTATATATATATTTTTATTACCATAGTTTAGAAGGAGATACGATTCCATCGCTATAATTAATGTCTCTACTCTAATGTGTGCAGATGTAGTGCAAGGAGTAAAGGTGATTCAGAAGAGTATGCTTATAGGTAAGACCTATTTAATTAAAATACACGAATATTTATATTTTTATACCACTCCCGAGAAATGCATCGCAACTATCATCATCATCAGCAGCAGCAGCAGCAACAGCAGCATCAGCAGCATCATCATCGTCGTCGTTCTCATCACTATCACAAAATGACTTCTTACAAAAAGCCTTTACGTAATCAGAATTACTTTTAACAGAGCGAAGGAGGTTTATAAGCTGTTGTTATTCTATAGTTAACTCCAAGAAAAATTCGCACCAAGTGCTGCTGTATAGTAAGTGTATTGCTACCGTTCGAATAAATTCAGGAGAATATTTTCATCACAGTTCTTAATGAGAGCACTAAGGGTCGCGCACTGATTGAAGCTAGGCGAATTTCCCATTTACGTACGAAATCCATCTTTTTGAACGCTTTTAAAACTCTTGCACGGCTCCAAACGCGTCACCCACCAGCCATTTCTTAACCTATGCTTCATTCATAAAACAGCATGAAAATACACAAAAACAGGTAAAAATTAATTCCGTTGAAAACATTAGAAAAACACAAGGAGGACATCTGCATGATTGAGAGACATCGTTTATTCATAAGCACTGATTTGTAAGATAAACCCAACATGTGTGAATTTAGATTTGCATTTAAAATTTATATACTAATAAGAAAGTTTTCATTCAATTTATGAATGATTTTAAATATCCATCGCTTGGGGGAATGAGTATCCTAACGGTTTACGACAAGGGGACAAAAAATAGGTGAACCGAGTTCAAAATTCCACCGGAATAGTTTGCATTCAATTTGTATTGAGGTTCTTGAGAAAGACATGAATCAACTTCTCTTATTCGATTATGTACAGAAAATACGAGAGCAGTTAACACGCTTTACGCCAGTCCATTTTGGGCATCGGTCTTTGTACTCCGGGCTTAACAAAATAGTCATTTGCATTTGGAAGAGCAGAAGTGTCATTTGGTTGTAGTTATTTACTTCACAAAAACAACCGAAAATAATGTATCTATCTATCTATCTATCTATCTATCTATCTATCTATCTATCTATCTATCTATCTATCTATGCTAATCTTCTTTTTCGTGATCTCATTCGATTCATATCTATCTATCTATCTATCTATCTATCTATCTATCTATCTATCTATCAGTCTAATTCTTCCAATTTCGGCTATCTAAGTCTCTTTCTCTCTTTCACTCTCTCTCCACTCTCTCAATCAATTTATCCCAGTTTGTTACTAGCTATAGCTTTCATGAAATCTATCTATCTATCTATCTATCTATCTATCTATCTATCTATCTATCTATCTATCTATCTATCTATCTATCTATCTATTTAAATTTCTTGCTCTCCCCTATCTCCTCCACTTCTCTCCCATCCATCTACCTCATGTATATCTCTGTATATTTAACGTATCTGTTAATGCTTTTTTCTTTTTTTTCGGGCACCAAAAGTCACTATCAAGTGAGATCATATATTAAGCTGCTAGAAATTATACGCGTGAAAGATTGATGTCGCCTAAAGCTATGATAGATACACAAAAATAATCCAGGTATTGGTTCCGTTGTTAGAGCAACGGAGTAATGTCTGAAAGATCTATTTTTTTACGCGATACGCTTTCACCGTGATAAATGAGAAATAATAACACTTTTGGTTTAATGGATAAAATGTTGATAGAGCCTATTGGGTCATCGGAATGTACTGAATTTATTCCACAAATGCACATTGGTATCATATCGAAAAGATGAAAGTTGCGATTTCAGCAATTTCCAAGAATACAAGTTAGAGCAAGGCTTCTCAACAAGGAGGTGAATTTCGGATTTTCAGGGGTGAATTGTGACCACAGTAAGTTTAAGGTGCGGAGAAAAGCAGTTATAGAATTTGGCCTATCTGGCCTGTCACCTTGAAGTGAGGAATGGCATTCTGACAAATGGTGAAAGGGGTGCATGGGGCAAGCAAGGTTGGGCCGGTGCATGATACGTGGTTTCTACTCGACTAAAAAAAAGATCTCTTAGAGCAGGGGTTTTCAACAGGGGTGAAATTCATTCCCAGGGGTAAATTGTGACTTTGGGGTGGGGGAGAGCAATTATAGAATATGGCCAATCTGGCCTATCACCTTGAAAAGGAGTGGGTAATGGCATTCTGACAAATGGTGAAAGGGGTGCATGGGGCAAGCAAGGTTGAGAACCCCTGAGTTAAGGGAATGGGAATATTATAATAGAACACACACACACACACACACACACACACACACACACACACACACACACACACACACACACACACACACACACAGAGTCCACCTGTAGTTTATACGGCATCTATGCTGAGCCTATCTTAGTTTCTGGCTCTTATAATCTTATATACGTCTTATAATCTGGTGTGATCAACAAGGTCAGTACACTCAAACTCTCGATCAAGGCTATACAACCCAGTCTGTCCTACTATTCAACCCATAGCTAGGAGGACCTTTTCCAAAGGTGCGTAAGTGAATGTAACAAACCCGACTGCAATTCGAACTCGGCTCTTGGATTTCTCAATCCGAACCGATATCCATTACATACCACAACGCACATATGGAGTGGCCTTCGTATTCGCCGAATTTGAACTCCATCGAAAATCTTTGGAGGATTGTCAAAAGACGCACCCATGCGAACGGCAAGCAATTTTCATCCAAGAATGAATTTGTGAAGCAATATCATCGGTGTATGAATCCATAATCCCTGAATAAATTCTGAATTTAACTTCTATGGACAGTCGGCTGCTTGAAGTCATGAGGAAAAATGGGAATTATTTCAGCAAATAACATTGCTTTTCTACTGTGCTATTCGACCAAATTTGTTATAGTTTTCATTGTATATTATTTCTTTAAATAAATCGTTTTTCACTTATTTATACTTTTTCAGTTATTTATGCTCCTATCACTCCAAAGTGATTCCTTTGAAATGGATGCATATAAATTGGAACGCTTTAAAATAATCATATTTTGTCTATTCCAGTATAAATGATGTTCGATAATAAAATAAAATCTTCTTCTTCTATGTACCGTGTCCCTTCAGAACATAGACGATAATGGCTCTCCATAACTTCCTGTTCTTCGTAACCCTTAGTAAAGCTTGCCTTTTTGCTATATCTCCTAATCTATATTCTGCCAACGATTCATACAAGCTCGGTATGTAGGTAATTCGGTGCCTTCCTCTGTCCCATTCGCTTTCAACGTGCCTTGTGAGTGTCAAATTTTCCAAGCCCTTTTTTCTAATTATGAACCCTAGAAATGTTAACTGTCTCTTTCCAATGCTCTTTCTAAGTGTCCGTTTTGTTTTCATTTTCTCCAAAGCGCCGTCGTTGGTAGCATGTTCCGTCTATGGTATTCTCGGCCCCATTCTGTCGGATCACATTTCTGTTGCTTCAAGTCGCTTTTCCATCTGCGAGGGGATTGTTAAACATTCATTACCATAGAGGAGTATCGTTATTACAAAATATTTTAGTACACTTTTTTCGTTTTTAATTTGCTTAACTTTTGGAGGGCATCTTTCGCTATGTTACAAAATTCCGAAATATTTGATTTTTTTCACTTGTTTATTTTTGGTATCTACAATTTGTAATTCCCGTGTTGGGCTCTTTCTTTTGCTGACAACCATATATTCTGTCTTCTTACAGTTGATGTTTAACCCTTTCTTCTTCCTTTCCTTTACTACCTTCTGTACGAGTTCCTGTACTTTCTTCAAAATAATAAATACGAATGTCAATGTGTCAAATTTTTTCAATTAAAGAGACACAACTCTCTAACTTTTAAATATCTCATCTTCTCTATATTAAACGTGAATATCAGTGTGTCAGTTTGTAACACTTTTTTCAATTAAAGGAATACAACTCTCAATAGCTCATCACCTTCTATATAATAAAAGCCAATGTCAGTGTGTCAGTCTGTCACGCGTTTTCAATTAAAGTGACACAACTCTCAGTAGCTCATCTCCTTCGTTGAACTTTTAAAAGGTAAACTTAAATGTTAATGGAATACTTAAATGCAGCGATCAATTTTGAGTTCTTTTGTACTTTATTGTTGCTATCATATCTTCTCCTCCCGACGTATTGCGATGAAGACTTAATCAAGAGCCCCCCCCCCACGCAGCAGTTAGCTTAAATGCTGCCCGATAGAGCGATTTTAAGGTAGTTTCTAATAAAATCTTTGATTTTGTTATATTTCAGATAAATTTCAGGCGTATATTTAATAGGCAATGCTATGGACTTTCTAAAAAACTCGAAAATCAGATTTACATTTTTTTAAAAATTTAAATGTTTTTTTTTTTTTTTTTTAAGCGTATCACCCCAAGCAAGGCTGGAGGCCACTATCACGCAAGGGGTTAAAGAAGGGTTGGAGAAAGAGCAGATAGGAGTGGTAAAGGAGAGGATGTGGTGAAAGAGAAAGACAGTGGGTCGATCAAGGCAAGGGGGTTACAGAAGATTTGGAGCGAGAGCAGATAGGAATGAAAAATGAAAGGATGTGGAGAAGGGAAGTGGATAGATCAAGGCAACTGGAGATGTCGATTGACGCTACACTTAAACCGTTCGGTTCTGTTTGAAAGATAATGGTCTAAAGCTAATTTGAATTAAAAGAAGAAATAATTTCCCTAAATAAATAAACTTTTTAGGCTGTATTAAAACATTAGTACTATTTTCGTTACTCGTCGATTCATCGAGCCGCCATTGTATACGAAAAATGTAACAATAAATTAAAAATTCTCTTTAAAAACCAATATTTGTACTAGAGATGTGTTTCGAAGCCTGTTAGTAAATTTAAGGATTAATTAACTGGATTATCTAAAAGTAATCCTTACCTTATACTTAAAACGGAATGAAAATAACGTTTTATTTGCGCATGCTCACCTGTGAGGTCAAAGGATAATATAAAAATACAGTCTTTCTCCCACTGTCCGAAAAAACGTGGGAAAAATTAAAAAAAAACAAAACAAACAAACCTGAAGAAGTACGGAAGACCAGCAGTGCGATCATCAAGAATTTGTTATTTATATTATTTACATTATTCGGACTATTGTCCTCACCTTTGTCGCCATGTTTATCACAACGCTTCGGCCGTTTTACGCTCCGGCCTTCTTCAGGTGGTTGGAATGTCGAACTGAACCCTTTATTTCGCTCACTGGGGTAGACTGTTCTAGTTCCACGTGCCATGTTTTAATGGATGTCAGTTATCAGTTATCTGTTAATTTCCCTCTGAAAGTTCTGCACTGCCTTAACCGGGTATTGAACTCACACTCTTTGGGTCCTGTCATTGGATCTAACCAACGCCTTTATCCACTGAAGAAGGTCGGAGCGTACAACGGCCGAAACGTTGTGATAAACATGCCGACAAAGATGAAGACAATAGTCCGAATAATGTTAATAATGTACATAATACCTCATCTCAGAAATAGACATTTTTTTTTATTTATGTTTAAAACTAAATTTTCTTTAACTTTATATAACCAATAGTTTAAGAATATATTATTTTATTCTATACACTTTTATTAAACTTAGTATAATGAACAATTTTATTTTTTATACTGACTGAATGGAGAGATATGGAGTTAGATTAATATCATAATACTCCTCCGATATTGAATAGCAGTCAGTCAACGTGAGATATCAAAATTATTTCCTTTTTGTACATCCATAGCAAAAATAATCTAACCGTTGATAAAAGAAAAAAGAAAAGAAAATTGTTTTAAAAACGATTCACACTTGAAAATGACATAAAACTTTACATTTTTTTAATCTTCAAACATATCTTTATTTAATAGAATAAATTATTGAAATGAATTAAATTTTAAAATTACACTGAAAAATTACAGATAACCTTTTAAAAATAAACATTAAGTTCAGATTTTTTCTGTCGAATCTGAAAGAAAATAACGTTTTTGATTAAATTATGCAGTCATAAATTTTCAAAAAATATTATTTCTAGAATATAGAATTATTATTTTATAGAATTGTTTTGGCAAGACGCGTGCCAAATTTTTTGTATGTCCACATTTGATATTGCATACATTTTTGCTTTAATAATATCTTCTGGGATTTCTTTTTATATAACTATCAAAACACAGACGAACCTCCCCAAAATCAAAACTATACACGCATATCGAAAAGGGGATGTAAAACATACCTAAAAAATATTTCCCTAAAGTGTTCTAATAAAATAACATATTCAGTAAAATATCCATTTATTAATGAATAAGTTTTGAAATTTTTGTTTAAATTGGATAATTCCCTGAATTTTGACAAATATTTTAAACCGGGGGTGTCGATTTTTTTACCTTCATTGCAGAAAAAAAGTATCCATTTTGGTGGTATCTAATATTTGAGCTAAATTTAATGACTCGAAAACGATTAGTTTTATAATTATAATCATTTTATAGATTTGCAGATAATGATGGAACGTATTGTAGCTTGCTAACTATTGGTTTACAGTGAGTTGTTTGGCTGTTTATTATTATGCAACATAGTTTTTTTGTGATATTTCATATAAAATTGATAGGCATGATTGATCGAAATTTAATGAATGTTTGGCCATGAGTTTTATAATTATTAGGTTGGTGCAAAAATAACGTCGTTTTTTGACTGAAGTTGAACGTCAAAAAACGACATTATTTTTGCACCAACCTAATACATATTTTTTAAAACTTCCCTTCTCCCTTAGAGACAGAGCCACTTCATTTTGTTGAAAGGCAGAATACAGCGATCATGCTTATTTTTATGGGGGTGGACGGGTCCGACAAGCACATTTTTTCCTTCTTTTTCGGGGACATCATCGCCCACCCGATAATATTTTATTTGATAATATATATTAGGTTGGTGCAAAAATAATGTCATTTTTTGACTGAAGTTGAACGTCAAAAAACGACATTATTTTTGCACCAACCTAATAAAATTAGAGAGACGTATGGGAGGGGGCATCTTAGATAAAGTCAGTGTTGTTTGCAGTGAGGGGTTAGATCATATTTCGTGACCTAATGACCTGTTGAGGGCATTTCAGTATTTTTAAGAAAGACTATGCCACTTTAATCATGGGTTGAAAAGTACATAGTGCAGCACTAAAAAAATATTAGCAAATACGTGTAATTTACACGGGTCCTGCTTGCTATAATTGTTATCATTTTATAAACTTGAATATAAAGATGGAACCGACTGAAAATTTGCATAGGGCAGTACAATATACTTACAGTCCTTGTTTTTCCTCGTGAACACCCATTTCAGTCTCGATTCTGTTTAATTTCGATAAAACAGACGAGAACCGGTGCATTGAGCGCGACTTGGCTGTAAGCATGTATAGACTGAGTCTATTCACATCAACCTACGCATATTGATGTTGGGTGGAAATATAAAAAAAAAAAACAACAAACGAAGAGAGAATAGGAAAGGCAAAGAGAAAGAGGGGGAGATTCAGAGAATGAAAGAGATAGAGAGAGGACTTAGAGGAATGGTCACGGATGACATCAATAAAAAAATAAGGAAAAGAATTAAAAAAAAATAGGTAAATGATGATAGGTCTAGATTGGGAGCTTGAAAATGTGGAGATGAAAGAAATCATGAGTGACGTAGAAAGTCGAAGGCATTGGAAATTGTAGCAGAGAAAACAGGCTGGCTGATAAAAGAGAGAAAGGCAAGGAAGAAGTCAGGTAAAAATGAAAGCCTTCGAACGATAAGATAAAGTAAAGATCAATCGCACCCAACCACGTTAATGTGCGGGAAGTCGCGATAATGTAATTGAACAAGTAAAGGAAGTTAGAAGTTAGTCAGTGAAGACGTCCTACGTGTGTTCACTCGTATAAGCACAGGCTTAGAAGATTAAAAAAAAGAGGTTTTCCGATTGAACATTTACCAACGAGAATTCATACACATTTATTCACTTCAAATAAATAAAGCTGATATTGAAAACCAAAAGACCGAATGGATTTGTTCAGGTGAAAATCGTTTGTGCTGGTTTCTTTATAGACAGAAACGTAACAATACAAAATAGACTGAATTTGCGCAAGGGGGTATTTGAAAAGTTTCAGCCCCATTAAGAAGCCCTTCCACACAACAAAAAATAAACAAACAAAAAATAAACAAACAAAAAATAAACAAACAAAAAATAAACAAACAAAAAACTGTTTGTGTGTGGTCATTTGAAAGAGAGTTTATAAAAGTTTTGATTGTTTAGTTGTTTTTCTTTGGCAACATATAAACACCTCTATGGGTTATTTAATGCCGAAATCTAAATGTTTTACTCAATTTTATGCCTTCAATTACAGTTATTTTGTACATAATTTTTATACTTTCAAGGTAAATGTATGTTTTATAGATATATAAATTATAGGTGGTCTATTGTAGGTGTTGTATGTTTTGGTATAGACCTATTTCTTTAAGGTACAACACATTATATTGGTGGTTTCAGGTAGCTTTCTCGTGTTGTTTTCCTAAAAGTTTTGGAAATTTCGTTCCTTAGCCCACATTGTAGCGAACCACCCTCATTCTCTTCGTATTCCATTGGTAAGATGTAAGTTCCACTCGAGCATCCTCTTCCCACGAACGGCTGCTTTGTGGAACTAACTTCCAAAAAGTCGCTTTCCCGACCACTACAATCTTAACCTTCTCAAGTCCAGGGTCAACCGTTATTCTTCTCCACATATCTCCATAAACAATGCCTCTTACTCTGTAACGCTTTATTTCGAGTGGCTCTTGGGCCTTGTACAGAGTAAACATCATTGTAAAAAAAATTAAAAAAATTAGCAGATATAGTTTTTGCAAAGGATCATTCGCAATTTGGAGAGGAAGATAGGTACAAAATGTCCATATACTTTAATATATATATATATATATATATATATATATATATATATATATATGTGTGTGTGTGTGTGTGTGTGTGTGTGTGTGTGACTGCAAAAATAGGTATACAGTAAATATTATATTTATTGTATTTTATTATTGATATGTATGAATAATCAATACCGTTATGTATACACATTTTTTTTTCTTACTGTATACCTACTATATTTATAAAAGTTCTCAACAATCTAGGGTAGAAATTTCCAGCTAGGAAAACTATGAAGAATAGAGCGGGAATCCAATCTAAGAAAGTTCCAGGCTATTAAGTGTCCCTCAGATGGTTCAGAGAATGATTTTTCGTTATATAAATCGGCTGAGGTTCGTTTCACAAACAAACATACACACAAACATACACGCACACAAACACGTACAAACACACACACGCGCCTACAAACACACACACACACACACACACACACACACACACACACACACACATATATATATATATATAAACAATATTATAAAATATAAATACATTAGATAAATATTTATATTTCATAATTTTCTATTCATGTTTCTTTAATCTCTACAGAGTATTACGAACTTTTACTGAACGTTTTTGTTAATATTAGTTAGCATTGTCTCACTATGACTTTTTTTTAATCAATGCATATACACTGGAGTGATTAACTTTTGGGACACTGGTAAATTAATTGCGTTCTGTTACTTTAATCCCCAAATCAAGAGTAATTCTTTTTCTCAGTACATTTTATGATCTTTGACGAGCAGAAAACAATTTACTGCATTTTCAAAAATATTGTATAGTAATACTGAAAATGGGCAATACAAAAATAATGGGTACCGAGCAACAAATGAAAAATTCGCCTTTCAGCTCTTTTCTGAAGTAAAAAAGGAATTTGTTTTTTGCAAAAAAAAAAAGAAAGAAAAGTCAACTGTTGTCGGGATCACTGAGTTAATGCGAACGATCCTTTCCTTAACTACATAGTATTTTTCAAAAAGTGGTCTTTATTATTATTATAGCATGTGTAAAACTTCAAAGTATGGAGTTACTAATTTGTGTTGGTACCATTGACTCGAATAACGGCCTAAGTTCGATATGGCATTGAATGGAACAAGGTCCAAATTTTCTCACTGATTTTCCTATTCTTTTTGGCGACAACCCAGAAGCTCTTGAAGATTGCGTGGTTTTCGTTGGAGCACTTTTTTCTTCAGTTCCCACCACAACGGTTCAATTATATCAGGACCTTGATCTGGCCAGCCTTCTAAAAGTTGAACATCATAATTCATAAGAAACCTATTTTATAGATGATGTGTGGTAAAGAGCACCGTCATGCTGAAAAATTTCTCCATCTTCGTAGTCAGACAGAAAATGAGACCGCACTAATCTAATATAGATTCCACTGTTTAGGTTCACACTATTTTTTACCAATTTTCTACTATCATCTTTTTATGCAACCCCACATGTCAACCACCAAATTTGACTGTCTTTGTGGTGCATCTTGCTTTGTTTCTTCCTCCCACTGGTCTTCTTACATATTGTCTTGCATCAGAATCTAACTCTATTTAGCATTCATCATTAAAACTTACTTTTGCCACTTTCAGCATTCTATGGTAGATGTTCTTTTGACCACTTCAATCTTCTATTCATATGTTTTTTGGTTAATTATGCTTTTTGCTGCTATCCGCCCCTTCAATTTTTTCATAATACTCTGAGTATTGTATTAACTGAAATCTCACGGTTAAGACTGCATTTATTCTTCACTTGTCTGGCTGTTAATTTTGGATTGCCTACCGTGATTCTCACACTCTTTCTTTCATCTCTGTTGACTTGCTTTTGTGCTCTTCCGGTTTTCTTTGCACTTTCAGTCGTAGTAAACGGCTTTTGGATGGTTTGGTCAATGATTCTGGATATTCCCAACCGCCTGGTTATCTCCCGTTGAGTCATCTTGCCCTTCAAAGTCATAACTCTCATCTTTGTTTAAGCAGACATTTTAGCCATAATTTTAGTGTAAAAAAGCAAGCTAAAGTTCTCATACATTGACATGTCCAGACAACTTACACTCATGTTAATAATCTGTAACGCTCCCTACTTAGAAATTTGCATATTATCATGACTTTATCATCTCAGATCTTTCATTTGCCCAATAGATTTGCATAGCCTTTTTTTAATCTTCAAGCTACTTAAATCGGCGTATTTTATGTGACGCGACACCTACGAAAACGCAACAACTTATTTTCCAATGCTCAAGGTCAAGAGACATTACTGATAGAAGTATACTTCTAAACACTCTAATCTTCTTAATAATATAAAGGTGTATAATCATTTTATGTAGTTCGCCTAAAACATTTGCATGTCATTATATATATATATATATATATATATATATATATATATATATATATATATATATATATATATATATATATATATATCGTATTTGCCGGAACATTGGACACAGCCAGATTTTGGCATGGAATATTTAGAGCTAAAAATTCACACATCACAACCAAAAATGAAAATTATATCCTTACCTTTATACGACATTCTCACTAACCATGAAGAAACACTTACAGTATTATCACAAATTATATTACTGGTACTTTTGTTTTAATAGAAGTGAAGTAAGGTTTAATTACCAGGTCATTTTTTTAAAGAAGAATTTTAATACATTTCATCAGGCATTTATGGAAAATTGTTTCAGTTGTTTTTCAGGGAGCCACATTTATACATACAGTAAATTCATAATAGCTGAAAAGAAATCTACTGGTATCAGTGAACACTGGTGCATATGGTAATAGGCAAAAAACAGAATTATGGCACTTATTGGTAAATAAAATCTCATGTCATACATGCATAAAATCAAATTACAATAACTGTATATCAACAGAAACACACACAAAGCAAGCAGCAATCTACTAGTCAAAGTAAATATTTCTTTAAAATTTAGTATTTCTACAAAAATAAACAGCAATATATTGTGCAATTTTATAATACACACACACACACACACACAAAACAGACACACACACACAAACGCGCGCACACACACACAGACAGACAGACAAACACACAAACACAATGAAATATACGAGTCAAAGTAAATATTTCTTTAAAATCTGGTAAAACAAAATATACAAAACAAGCAGCAAAATATTGTGTGATATTCCATAAATTTTTCCTGGGTGAATTTTCGGTGATATTTACATTGATATCATGTTTGTTGACTTCCGGGAGGCCTAGTTTCAGATCTAAGGTCTACGATTTCTGGTAAACCGCACTTTTTTCGTGGTCTTCGTGTTCCTCTCATACATGATACTGTTGTATTGGACGCAGAGTAATTTTCTGGTGCATTGTCTTGGAAAAAATCGCGCCTAATAGGCTAGCAAATACGTTATATATATATATATATATATATATATATATATATATATATATATGTGTGTGTGTGTGTGTGTGTGTGTGTGTGTCTATGTGTGCGTGCGTGTGTGTGTGTATGCGTGTGTGTGTGTGTATGTGTATGTGTGTGTGTGCGTGCGTGCGTGCGTGCGTGCGTGCGTGCGTGCGTGCGTGCGTGCGTGCGTGCTGCGTGCGCGCGTGCGTGTGTGTGTATGTATCTTTTTCCATTTATACAGATTTGGTTAAAGTCCAGAGAAAGTTAATTTATTTTTCTATATCTGGAACCAACTTGCTGGTTTCTGGTGAAAGTTAAAATCTGAATTTAAGCCATTACTAGATTGGCGGCAAGGTCTAGCCAATTCACAGTCGAATTGGCTAGAGGTAACAGTAAGTTCTATGCTAACAGTTTCTTTTCTTGCACTTCTCACTTGTGGGACTTTCTTCCGGCTTCGTGCTCTCCAGCCAACTTTGATCTTCAAAAATTTAAATGCAATGTCAATCGTTATCATTAGATTGATTTTTGAGGCATTGAATGTGATCAACCCGCTTTCCCTTGACTGAGCTGTTAAAGCTAGGCCAGAGGTGAGATCAGCTTTCTAGTTCTGGTAAGCTAGACTGATTGATTCGTTTTCTACAGCTTATCAACCATTTTCAGGTTATTTAAAGCCAGGAAATATTTTTAGATTGGAGATTATATTTTGAGCGAGATAATAATGGTTTAATGATACAAGTCTTACTAATTAACCCATAGCTGGGGGTAGAGAAGAGGTGGATTTATACCTTTCCCAAGGGTATTTGCGGGTAAGTGAATATAAAGAACCTAACGGGAATTGGAACTCGGCTCTCCGAACAACAATTTTACATCACCCACACATCAAAGCGTACAGCACCTGTTATTTCCAAATGATCACCCATCTAAGCACTAACCAGGCTCGACATTGCTTGCTTAACTTCGGTGATCGTACGGGAACCGGTATATCAACGTGATTTAGCCGTAAGTACTCTGGTCATCTATAGTTTTGTAGGTGAACCCATAAACCGTTGTATTATCAGCATAGATATTCACAATTGATCGAATTATACTCTTAGGCTGATCATTTATGTAGAGTAGAAAGATGATTGAAACGTTGATCGCTTTTAATCTTGAAACGAAACACATATTCAGTGTGGTGTGTTGTAATTTTATTTTCTGTTCGCCTATAAAGACGAGACGAAAGAGAAATATCGTTTTCTACAAATGGATTTTGGTGTTTCGATAAGGAATTCTGTAGAATTAGAAAATATATAGTTACTTAGTATTTGTTACGAACAAGTAAAGAAAAATCGGAACCACTCCTAACCAGAGTCAGTGCGTCTTACCCCTGAAATCCTCGATTGGAGTGGGGGGCGTTGTGGTCTCTGCCATTTTTTCAGCACTGTTTTATGACCATCCGCCATTTTTTTAAAAATGATTTTAAACTGACGTTATATTGTCAGTCCCTAACTAATAGTATACATCGTGTACCTGTATAGCTATACAGGTACACGATGTATACTATTAGTGCGGTACGTATTACGCAGGAACCGCCGACGAGGTTGGGCCCCTAAAAGCCCCTAATCGACCTTAATTTTTCCGTCGTACGATCGGTAAAACAGTAAATACATCAAGTCCTGTCATGCATTAGCACCGTTTTTTTTTTAATTTTTTTTTAAGAAAATTCAGTTTGTTGGGGATGTTTTTTAATGTATTGTGTTGGAATCTTTGTAAAACATTTTTTCAGCGTAGTGAATATGGCAATAAAGATGAGCACAAGAGTCCGAACGGTTTAAATAGCTTAAATAGTTACAATACCACATCTCAGTAGTTTTGACAGATATTGTTATACGAATATTCAATTAATCTTTTTGGAAGTTTGTCTTTTAATTATAATAATTTAGATTTTGTTTTACTGTCGAAGTTAGAAGTGTTATAGTTAGAAAGTAGTTTGTTTAATGTTTATGTTTGTATTGGAGATTTTTCTACGCTATTTGGGATAATTTTTTACGTTCCTTCTTCGCACAAGGAAATAAATCCCCTTCCCGCACAAACAATATCCAGTTTTGTACATTTTGGCGCAGCTATTTAGACGCTGGCATTCTAATGCGGCCGTTTGGGCGCCAGATTTGTGAATGGTCGAAAAAAAATGTTGATTGTTTCATTATCATTCAAAGGAAAAACTTTAAAAAGTTTTAAAACGCCAGCGAACAAACGGCTGCGCCCAAATCGTCCCCTTCCGCCAAATATCTCATATTAGGTTGAGTCATAAGTAATTTCCGTTTTTGCGAACCAATGACGAATGAATCACCCTTACAGTGGCAGTTTTAAATAAATTTGGAGTACAGTAATAGACGACTTTATTCAATGCAGACGACAGTGGATTGAGAAACATAAATCTCCACAACCGGCCCTAAAACTGAGCTCCATGTAGGAAAGGTAACGTTGTGTGTGCGGTGGGATCGTTAGGTTTAGAGTTTTTAAGATGCAATGAAACACTAAATGCACATTTATTCATCCAGCAGCTGCAATGTGTCCATAAATATTTTAGCAAAAATGTCCTGCACTCGTCAATAGAAAATTGGTTGGTCAGTTCTGCTCTAGTCACCATATTCACCTGGCCTTATACCAATTGATTATTACCTATATTGATCGCTGCAAAACGCTTTGATGACAAAAATAATCTAATGAAAACCAGACTCAAGAATTCCTCGAAAAGTCTTTCACATTAAAGCAGTTTTATTAAAAAGATATCGAAAAACTGTATGATAAGTGTCAAAAAGTCATCTATATAAATAAATCGCAGTGTACGTGTGTCTGTTCGTTTTTTCGATCTCGGCGAATCATAAACAACAAGAAGTAACTGGTAGTATCTGCTGTAGTTACACGCGATTAAAAATTAAAATAACACATTTAAAGTTAAATTTAAATATCGAACAGAGTGAAAAGTTTTAAAAACAGTTCTTTAATAAAAGTTTAACTTTAATTTCGCTTTTCGTAACAATTGCAATTGATATCGTCTAATTAAACCGCAATTAAAAGTTAAGCGGGGCACGGTACGTTGCTCATATGTTTTTCTTTTTCTAGCACCCTTACTGTGACGTATTCAAAATATTACATAGTTCGTGTTCACTGTCTTTTAAGAGTGGCTTTATGTGAAGGGATAATAAGGAATGGTGATTTTAAAAGAAAATAAAAATTGCGCGCAAAATAAATGTAAACTATGGAAATCTGTTGCGTATACGAAGAAAGATTAAGCCGAATTAAGGTGCCGAATAAAGATAAATTAATTTTATTATTTCTAAATTCTTATAACTTTTACGTAGATAGGATACTGAAGGTAAAAGAATGAAGGCCCAAAATCTGTCCACAGGAGGTAGCTTAAAGTCAGCCCGAAGATCGGGTTCTAGGTTATAATGGTGGACATATATATATAATTAAATGAAATCTAACTGTACATAATTTTTTGAAGAATAAATTTGATAAAGAAAAAAGGAAATTATTTATGACTCAAACTAATGTTACAGTGCCGGGATTTCTTAATCAATGAATCGTGTCTCTTCAGGGTGTGGCCGATTATAGTACTCCACAACTTCATTTTTTGTTGCTCTAAATAACATTTCACCATTTATCATTCCACTTTGCGCTTACTCTCCGATACTATTTTTGTTTTAAGTATAAGTTTTCTTGAAGTTCTTATTTTCCTTGATAAGTTTGTTTGAATTGATGGCATTACAATGAGAAAAGGGGGTGATAAAAAGTAAAATGTTATTTAGAGTTAAAAAAAATTAACGGAAGTTATGGAGAGCCATGATCGCTCATAAAAAAGAGAAGAGAGTATAGTTCAAGAAAGCTGAAGAGTACAGCAACCGAAGCATCAAGATATCAAGAACAAAGATGAAAAGAAAAACCTAAAAAAAAAAACTATATGGTTCACTACTTTATTTATTTGTATAGGTTCGTATTTTCAATTTCTCGATATGATTCCAGTTCAAAACAACTCCTAAAGAAACGATATTATAAATGTGAACACTTCAAATAAATGTGTCTGTTTATCTCAATTGACATCTGACGTATCTTTGTGAGATATTGGATGGGAATTCTAATAACTTCCAGTTTGTTTGGTTACCTGCTGTAGGTGAGTTCTCGTTCTTTAATTTACACAGATACATCCCCCTTCTATCTATTCACGCACAAAAAAAGGTTCCAATCTGTGGTTATCTATGCCAGGGGAATTTTGTTCATCTGGGGGAAACCACAGGGTTGAAAGATAGGATAAGAGAATTTCAGGAAAAGGTAGAGATTAGAATGGGCGGAGAAGAAGTTCAGAGCATGCTAAAGGGGAAATAATAATAAAAAATAAAACCAGGAAGAGAATTCCTACCAGATAAATGGCTGGGGTTGTGGAGGGTTAATGACGAGTTTTGTCTTTCATTATAAAAGAATAAAGACAAAAAAAAAAAGAAAAAAAAGAAAAGAAAGAGAATATGGTTAAAAGATATAAAATAAAAAGATGTGGAGGAGGGGGGCATTAAATGAGAAAATTAATATGACGAAAAAGGAAGGATAAAAATGAAATTTGGTAAAGTGAAAAAGAAGAGGTAAAAAGAAAGAAAGACCACTTGAAAAGGGGAGAAGTAAAAATGAGAGGGTCGTAGTAAATGTGTAAAAAAGGTGAGTGGCATGAAATAAAAAAGAAAGAAAGAACGCACAGACATTAAACAGAAAGAAGATGAAGTGAAGAAAAATATGCAGAAAAAGAGAGAAAATTAAAAAGAAAGAAAGAAAGAAAGAACTACAAAGATTAAGAAGCAAAAGAGGATGAGGTGAAGAAGAAAAATAAATATGTAGGAAAAAGGAAGAATAATCAAAAGGAAAAACAGAAAGAGGGGCGGAGAAAAATGTAAAGCAAAAAGGAAGTATAATTGAGATAGAAAGAAAGAAAGAATGAGAATTAAACATAAAGAGGAAGTGACGAAGAAGAAATATATAGAAAAAAGCGAAAGAAAGAAAGGGATATTCATGACAATTAGAGGAAGAGACAAGAATCAAGTGAAAAGAGAGCGAGAGAAACAATTCAAGAAAAGAAATGAAACAATAAAGCGACAAAAAAGAAATTGAGAGAAATGGATAAAAAGGGGAGAAGTCGAGATATACAGGCTGTCCCTATAATCTGAACACATAGGAAATCTCATTAACTATATTTTTTTACCTTCACATGGTTTTGTCGAAAGAAGAAAGAATTGACTTCTTTTTCTGGACAATCCTAAAAGAGAAGGTGTACTCAATGAAAATCACCGATGCAACACACTTGATTGAACGCACAAAGAGTGAATGTGCTAAAATTGACGGCAACGTGGAGTTATTACATCGAGTTCACGTGAATCTTACAAAGCGCATCAACCTTTGCATCACAAATGATGGAAATCACATTGAAGATATTATTTGCTAATATTCGAATTAAATAAAATGTTGTTGAAAATTTCATTTCTTGAAAATATGCATTTTTGTCTGTATCCAGACTTTAGGGACATCTTGTATAATAGTAAAAGGAGTAGTAAAAAAAAAAAAGACAAAAAGAGGAAGAGAAAAGTTATGGATAGATATGGAGAAATATAATAAATATAAGATGTATGTACAGGGTGCGATGGGCAAATTGTCGCCATTATATATTTTTTAATTTCGCGCATGTGCGTTGTTTGTTTTTGAGTTTGTCGACTCCACAGTATAGTAGGGTCAGTTGGGTATTGTCTGCGAGAAAAAAGAGCACCATGACGCAATTCACTCTGCCAGAAATTTGAAAACGGCATGCTGTACTGCTTGGCATTCGCACCGGAATATTTCAGAGTGTTTGGGTGTCAATCTGAGGGCAGTGCAGAGGATTCGAAAAGAGTTAGATGAATCTAATGGTGATTACGAATGTGCTTCGATTGATCACTAGTGATGGTGACGTTATGTCTTCATTCATCTTCCCACAGGGCCCCAGACTCAACACGGAGGCCTACATCAAGTGCCTAGATGAGGTAGTGCTGCCCTGGGTAAAAAGGGTGTCTGCTAGAAGACCCTATGTCTGGCAACAGGACTCTGCGCCATGCTACTCAAGCAGGAGAAACCAGTCATGACTGTCAAATAATTTCTGTGGCCGCATCACCCATTACATCTGTCCACCAGACTGAAACACCCTTGATTATTATGTGTGGGGTGCAGTTGAGTGCGAGATCCACAAAACTCCTTGTAACACCAAAGATGAACTGAAAGCAAGGATTATGGCAGCATTCACCAACTTAAACAAGGAGACCGTCCAGAAGAGATGCAGGAGATTCTGAAGTCGTCTGGGGTACGTGGTTGAAACCAATGAAGATTTTATTGAATAAATCTACTCTTTAGTATTTCAAGATATTTTAACAGATATATTTACCAAAATTAGGTAAATATATCTGTTAAAATGAGATGTCAGAGTTATTTACATTTTTGCGTAATTTACACGAGAATGTATCCATCGCACCCTGTAAATATGAAAAAAGAAGGATAAAATGAAATATAAGTGTTGGAGGAAGAGGAGTAGGAAGAGATAAAGAGAATGACATGAGAGAAAGAAATATAGAAAGAAAGAAATATTAAAAGGAATTCTTCGGATGATTTAAAAATATTTACCGATTTTGTTTATCTAATTTATCTTTCAAAGAATTAAATACAATTACATTTTAGATATCTACCATTATTTGCAATGAGTTGTTGCCACTTACAAGGCAGCTTTTCTATATCTTTTGAGTAAATTTTAAAGTTTTCCTTATCAAAGCGTTTTGCAGCGATCGTAAATCTTAATCAGTTGGTGCAAAGTCAGGTGACTATGGCGGGTGGAATAGAAAACTGAGTTCCCAAAATGTTTCCTTGTCTTATTCTTGCTGAATGCGACCTTGCATTGTCATGGAGGAGAAAAACATTTTCCTGTTGAAGGACACTCTTCGGTCAAACATTTATGGACACATTGCAGCTTTTGGACGAATAAATGGACATTTAGTATTTCACTGGATTTTAAGAACTCTAAATAAACAGTACCACGATGATCCCACCACACGCATAATGTTAATTTTCTTCAATGGAACTCAGCTTTTGGTATCGATTTGGGAGATTTATCCATGCCAATTCACTGCCTTTTGTGTTGAATACTGTCGTATGTAACCTGTTTTTCATTACTTGTCATGATATATTTAAGGAACGGTTAGTTATGGTGATACATTAGTCATCAAAACTGGGTCTCCAAAAACGCAAATTACTTATGATTCTATCTAAGAGATAGAGGAGACTATGAAAAAAGTATAAAAGAAGAGATAGATAGATAGAGAGAGAGAGAAAGAGATAGAGAGAGATAGAGAAAGAGAGAGTGGGGGGGGGAGAATGTGTGTATATTGTGATATTTTTAAGAACATTCAATGGTATTCACACATCCCTGGATGCATTTACTAATATAACAAGTCAAGATGGAGTAATGGATAGCGGTTGAGATTGAGAAATCAGTGTTCGAATTCCAGTCAAGTTCATTACATTCACTTACGTGCTTGGAAATCATGTATGAATCCATATCTTTTACCACCAGTTATGGGTAAATAGCAAGACAGACTTTTCATATTGCTACCACATATGGTCCGGTGCTCCTGCTGTATACTTAGATATTCTTGATAAAATTCAAAGAATAAACTGAAGTGTTATTAATCATGACTTGGCATCTCGTCTTCAATCACTTTCCCACCGCCGTAATGTGGCTTGCCTCTGCCTTTTATGCCATTTCTATAAATACTTTCACGGTAATTGTTCTGATGAATTTTCCTCCATGGTACCTGGACTTTATGAATTTAAGCGCAGTACTAGATTAGTGGGAAGTTCTCATCGTTTTACAGTTAAAATAGCTAGATGCAACCGTAAGCTCTATGCTAACAGTTACTTTTATCGCACTTCTCACTTGTGGAACTCTCTTCCAGCTTCTTGCTTCTCAGTCAACTTAGATTTTCAAAAATTTAAATGTTATGTCAATCTTTATCTATTGTCTCCCTAATTATTGTTCTTAATAGTGTTTTTTTTCTCTCATTTTATCTCACACTCAGTTGCTTTGTTGCCTTGGTTGGGGTGAAGTGATTAACAAAAAACTATAGATGGTGTAATAGAGTTTCAGGAAGAGAAATCGGCGTGGAGAGTTCGAATTCCGGTCGAGTTCATTTCGCAAAAATACCATCGAGAAAGGTATGAATCCGTCTCTACTCCCTCCTCCTGGACATACTGAACTATCTAGCTGTGGTTGACAATAAGTATAGAAGGACAACAACTGTGAATCCAAAAACCGTACGTGGCTCTGATGTGACACATACTTGAACTGTAATAACTAATGTCCGTTCAATATGGTTGCAGTATAACCCACAGGTTGGCTCTATGGGTGTTGATGAAACACAAATAGGCCTTAGCAGATGGGTATACTCGGTAATGAGCAGTCATGTCGAATATGAGACATCCCACTGATTTGCTGTGTACCTTCAAGTTGAAACAACTCTGATAATGATTTGTTTTGTAAAAAAATGAAAATAAGCAGTATACATGTTTTTTGATTTTTAATTAGCACTCAGTCGTAACATAGGGTTTATATGTCAGCATATCTGCAAAAGCGTAACTAAGAAGTCTAGGGAACATTCTGATCTCTTGAATTATCGTCCTTTTCTCTTTTACCACACTTTAGCAATGTACAAGAGGCTCTAATCAACACCAAATTGGTTAAGCATCTCACTTCACACGGCTTTCTTTCAGATAAACAATGTGGCTTCCGTTTCTCTAGGTCAACCGCCGATGATTCTTTTAATCGTTTCACCCCGAGCAAGACGTTAATGCCACTAAGACAGGCGCAAGGGGCTACTGTGAGTAAAAGAGAATGAGAAGACTTTCGGAGAAGGAACTGGAAACCCAATACTAAACAGGAAACGTGGGATAAACCTTTACTCTTGTTCCGAAAACAGGGAAGGGGTGTGAATCGTGTAATTTACTGAAGTTGTCTCAGCGTTAGATGAGAACAGAGAGGCTCCAGTTGTGTCAGGGTTTGGCATACTGGCTTTTCCTTAAGCTCAAGTGTTATTGTGTCTATGGCTGAATATTTGACTTAATCCAATCATTCAAATAAATCGTACAGGTCGTGTTGAATGGCCCCGATTTCAGATCATAACACATTAGAGTGGGGGCCCTCAGGACACTATCATTGGACCTACATCGTTTTTTATCTACTTCAATCGTCATCTTCATCTTCCTAATGACATCAATTTCAAATTATGTATATGCTGATGACACAATTATTTTGTTTATCTAAATAGTAAGTCTGATAAAGTAAAACTAGCAGCTGAGCTCGAAAATATCCCCCAATCACTTCGCTGGGGAAAGAAATGGCTTATAGATTCTAACAGCACCAGAATAAAACTGCTGCTTTTTGGTACTATTTTGCCTTCCATCAGATTGTCTGATGGTAACCTCCAGGAGAGAAACTCATTGCGCCTTCTTGGTCTCACGTTTTCCACTGACGTGAAGTGGAGTGATTATATTGAATCAATTGCTAGGTCTGATGCTAGGAAGGTTAATTCATCGTTCTCCCTTGCACGTTTATAAATCTCCCATTCGTCCGTCTGTTGGATATTGCTAACATATCTGGTTTGGTGCTCCTGCTATATATTTCGAGATTCTCGACAAAATCCGAAGATCTGCAATGTTATCGGTCCTGGCCTGGCATCTCAGCTTCAGTCACGTTCCCACCGCCGTGACATGCCTTACTTACGTTTATTTCCTATAAATATTTTCATGTGTTGCTCTAATAAGCTTTCTTCCTTGGTACCTTAACCACCTGAACTTAAGCGTACTTTCAAATTGGCAACTAGGTCTCATCGGCTTACTGTTTAAATGGCTACATGTAACCGTGATTTCTATTCTAATATTTTTATAGACTGTTGAACTCTCTTCCGTTTTATCGTTTCGCTATAACGTACGATCTTTGCTATATAGGAATAAAGTGTCGCTGTCGACACTTGAGTTTGAACATAGATGGCCAGTGAGTAAACACAGGCGATCCCATCATTGAATGAAGTAGACCCCGTGACCATAGAGGAAACGCGTAAGTAGGAAGCCGCGTGACGTCTAACAGATCGCATTTCTATTCTATCCGCTATACTATACAGATCATCATTTCTACTCTATCCTCTATTACTATACGGACCACTATTCTCTACTCTATTCACTATACTATTTCTCTCTTCAGATCACTATATGGATTACTATTCGAGTGAGTATTATCGAGCAAGTACTATTCGTGCGAGTGATATTCGAAAGCGCCTGACACCAGTATTGTTCAACGGCGTTACTATAGTTGTATCTGCGATTACAGAGTCTCTACTACAACGATCATTACAAAAGTGACAACGAGTATTCGTTGACATCGCAAAAGTGGCAACGAATATAATCTTGAAAAATTTAAATGCAACGTTAATCACCATCTTCTTCCTGAAACTTGTTCTTTCATTGTCCTTCTTCTTCACTAAAGTTTCCTCTTTTTCCTTCCCTCTCTGTAACCCCGGGCGTCTTAGTGACATTACCGCCTTGTATTGGGTAAAATGAAAAAAATCCATGTTTCTGATTTTTAATAATTATCGCTCAATCACAACATATTATAGTTAATATATCAGTAACAACAAAAGCACAGTTTTAAAATTAATAATTTAACACTTCGGTAAGTTATATTGTGTGGACATAGAGGGGTCTGGATAGATGTAGTATCTTTGATGTCTGGCACACTATACCATCGGGTGGATGGGCATCACTGATCCTCAACAAGCTCCTAAATCTATCACGTGATAGTTCAAAGTTACCATGCCCGTTAAACCGTTTAGCGGGCTAAACTCACGTGAGGGTGGTGGTATTAACACGGTACCACTGGTCGAAGGATCTCCTCAACGTAGGTCACCGGACAGGACGGAAGGGTTCCTCAGATGAAGTACAACGGCCACGTATTAGCGACCAAAGGCGAGCCACCTAGTTGGAGGACATCGTCTGTGGTCTAACCTGAAGAGAGATGGGCCCCACCAGGTTAAAACAGGATGAACACACCAAGAAAGCATGGAGGGGAATGGTGGACAGATGGAGGGGAATGGTGGACAACTCAACATGTCGGCGCCTCAACAACAACTTCCGGGGTTAAGGGCGAAAAAAGAAAAAAGATATTAGCTGAAAAGTAATAAAATACTTTCATACTTTCTTCTGTTCTTCTGCACCACGGATCAATGGGGAGTACCTGTCCGATCTCCCCCTCCCCTTCCTCCCCAACTTCTAAGCAGGAATCAGTTTATGCTTTCTGAGAGAGAAACCTGCATAATGACAATAAAGCGGAAAAAGCGGGGAAATAGAGTGTGAATGAGGGAAAGTAGGAGGCAAGAATGCGTGAGAAAAACTATATACAGAGAGAGAGAGGGGGGAGGGGGAAGGGATGGAGACGAAAAAAAAGAAAAAACAAGAATAACTTGTTAATTGATATTAAAAGACTCTGAGCAAACGATGGGATGACAGGTAGCGATGAAAAGGCGTCTTGCGATACATTAAAATTCTTTAAGGTGAGATAGTGCAAGAGAAAGATTCAGAAGAAAATATTTGTTTTCTTTATTTCATTTCCATATATGAAACTAATACATGTTTGTACAACATTTAGATAAACTCGTGGATGCGCAAAGAAGATAAGAAAAAAAATAAGGGAGAGAATGAGAGAAGATACGAGGCATGAGATAAAAGATCGTCTTAGTTTTCAACATCTGTGGAATTTCAGCGACTAAAGAATTAATATCATGATATCTGTGAATGTTTCTGTCATATTTGTAGGCTCATTCTTTTCGTTCGTTTATACAAAATTGCATACGTAGTTATCAGCGGCTAGTGAAAGATACCTTCCAAAACCTAAGCAAAATAGTAAGAAACAGAAAAAATTCGTTAGATACAAAGAAATTGGTACCAAAACATCACGTAAGATCTGTCTTTCTATATGGCAGTGGTTGCTGTACAATCTCCTCACAGATGAAGAAGAGACTTGAAGCAACAGAAATCTGGTTCTACAGCGAACATGTGAACAACAGCGACATTTTAAAGAAAATGCCATGTGTTGAAAATTGGATGATATTGGCTCGAATTGGCAATCGCAAAGGCGAGTTCCAATTCTAGTTGGGTTCATTATATTTACTCGCGAGCAAATAACCTTGGGAAAGTTATGAATCCACCTCTTCTCCTCCGAGCTATGGGTTAATTAGTAAGATATGTATCATTATTATTTTCAAAAATCTCTTACAATATGATAATATTTACAGACTTTAAATTGCCTGAAAAAGATTGATAAGAAAAAGTGGAAACAAGAAGGACTCTTACACTCAACATCAGGTTGTGTAGGTTGTATTTTAGGCGATTTTGTCAGCAACACAACATTTGCATTTGCAGAAAATAGTGGAAGGTCGTTAACCCCACCGACGTAAAGTTGTTTCCCTGTGCCTTTTCTATAAATACTTTAATGGCGAGTAGCGTTTATCATTTCTCGGTTGCAGAGTGCGACTCAGTTGTGTAAGGTGGCTGGTCCCGGGGAACAGCAGTCCGTGGCTGCAACCCCGTCATTGCACTAGAGAGGGGGAATCAATAATCATACCGATGCCAGCGCAACCGACAGTTGCTTGGGCTAGGCAATTTTTCTCCCTGGCCCAGGTGTACGCGCTAGGTTTCCCAACATTAAACTCGACCTCGTGTCACATCCCGTCTCAATGGAGAGACAAGGATAAATACCTACTTTCATGGTAATTGTTCGGATTAGCTCTTCGCCATGGTACCTAGATTTTATGAATTTAAGCTTTCTAGATTGGCAACAAAATCTCGGTTTTCTAGATTGGCAACAAAATCTCATCAATTTACAGTTGAATTGGCTAGATGAAACCGTAAGTTCTATGTTAATAGTTTCTTTTCTCACACTTCTCGCTTGCGGAACTTTCTTCCAGCTTCATGCTTTCCAGTTAACTTTGATCTTCAAAAATTTAAATGCAACGTCCATCTCCTGTCTTCATGATGACTCTTCCATTAGTCTTGCTCCTTAGTAATGTTTCCGTTTTCTAATTCTTTCACACCCAGTAACCACTTGTGTCTTCATGGTTTTACTGCCTTGCTTGGGGTAAATCCTATTAAAAAAACTCGAAACTTGTTTACAGCCTTTCACGCACTAAACTATGCACTATCCAGTTGGAAGCTTTAAGCCTCGGTTTACGTCTTGCGACACTGAAACCGTCTATAAATAAGAACCTAGTAAATACTATATATACATATATATTTATTTGAATTGAGAAAATTGGCATCACTCAGATCATCTGTGCACAGTTATTTTTTTGCAACATGTTGATAATGCCAAAATGTCGCAGATGTGGATGAAGAAAATCCTCTCATAAATTTAATCATAATGTATGATCCCAAAAGGTGCTTGATCTGGTTACAGAACTTATCGCAAATGATATTTTATCAAGTAAAGTTTTCTAATTTTTTGCATATACTGATATATATATATATATATATATATATATATATATATATATATATATATATATATATATATATAACTCGAAAAGCAGATTTTAAATGGCTTTTTTAACTTAAATTTAGAAATATAGATCGAAATATATATATATATATATATATATATATATATATAAAATAGAATCAAAATTTAAGTTAAAAAATCCATTTAAAATCTGCTTTTCGGGATTTTTTTTAGAAATATATAAATCAGTATGTGTAAAAAGTTAGAAAACTTGATGAATTAAAAACTCAACTTAAAAAACTTAAATTTCGGTTCTATTTGATATATATATATATATATATATATATATATATATATATATATATATATATATATATATATATATATATATATACTAGCAGCTTGGTCCGGCGTTGCCCGTGCTTGATTAAAAAAATCGTACGACTCATACAGCAATCGCTATCACGTGACTTAAAATATTTTTGCCCTTCCTTGCCTTTAAAGGAGTGCCCTTTGCCGTGCTGATGTTGTTACATGCCTTAAAATTCGCAGTGTGAGATAGGCAAGAAGCCTATCTGACACTGCCAATTTTTTCTAAGCTCTATACTAAACATTAAATCTGTTACGAAAAAAGAACTAAACAAAATGAACACAAAACGATCAGCTTTAAAAAAGGACTCGTAACTGGAAAAACCGAATGAAAAAAGAATGTTAACAACAAATACTTTTCACACGAAACCCAGTTCTGTGGAATCAGAATCAACGTTGAGTTTAAGCAAGCGAATGAGCCAATTGGAGTAAAGTGCCATGCAGATTTAAATTTATCCCACTTGTGACGAATGCAGCTATCGAATTTTTTTGCATGCTAGCATGCTAGTTAACATTCGTGTCAGTCAGCTGTTGGCTCTCACTCTGGCCAATAGAATCTTCCTGCCTATTCGTAGCAGCCAGAATGTAGCGGAGGAGAGCGAGAAGAAGGGACTAAACATAAACTACAAGAAGACAGAATGCATTGTCATCAGTAAAAGGATGAGCCCGAAATGCAATTTACATGTTGGGGACACTAAAATCAAGCAGGTGCGGAAATTTTGGAGATCCGAAGATGTATTGGGATGGCCAAAGACGCATCCCAAAAGCTGGACAGCGTATTACTAGACAGGCGGATTTCGTTGGCAACAAAGAAAAGCGTTCCTAACACCCAAAAAAGGTAAAATGTCCATATAAGCATATTTTCAAAAGGCCATCGTTATACCTCAACACAGTAACTCAAATGTTCAAAATGTCCTATGCACCTGTCGGGTCATTGACTGTCGGATCCTTTCAAATACTTCCAAACGGTGTCGAATGATTTCGCAGGCCTCCATGTGACGTTGATGAAACGCCTCTGCATTATTAATGTCTGCTGTATAAAGCAATTGTTTTAGATGGCTCCACAAATAAAAATCCAAAGAATTGAGTCCGGGGGAACGTGCAGATCATGGAACAGGTCCTTCCCTGCTTATCTATCTTTCAGGGTTGATGTGACTAAATGTGTTGGAGCCTCATTATGCATGAACCACATGCGTTTTCGTATTAGCAGGGGTACATCCTCTAGCAGGTCTGGAAATGTGTTCGAAATAATGTCTCTGTAAGACGTGCTGGGAGAACATATGGACCTACCAGACAGTCACCTACCATACAAGTCTACACTTTAATCGTAAATAGATGCTAGTGTCTAACTTGTGTTGTACTATGGGGATTCCGAGCCGCCTACAAATGTTGCTTGTGTAAATTTGTTATTTCATCAGTAAACAAGACTGGAGAGACAAACAACGGGTCGGTAATTTGTGCAATAAACCATCGGCAAAGTTTCTCCCATGGTGAGTGATCAGATGGCCAATGATTCTGCACATGTTGCAAATGATACGGATATAGGAGCTGTTCTTGAAGTACTCCACATGCGGTACTATGAGATGTACGACATGCTAAGGCCTCTTGATGTGTGCTGATACCTGGATCATCTTCGAGACCATGAAGAATGTGTTCTTCATGTTCAGGTGTACGCGTGAGTCTCAGTCTTCTGCGATGCATAGTTTGTGGTGCCGCGGATCTTGTCTCAGCAATGCGACAATAAACAGCTGCAAAGGTTGGATGAATCGGTTGCCTTCTGTCTGGAAACACAATCTGATACAGCCGTGCAGCCTCGCATCCATTACCATTCACGTGGCCGTATGTAAAACCATCTGCTTGCTTACGATATGGATATCCTACCATGGTGAAACGGAACACTTCTCAGTTAACTCATTACTACACACTTTAAATCTTGAAGACAGACTAGCCAAAAATGTACACAAATGACAAATGTAACCTAGTCTATGTGGCAAAACAGCGCCATCTACCGTAAACCCTCTTTAAACTTAACTAAAAAACGAAGTGTTTGCGGACATATGTTTATACTGACTTTTACCCTTGTTTTGGTGTGGGTAACCCGTTCCCAAAACTTGTAAAAGCTTTTTCGATACACCCTATATATATATATATATATATATATATATATATATATATATATATATATATATATATATATAATTTTTAAATTATTCGGACTATTGTCCTCATCTTTGTTGCCATATTTATCACATCGTTTCGGCCGTTGTATGCTCCGGCCTTCTTCTTATATATACAGGGTGTCCCAAAAAATGTATACACACTTTAAATAATTATGTAGTCAGTGTTTATTAAAATACATTTCATTTTCAAAATTTAATAGACTCTATAGACATTATTTTATTGTTTTGTCAACGCTTGTCTTCAAACTGACGTCCATTCTTGTTCAGACATTGCTGACAACACGAAGCAATGGAATAGAAAACATCACCAAACATTTTGTTTGATATTTTTATGTATTCTCATTCAGTGGCTGCTCCCAATTCAGCGACTGTTGCAGGTAGAATTTGTCTTTTAGGTATCCCCATAAAAACGTCTAGTGGTGTGAAGTCTGGTGAACGCTTTTTCTTTCGAGACCACTTCGTCCAATCCACCTGTTTCGTATGATCTCATCAAGGTAGGATCTAATGCCAATCTTCGGTCTGGATCATACTCATTAATAGCATGGAATTATCTTCATCAAAATGCGTTGGACAGACAATTTTGAAATTCCTACTTCACGACTCGCTTGCCGCATAGACATTTTTAGACTTCGGTGATACTTTTCCAGCACTCTTTCTTGCTTTGTGGGGCTTGTCGATGTCCGTGGTCTTCTGGAACGCTTCTTGTAGACATTCTGAACAGATTCGTCAAACTTATCTCTATTTCGGGTGATGGTACGTCGTGTTGTTGGATCTGTTTGAAACTCTCTCCTAAACTGTCGTTGCGCTTCAATTGCGTTTTCACACATCCAGCGGCATTAAGAATGAATTTCCTTTGTTCAAAGCTTAGTTTGACTGCCATCATTAATTCTAATGGGTTTAACCTGGAAAGAAAGAAAAACATCAATTAAGCTATCAGCTGTTAAAGTGTATATACATTTTTGGGGACACCTTATATATATATATAAGTTTTATATATCTAGATATATATCATATAATAAATGTGAATGTCACTGAATCACTGTATCAAACTTTTTCAACTTTACTTCTAGAGGCCGACGCCCAACATATCATACCATTTTGGAATAAGGCCGTCTCTGAGCAAATTAAAAATATTTCGGGCCCGGATTCGGAACCGTAATCCTGAAATTTAGGATTCCTTAATTTTTATTACTTCGATTGTTTTCGGATTCCGCCATATTGCCTTCTACTGATAAAAACAATTAAAGGAGCACAACGCTGTAACTTTCAATAACATATATATATATATATATATATATATATATATATATATATATATATATATATATAAAAGTGAACATTGAAGTCAACACTCAGAGGCGACAGGCTGTTTCATGCTAGGAGTAATCGTCAGGCCGCGAATGCTTGTTTTTTCCTCGACTATTTATATATATGGGTCAGTGGTGCATTGTGGGTAATCTATTCTTGCGGTTATTTAAGCGGGGGTGGCTTGTTTATTTATTTTTTGGGGTTAATTTATTTGTTTTTCATTTTAATTTTGTATTATTTATTCTTTTCGGTTTTTGATGTTTTATTAACGTAATAATAAATAATACAAAATTAATAACCGTTAGAATAGATTATTCACAATGCACCACTGACCCATATAGTCGAGGAAAAAACCAACATTCGCGGCCTGGCGATTGCGCCTAGCATGAAACAGCCTGTCGCCTCTGAGTGTTGACTTCAATGTTCACTTTTATATTTATATTTACATACGCTCTATCTCTGATATTGAGCACTTTATCACATTAATATAGCACACCTTAAAACTATATTTCTTCATTTATATATATATATATATATATATATATATATATATATATATATATATATATAATATGGAGAAAACAACTGAAAAGTTGCAAATTAAAAGAAAAAAAAATTGAATGTTTTTTTTGTGAAAGTATTTATTTATATTTTTTTATATATATATTTGATATTTCAGATCGCCCCGATCTTTCGTCAGAAATTAATTAAATAATTATATTCAGAAGTTTGTTTTCAAGTAGCGTCCGTCGCGAGACGCGGACGTCGCGTGATGTGGAATGCAACTGTGTTTGAATATTTCTAACGTAAATCTAACGATAATTTTTTTCTTTTAATTTGCAACTTTTGCAAGTTTTATGCAAGTTTTGGGAAATTTATGAGAAAGTGAAAAAATTTTTTGTGTGATGGGCTTCGTATTTTTGGATTTCGAACTGTTTTTTACTTAGTCATAGATTTATCTAAAATTATTCTTGATATATAAAAATTTATACATCGTTTACCCATATATATCAGTTGATATAATATAAGCTCCAGTTTGATTTTTCACAGTTCGTACGTATCAGAAATGACGTTGTCAAAGAAAGATTCTCCAAAATAAATTCTTCCAAACAACTGGAATTCCTTATCTCGTTCATCTATTGGGTCTCGAAAGCCGAGTGATCGTAAGAACGGTACTGTCTACGATTGGAAACTGCCTGCAGGCATTTATACTCTTCCACACCTGCCCCTAAATTCCCGTCTCAGTAAAATATTTCCACTACCCACACAGTTTCTATTTTTTGGGACGGGGAGAGGCGCTTGAGAGTTGATGGGGGACATGGCAGGGGTCGAGGAACAAAAGGTCAAAAAAGTCTGAGGCGTTGAGAAAATATTTCGGATCCTGTTAGGCCGTTTGGCACCAGTTTTTTCATCATCACACATGTCTTGGGCAGTCGACAAAAAATTCTGTCCACACACACACACATACACACACACACACACACACACACACACACACAAACGCATACACACATACTACACATAAAATATAGGCATAACTTACTGCATATATGTGTGTGTGTGTGTGTGTGTATTGTATGGAAGAGGTAAAAATATAAACATTCGTGTTCGTTGTAAAGAAATTACACACGCACACACACGCGCACACACGCGCGTGCGCACACACACACATATATTAATAACTATACATATTACCTACATTAGTTGTACGACTCAGAGTTTCATGTGTGTACAATCGTCAGGTACTAATAGTTATGAAGTTTTCAATAGGTTGTCTTCAAAAATTCTGGGTCCCATCGGAAGAACGCTATATTGTATATTGATTGAACGTTTAAAATTATTATTATAGTTTAATATTGAAGTATAAATGTTCTATTAAACTACATTGAGCACTGTTTTGATTACATCAAAACTTAAATAGATATTTGTTTGCAAATCTGTATATGAACTTAATCGAACACATATATGATTGCTCATATCTCTTTATTTAATTCATATATATATATATATATATATATATATATATATATATATATATTTCAAACATGTAGTGTTGAATGTTAAAGACAACATAGTCTTACATATTTTCTTTTGAATTTTCTCATATTCTCTAATGAGACTTTTTATTTGAAAATAGTTCCGAAATATGTATTTTCCATACGATGACCCAGCGCCTTCGAACATCATTGTTCATCTTCAGGGTCAATATTTTAGTCAATGATAAAAATCTACGCCATGCACGTGATATAACATCATCGCGTCTTTTGAATTTAAAAGGAATTTAACGTTTTTAGTTTGTAAAAAAGTAGCAACATGATTACGCTACAAGATAATTGGCAAATGTTTGTTTAAAAAAAAAAAAAAAAAAAAAAATATATATATATATATTTTAGGAAGAACTAGGTAATCCGTATGGGAAGACCCAATGAGGATAGAATCCAGAGAGCTCAATGTAAATCAGAGCTAATAATTTAATAATTTAATAATTTAAATAAAAACAGGTTCCATATAATAAATTATTTCACCACAGCCCTTCCAAATTATTCCCTTATTTGGAAATAAATCTGATGATCCACTGTCCTTTGGAAGGGCTGTGGTGAAATAATTTATTATATGGAACCTTAATGTAATCTGTTTTTTATTTAAAATATATATATATATATATATATAAAAGGCTAATAATAAGACACTAATATTAAGACACTAATATTCCATGGTTATAATTTATTACATTGGAACAGTAATCGCAATCCAATTCATCAGACCAATTCATTCAGAAAATATAACTCTGGGTATAAAAAAACAAAAAAACAAAATTTCAGTGAGAGTGTGTGTGGGAGTGAGAAACAAGGGTGAGATGGAAATGCATGAAAGCTCTAGAGAGAGGTGTAACGGAATAAAGAAGAACAGGAAAGACCTTAAGGTGAGGGTGGGGAATAAAATTTAAAAGAGAGACGTTTTAAAGAGAGAAGCTAAATACCGGTTTAAATGAGTGAGATACAGAAACATGCGTTATTATCACATAGAAAAATCACTACCGATTCGTTGACCTAAAAAGTAAAAAAACAGACACCGGAAAAGTGTGGATACATTTCTAGTGACATTAGACACAATGAATGATTATTATATGATCCAAATTTAAAATCTAGCCAATTTACACTGCCAGTGTCGGCACATTTTCATATATACATCGACAGGGATCAAGTCTTGATGGAACTGTTCTATATGTTCATTCCTTTCTGATGTTTCCAAGATTCTTGGTTGAATTGAGATCAGATGAATTTCCTAGCCACTGACCTCATCCAGTGGTTAAAATTTGAAAAAACAAAAACAAAAAAATGTTTGGTCACCTTTGCCTGACATTCAAACATTTCTTAAAAAGTGGGGTTATCAGATGCCATAAAAAGAGGGAAATATTTATATGCACAGTTTTCAATACCATTAGGAATCATCAAGTATAGGATGCATACTGCCTTAGGAATAGAACTTCTAACTATAAAAGATGTTCGCCTATCGTCCGGTTCACACTCTTCTCCGGTCTTTTGTACAGGAGTAGAGGCTTATGACGTGTTTCCTGCTTAGGATTAGATTTCGCTTACTACTAGAGTCTGCTTCAGCTCTATACTCCTAACATTTGATTTTTCTTACGCTAATATAACTCCATGTGCCATGAGCCATGTTTTGAGTGAAATATATATATAATATATATATATATATATATATATATATATATATATATAGCAAAAACAACTGAAAAGTTGCAAATTAGAAAAAATTGAATGTTTTTTGTGAAAGTATTTATTTATATTTTTTTTTTATATATATATATATTTGATATTTCAGATCGACACCAATCTTTCATCAGAAATGACTCAAATGAAAGATCGGGGTCGATCTGAAATATCAAATATATATATATAAAATATATATATATATATATATATATATATATATATATATATATATATATATCAAATATATATATATATAAAATATCAAGTTTTTTTCTATATTATATACATATTAAGAAAGTATACGTGGCTTCTCATTATGCTATATATATATATATATATATATATATATATATATATATATATATATATAAATATTATGTAATTCATTTAATTTTACACACACACATACACATGCACAGACACATGTACTTTATATATATATATTATAAATATATTTTATACGCGCGGTACTTATTGAAAAGCGCTCAATATCAGTGACAGAGCTAACATATTTAGTTCTAGTGATGTGAGTTTGTGACCCTGGGTTTCACGCCCTTGCAATCGTTGTCTGACGATCATAAGGGCGTAAAATCCAGTGTCATAAACTCTCTCTCTATATATATATATATAAAGAATTTATTTTCAACGCCACTTTTTACTGTTTTAACATTTGAAGTAATAAAAAATGCCGGATTAAAAATAAATCCATTAATCCTTTAGAAATTAGTTTGTTTGTTTCGGATATGAAACTGAGCAAATATAAATCTTTCGAGGAAATAATCTGGGGGAAGAGAATACGCTTTCCTTAAAAAGGGAAAATAGATCTTTGTTTGCTGTGACGCTCTCTGTAACCAAGCTGTAAAGCATGCCGGTTCAAACTGATAGTTTCCTCTTACATAAGAGGGATGCAGGCTCGATCCTTGAAAGAGAATGATTTTTTCTTTACTAAAATTTCTCCAATGAACAGACCATAGATAGATGTAATACACACTGTTTAATAATATATATATATATTACTTGATTTTTTTTCAATACACACATCGAGTGTCATGGATGTTTCGTCTAATCAGGAGTATATTTTTTGTGAACTGAATTTATTTCTAGTATTTACTTTCCCTATAAAAATGTGTTCAGTTATAATTATTAAATCATTTATTAGATAAACACACACGCTTATACATATATACAGGGTGTGTCAAAAGTCACTATACACTTTCTTTTTTTTTTGTTCGTTTCAGATATCATTTGTAGAGACGTGAGGCTATCACCATTTGACAGTTCAAGCTTTGCAATTTTTGTAAGTATATCGTTCCATTGCCCATGACTCACCAATTTATGTTGGAGCAGCGCTGCAAAACTGCCGGTCCCCGACTGCAGTTGAGCGCGAATTTGAGAAACTTTATGGCCGTTACACTGCTCCAACGCGTAGCACAATTTACGCTATCCATAGCAAGTTTCTTGAAACAGGATCTGTTCTTGACAAACCACGCAGCTGAAGGCCTGTTATTACCATCACTGATGAAAACATCGAACTCTTGGAGTAGGCGTTCGCGTGAAGCCAGGGTAAGTCCATCCGGAATGCTGCAATGGAACTCAGCATCAACAAAAGCACAATTCAGCGGATGCTTCGGAAAGTGATAAAGCTTTACCCGTAACGACTTCAGGTTGTTCAAACGTTTCAAGCGGAAGATTATGATGCTCGTGTCGAAATGTGTAAATCACTCCTCTACAATTACCAAAACAACCCCCACCTCTTGGAAACTTATGTTTCAGCGACAAGTCTATCTTTCAACTCTCCGATTGGGTAAACCGACACAACCAAACCCTATAGAAATTCTCGAGCATGGACAAGACCCTCCGAAACTGATGGTTTGGTATGCTATGTCTAGCACTGGTCTTACTGGAACATTTTTCTTCTGCAATGCATCCGGTAACACAACTGCCGTTACAGGAGAAAATACCCGAAGAGCCCACTTTGCCAGGTTAGTGAGGGAACATCAAATTTCCTGACTGATGGATCGGTCGTAGGTGTCCACTCGAATGGGCTCCGCGCTTCACACTTTGTGACTTTTTTCTATGAAGCTATATTAAAAACAACTAAGCCCACGTGATCTGTCACAGCTTGAAGAAAGAAACCACACGGCGAAGTCGGGGAAAAGATGCTGTAAAAGGTCGAAGAAGCCTGCGTATGTAGGTGGCTGAAGTTCGTGGAAAATGGAGGCGCTCATGTGGAGGTATACAGCTAGTCTTCAGGTATTTACCAAAATAGTTCCGGATGATAAAGTCAGTTTATTTAACTTGGGGAACCCGAGGGAGTATACACTCTGGCCACTAGTCTAAATTTTACCCAGCCCCTCGCTTATGCGGGATCGGACACAAAGCTGGTTTTAGTTGTTCATAGCTGGTCAAGGACGCGGAACAAACACTACAATATGCTCATAGCATCTGAACCGCGAGCTCGTCTTCCATACATTGGAACATGATGGCAAGTCTAACAAGTAAAACTGTAATGATACCCTTGATGATGCTAAAAATATGAATATTTAGGAGTTTATTAAAAGTATATAATGACTTTTGGTACAGACTCTCTCTCTCCTTCCTCTCTCTCTCTCTCTCTATATATATATATATAAATATTTATATATATATATCTGTCAGTAAGGAGAGATTAGCTTTTGATTTTACAAGACGTTTCTTTCAGTAGATTTAAGCATTTATTAACTGTTATGTCCATATATAAGGTTTTAATATATAAGCTAGCCATAAATTTAGCAGGAAGAAAATTGTTCCTCTTACTGTGGGTGCCTTCGCAGCGCTAGTACAACGATCTCGTGCACCCACCACGAATCTGTTATACCCCCACCGAATCTATGATGCAGCCCACCGAGTCTATGATACAGAGACCACCACTCGACTACATCTCAATTTCCATAAGGTAGTATTCATATAAAATACAAATTTAATTGTAATCTAATTGTGTACAATTAATGGGTCCTATGCAATATAGGTGAACAACTAGAAAAATTGAAAATAAATACAATGTATCTAAATACAAATTGGAGACACGTCGTAGTAAATGTTTTTCCTCCATAATGTTGAATGTATTAAATTATTGAGCTTTTTAACAAGAAAAATATCAAGTTGATGTTAAAAATTGCTACAAAACATTGTTGATTTATGTAAGATGTTAAATAAATCAAGAATGTTTTGTGGCAATTTTTAACATCAACTTGATATTTTTCTTGTTAAAAAGCTGAGTAATTTAACACATTCAACATTATGGAGGAAACATAGTAATTTTTATATAATGTTTTTTCGAAACTTAGGATTTGGACGAATAAAAAAAGACACCAGAATGACGTCAAAATCGGCAAAAAATTGTCATCCTTTAATAGTCAGATGTGCTTAGTTTAATTTGTAGCGTATATAAATGCAGATAAAAAAAGCAATGTTGATAAGATAGCGAAGGTTACAAAGCACTGCTCGGGGCTCCCAATCAGGTTTGCTCCCCGCCCCCGTTCAGTAGCACGTTCAGGTTTACTGATAATTTTCCGGATAATGTTGACAGACATGCGCATTATACTCCGCGCTGCAGGACACTTCTGGCGCACAAAACAAGAACTTGCGAGTGATCTACTGCTCTTGGCACCTAGCCAGGGCGCAAGACGGGCTGGCCGCCCACCGACCACCTAAATTGACCAGCTATGTTATGGCTAAGAATAGCACTCTAATAACCTTCCAACCCTTATGCAGGGCCGTGATAGTTGGTGTGATATACTCATGACCTAATCGACCTAATATCTATATATATATATGTGTGTATATTAAAAATATAATTTTAAGGTATGCTGTATTTATGGGTTAAAGTGTTCAATATCAGGGATAGAGCGTGTGTAAATATAAAAGTGGACATTGATGTCAACACCCAACGGCAATAGTTAAGTTTCATGCTTAAGCGCAATCTTTAGGACAACTTGAATTCATAAAAAAGAAAATTCATGGCCTGAAGATTGCGCTTATTCATGAAACAGACAATCGTTCTTGGGTGTTGACCTCAATGTCCACTTATATCGGTGAGCCGAGTTGGAATTCCAGTCGAATCCATTACATTCACTTACGTGCTAATACCCTTGAGAAAGGAAGGCATTAATCCTCTTCTTCTGCCACCAGCCATGGATAAATAGCAGGACAGACTGGGTCCTATAACCTTGGATCGCAACTGGTCTAGGAGAAGGATAACTCTGAATTCAAAAACTTCCGAGTGCCGTTTGGAGACACTGTGGCATGTATTCGGTCCTTCAAAAAGTATGGTTGGTTCTGCACAAAGCCTTCACCACTATAATCAAATCATATGTGCTGGTGTCTGGGCTATCGGTTCCTAGGAACTGAGCTGCTTGACCCTCATACGTCGAAGTGTCCACCAAATATATATTTACTTAAACGTTATTTTTAATGGATACTCGTATTTGAGTAGACGTTCCATTTATTTAATAAAAAGTATTTTTTTCGGTTTAATGGCTTGAATATTCAAGAAATATTTTTTTAAAAATATGCACTCTTCGACCGGATTCAAACCTGCGTTTCCCCAGCAAAAATCGTCATTAGATCTGACGTGATTTGACCACTCGTCTACATCGACGACCAAGCAAAATCTGAATAGTGTCTTTAAGCATAGATTTTCCTTCGACTCTTCAAATAAACATATCTAATCAGTTTCGTATCTTAACGTAAACAAAGCAATTTCTAGAGAAATAAATGCTTTTTTATTTATTAATCCGACTGATTAATAAATATCATTTATATATATATATATATATATATATATATATATATATGGAATGTTGGAAACTTTTCGGCTTCTGACACATTCCAGATGTTTATAAAAGTTAGTCTGTTGATACATAACATTTTGTCTTTATAGTACAAGAGTAGCCAAAATAAATGAATAAATATCGGTCAATATTTAAAATGTCATAAGCCAACATCATATCACTGAGAGTTCCATGTTCCTATAATCAACAGATAACCTTACAGATGATTTACTTTTCTTTCCATTTTTTTTTTTCATGAATTTAAGCAAAGGGACACGATCTTTTCGGCCTGACACGGGCGTCAAGATAGGCGCGCGTCAAATTTAGACGTTTCCCAGATCATCACGCAAAAGAATTTAGTTATCTGCATTCCAAGTGTCAGTTTTTGTCTCGTCGCCAACATGACGCGAAATCTTACTGCAAATGACAATGTAAATTTGCTACGATAGGAAACGAACTTCATTGCTTCAGGAAGTTGAAAACAGCGGCCGATAAACATTTCTACATTTCTTTTGAGATTTGGTGTAAAAATTATTTTTGTAAGGATCATATGGACGAATCAATATTTCATAATTTGGTTGGATGCTATTAATCGACAGAAGAAGGCAATCAAAAATAGTATATTATCTATGACGCAAATGGATTCATCTGTCTATTTATTTTTAACACGTTGAATCAATTGCCAGGTCTGCTGCTAGATAAGTCGCTTCACTTTATCGTGTTCAACAATTCTTTTCACCAGAATATAAATTTCTCATAAGCCTGTCATTCACGGGCACTTACGTGTCGTAATGGTTAGCAAGCTTGTCTTGTGAGATTAATTACGACTGAGTGGTAAGTTCGATTCTCACTAGGTGCTCCCTACTCTCTGCTTTGTGTACCAAGTCTAAGCTATGTTTAGTAAATCTACCATCCATTTGCGTATCAAACATTGCTATATGGTCTGGTCTGGTCATTCTACTCCATATCTAGACGTTCTTGCCAGTATCCAAAGAAGGATTTGTAACGTTATCTATCCTGACCTGACATCTCGGCCTCAGTTTTTTTCCACCGCTGGAACTTAGCTTCCCTGTGCCTTTCGTATAAATATTTTCACAATAATTGTTCTGTTGAGTTTTCCTCTTTGGTAGCTCGACTTCACGAATTTAAGCACAGTACTAGATTGGCAGCTAAGTTTCATAATTTCACTATTGAAATTGTTAGATACAACCGTAAGTTCTATGCTAATAGTTTCTTCTCCCGCACTTCTCGTTTGTGAACTCTCTTCCGGTTTCCTGATACCGTGTCAAGTACGATCTTCAAAGTTCTGAATGCAGTGTCAATCGTCTTCTTTTGCCTCCTTGAAATCTGTTCTTTTATTGTCTTCTGGGTTTGTTTCTTTCACATTAACTCCTTGTATCCTGGTAGTTTTTATCGCCTTGCTTGGGGTCAAATGATTTAAAAACATATAACATATAACGATATAACAAACTCAGCTTATTAATTTCTGTATGTGGATATGAACACACACACACACACACACACACACACACACACACACACACACACACACACACAGACAAACACACATATATATGTAAATAAAAGCAAAATGAAAACTTATCTTAGCCGATGTGTTTCGTCCTCTTAGGGACTTTATCAAGGTAAATGTTCAGAGGACGAAACGCCTCGGCTAAGATAAGTTTTCCTTTTGTCTTTGTTCACATTGTATTTTTACAGATATATTCAATATTCAATCGCGCGCGCGCGCGCGCGCGCGCGCGCGCGCGCGTGTGTGTGTGTGTGTGTGTGTGTGTGTGTGTGTGTGTGTGTGTGTGTGTGTGTGATTTGCCTGAAGATAGCTTAGCACCTGACAGTAAAGATGTCTTTTCGGACATAGATTGATTTAGAGATTTCTTTTTTCTGTTTTGGAATTTCTGAGCCGGGTCTTTGAGAAATGTCTGTTTTTGTTAAGTTTAAGTCTCCAAGAGAATTTTTTTTTGCACATCCAACCATCATGGGGATGCGGTTAAATACTGAGCCCCTTTACTCGACCTTGAGGCTGGGATCAAAGTGTAGTATCTGGTCTCTCTTAAAGTTATGAAGGAAACCTGGTACTGGGAATTCCAACATTACGGCAGCACCTTTCTAACTGAACTAAAGATGGAGGTTTGATGGATACCAAAGCTCGCGCGACAAAGCAGTTTTTGCCATTGCAGACTTATGGGAACTCCACATTAAATCGACCTTGGGCCACATCCTGCTATCTCCGAGTAAATACTATATTAGAGTGTCACTTCTCAGCATTACTCACTTGGATATGAGTGTAGTATCTGTGGGCTCCGTGAAAAGTGTCACACACAGACATATACGCACACAAGCAAAAAAAGGCAACACACGCAGAGTACATATATTTAATATAAGTAGATAAGCTTTCCTATCGGCCGGATCATGATCCTCCCCTTTATCTTGAACAGGAGTAGAGGCTCATCCCTTGTTCATGTTTAGGAAGAGGTCCCTGGTTCATTTCCTTTTCTCAGGCCTTAATAGTGGTGCTGTCATGAATTTTTTGTGATATGTGTGGATGGTGCCAACGTCTCTTCATTCAGAGTGTACTGGGTTGGCAATTTTCTCGTTGCTGCTCCCGACTGGTTAAGAGCCCGAAATCTTGCGTTGCGATTTAAGCAGCTGCTCTAATCAACAGTCGCATAATATCGGGGTCCTTGCAGCGCTATGTTACGCATGGAAGTGTGTCTTTGTAAGCACCTCCGTTGGGCAAACTCGGGGCCACACTATGTTGCAGTCTGCACATAGACGACCGACTCTTACTTCTACCCTAGGCCTTTCCTTACAAAAATAATACACCATGACTATAAGCAACCACAATATGTAAAACTAAACCAGCTCAGCAAGAAACACCCAAACCCCTCAGCCTTTCTTTCCCCAACATTCGTGCTATTCGTACCGACTTCTGCAGTATGGAATCTTTCCTCTTCGAAAAATCTCCGGACATCCTAGCTATCTGCGAAACTAATCTTAACTCTTCAATCCCCTCCTCTCTTTAGATCCACATGCATAGCCTAGGTGTTTATGTCCGCGAACATCTCTTACTGGCTAGACCATTCTTACATGTGTTCGCATCTCTCTAAACTCAGTCAGCTATCTCTTCTTTCTTTACCGTTCTTCTTCCTCTCGTGACTTTTGTGTACTAGATAGTATTTCTGATAATAAAGACACGGCCATTTCCCTACACCCGTCTGCAAATATATTTGTTTGGTGAGTTTAATGCCCACCATGCCAGGTGGCTTAAGCACCCCGTCACTGACCTGGTTGGTATCAAAACTTCTCATTCACTCAGTCTCTCACGGAAATGGGGGACTTTCCCACGCGTTTCCCCAATAATCCCGATGGCTTCACTTCTCTTCTAAATCTCTTTTTATACCTCTGTCCCTGACTCATGTCCTACTATGCAGCTCTGCTCTCTTCGCAACTCTGATCATGATGCAGTGCCTGGAAACGCCTCGTTCCGCCTCTCCACCAACCAAGAACCTCCTACCAACAGAATAGTTTTTCTGTTATCAACAAGCGGATTGGGACTCGTTCCGTGATTTCCTTCGTGACGTCACCTGGAATGAAGTTTTTAAACTTCCTATTCAAAAATACGCATCTGAGATTTCCTCCTTGGGTGAAGGCTGGCATTGATGCTTTCATTCCAGTAAGGAAACACCAAGTTAAATCGTGATTCTCCTTGGTTTTCACATGCATGCTCACAGGATATCAGTCCTTCCGGCTTTACCAGATAGACACGGCTGATTGCAACAGACGTCTTTTTGTCTCTGTTCGTAACGATATCCTCAAGAAGCGAAGCTACTGTTCGCTGATAGAATGAAACAACGTATGGCATCTCAAAAGTTCGGTTCTAGAGAATATTGGTGGCTCTGCAAGAGTGTGCTGAACAGCAGCAAATCCCCAGTCCCTCCTCTATTCAATCAATTCAAAGTCTTGGCATCTACAGCAGATAATTTTAAATGTTTTGCTTGAAAAATTTAAATGCAACGTCAGTCGCCATCTTCTATCATCTAGAATCCCGTTCAGCTTTTATCCTTTCCTCGGTCCCACTACACCCAATCTTTTCTCTCACCGTTACTCTCTGTAACCCCCTACGTTCCAGTGGCATTATATATAATTATATATCCACCTATTTTTATTATTACTCAAACGTTATTTTTAGTGAATACATATATTTGAGTAGACGCTCCGTTTATTTTAAACTATTTATTGCTTCTACCGATCTACATACTCGAGAAAACTTAATAAAGAGGTACCTTCCTACAAGATTCGGAACTTCGTCACCCTTTGCATGAGGAACCGCCCTCTGATCCGATATGTAATGTTCTGTTTTGCAGTTGAAGCACAGTTCCTCGTTCAGTTCAGCTCAGTTTCGTATCTGAAACGTGAACAAAGAAAAAATTTTAAAAAATATATGTCGGATTAAAAAATACATGTCGAATAAAAAAATTCTTTAGAAATTGCTTCGCTCACGTTTTTTAAAGTTATCTTTTTTATTAATATTCACCCAATACAATGCCCAAGAGACACTCATGGTAGAGGGTTACTGTGTGGAGTTATATTAGCTTAGGAAATGATAAATGTTAGGAGTATATAGCTGAAGTAGACTTTAAAAGGAACCGGAAACCCAACCCTAAACAGGAAAGAAAGGATAAACTTCTACTCATGTTCAAAAGGCCGGGGAGGAGTGTAAACCGGACAATAGGCGAACCTATCTGCTCCTTGCAATTTTTAATTAATAATCTGAGTTTACTTTGAACCGTACATCACAAAGTAAAAATGCGGGGTTACATCAATCGATAAAAGTGGAGGTGCTACATTAGATATTAAGTTTTAAAGATTCTACATCTTTTATCCGATCCTATCATAAAATGGTAATATTTTAGTTCTATTATCCTATTGTAAATATTTGTTGCTTTTATTTTAAATACAAATATTTTCTGTTTTTCCCTTCTACTTATTTTCTAGAATGAGATATTTAAACTTATATAAAAGCTAATGTTTCGGAAAAAAAACAAAAATTTTATTTTCAATGTTTTTTTTATGAAACAGTGAATGCTGACAATCTCCTCATGGGTGAGGAGAAAACTGGAGGCGACAGAAATGTGGTTCTACAGAAGGACACTGAGAATTCCATGGACAGAGCGAGTAAGCAACGAGGAAGACTTAAAGAAAATGTCAACAGAAAGAACACTTCTACACAGAACCAGAAAGAGGCATCAGAAATTCCTTGGACACATAAAGAAGAAGGGGGGCTTGGATAACTCAACTTACACAGGGCATAAGATAAGCGAAACCCGTGGACCATCTACCAAACGAGCTTATGTGAAAGTGTAGCCGAACGGGGGAGGAAGGTTTTGCCAAGCGCCACAAGGGATATGAAGTTGTGGAGAGCCATGATCGCCCAATGTTCTGAAGAGTCACGGCACATAGAAGAAGAATGGAAAAAAGGTACAGCTCAGCAAAATAGCTTTGTCATAGATTGAAGCCGAGGAGACAAATTTAGCCATTTGTTTAATTTCGGCAAAAAGTGTGTGTGTGTCCTGAAGCCCGTCCTCTACCCATCTCTTTAAGTAGCTCAAGTTTAATTTCCGTAAAAAGTGTGTGTGTTGGCACGGAGGGAGGGGTATGAATCCCGCTCTCCAGCCGGCTACAGCGCTGTGGATGAACGTCTGAAACAGAAAATGAACTGAGTTCAAATTCTCGTTGAGGTAGTTCATTTTGATCTCCTTATCTTGGGAACATCCTCTGCCCATCATTTTCAGTAGCTCAGGTCAGAGATTCCTCCCTGTCGTTGATGCCATGTAACCCAATATAACTTGTCATTTGGAGAAAAGATGGGCCCGACCAAGAAACCCCATTTATTTCCCGAATAAAAACCACGAAGTATTCAGCATGGTGCCCGCAAGATTTAGTAGGTCACGGGGTGGTTTTATTTATATATTTATTGAGTAGGATATGTATACTCGCCATATTTGGGTTGACTCAAATAGACCTCATTTAAAAAAAAGCTCTCTTTTTGCTGATGAAAAAATTGTCTTGGAATATTTCGTGTAATTCGACGCGGCCGCACTGGATAGGGTTTTGCAGGTGTTTACCGAAAGTGAAGAAAAGAAAGGGCGAATAAGTGAACATCAAGGGTCTAACATCATCTCGGCATTTTTATTTATTATTTGAAAAAAGAAAAAAAAAGGCTTTTACGAATTTCGTGTATTTGTGAAGCGAAAAGAGATAAAATCGACCTATCCACGATAAAAAAAAAGAGAGAGAGATAGGATCAAAGAGTTGAGGTATCGAATATTCGATAGAGGATACCTTTTCCGGAGAAATTAATTTCAAAGCCTATTTATAATACTGCTTCATAAATATAGCACAGAAAAAGCTGCCATTGTCAGTATGAGAAAGGGTATCTATCGGAGTACGATAAAAAATCCTCATACCTTTGACATTGTCGTTTTACTGAAACACTTTTATAGTTTGCCTTGTAAAAAGTTGACAAGATTTTGAGTTTTTTGTTTTTATTTATCAGATTCTATCTTTTTTCTTTTCAGACGTATTATTTTAATGTTATTCTTGTAATAAAATAAATTTCTTTCTTTCATTCTATCTTACTTTCTTAAGTTCTTTTCATTTATCGTTTAGGTTTACTTCCGCCCTTTCTTCCTCCAATTCTTTCTTTCTTTCTTTCCACTTTATAAAGTTCTCATTTGCCGTTTAGGTTTAATTAGATCCTTTCTTCCATCATATCATTCTTTCTTTCTTTCTTTCTTTCTTTCTTTCTTAACATTTACCGTTTAGGTTTACATCCTTCCTTTCTGGATCCATTTCCTTCTATCTTTCTTTCTTTATATTTTTCTTCAGTTCTTTCCACTTTCTTAAGTTCTCCTTTAGGTTTAGGCTTACTTCCGACCTTTCTTCCTCCATTTCTTTCTTTCTTTCTTTCTTTCTTTCTTTCTTAAAATGTTTTCATATGCAGTTTAGTTTTACTTCCCTTTCCCTTCCTCTATCTCTTTCTTTACATTTACTTGAGTTCTTTTCATTTACCATTTACATTTAGTTCCCTCCTTTAATGAACCATTTCTTTCTTTTTTCTTTCTATCGACTTTCTTAATTTCTTTTCATTTACTGTTTAGATTTACTTCCTTCCTACTTCCGTCCTTCCTTCCTTTCTTCCTTCCTCCATTTCTTTCTTTCTTTCTTTATTTTCATTTACAGTTTAGGTTTACTTCATTCTTTCTTCCTCTATTACATTCTTTCTTTCTTTTTACAATCTTAAGTTCTTCTCATTTACTGTTTAGGTTTTCCACCTTCTTTTCTTCCTTCTTTACTTTAGTCTTTAGTTTTACTTCCTTCTTTTCTTCCTCCGCCTTTTTCTTTTTTTTCTTTCCATTTTATTAAGTTCTTTTTTATATTCTTTAGGTTTACTTCCTTTCTTTCTTCCCTCCATTTCTTTGTTTCTATCCACGTTCTTTTCATTTACCGTTTGGGTTTACTTTCCCCCTTTCTTGCTCCATTTCTAACTGTGTTTTTTTTTTCTCTCTTTCCACTTTCTGAAATTCATTTCGTTTACCGTTTAGGTTTACTTCCTTCCTCCATTTTTTCTTTCTTTTATCTTTCTTTCCCTTTTCTTATGTTCTTTCCATTTACCGTGTAGTTTTATCACCCTCTTTTCTTCCTACATATCTTTCTTTCTTTACATTTTCTTACGTTCTTTACCCTCAGTTTTAATTACATCCTTTCTTCATTCATTTCTTTCTTTCTTTCTTTTCATGTTCGTAATTTCTTTTCATTTACCGTTTAGGTTTCCTTCCTTCCTTCCTTCCTTCCTTCCTTTTTCGATTTCTCGATTTCTTTTCATTTATCATTTAAATTTTCTTTCTTTCGATATCTTTGCATCTTCTTCATTGGATTCTGTTAATTATCGCTAGATTTATAGAAGTATCAGACCAGATGTAGCTGCCCATATTCGATGCGCCGACAAATGGTAGATTTATAAATGTGCAAGATGATTTATCATGTGCATTTCAGCATTTTTCCATCACGTTTTTTTATGAGAAATCTTTACAATATCTAATTTTCTCGTGTGAAATTTTATTAAGCAACTCAATGGTTGTTTATCATATTATAAGTAACATACAAGAACAAAATTATTATTATTTATCTTTTAATTTCAGATATATAAAAATTGTCATAGATCATAAGGAAGATATAACATCAAAAGAAAAACAAGATATTGTAAAGTTATTGAATTGATTGGAACACGACGCAGAAAAGGTGTTAAACGGTGAAAAAAGATCAAAGAAAAACAAAGAAGGAAATTGACGTCATTGGTAAAATAAGAATAAAAAAAAACTCGGTTTAAGAATATCAAAAATAGTGATTTGAGAAAAGCCAAATAAACAAGAAAATATTGGTACAGTATGCTCCTAAATTGGTTGCGGTATTATGTATCGCTTCCGCTGTCCCTCAGAAAGACACATTCATACACGATTTGGGTTTTAGTATTATATATATATATATATATATATATATATATATATATATATATATATATATATATATATATATGCTATATATAAATATATGATATATATATATGATATATATATATGATATATATATGATATATATAT
>OZ038490.1:44330730-44393230 GCA_964036315.1 Acanthosepion esculentum
CTCAAAGAGCATTACTGCTGAGTGGTGAGCGGTACCAAAATTAAGCTCCGCTTAAGCTTCATAAATAACTTTAATGTGCGCCTAGCTTGGCGGTTATCAGCGCGTAAAGTGAGATTGTCGTGTCGAGTTCAAATTCCAGCCGGGGCCGATGTGCTTGTTTTCAAACAAATCAGATCAAAACCAAATAGATGGAATATTGCTGCTATAAATTTAGCATATATAAATTCTGGTTTTCCAGATTTGGTAGAGTTCATAGCGTCTACGCGCCCTCATGGATAAGGAATTATTTTCCACCCTACAACCCATTTCCTGCAGACGAAGTGTCGATAGACTCTTGCTATTCTGTTGCTATTTTCACGTCAAATTTTCTGACGCTATACATTCTTTATTTCCGCCAATTCACACATTTACAGCTAAGACCCGCCATGTCATGTATATTGAGTCGAATCATCATCATTCCATTCATATTCCATTAGTAAGGAGGAATTTTCATTCGGGCAGCTTCTACCAAGGAGCCGCAGTTTTGTGGAACAAAATCTCCAGAGGATACTTCCTTGACCACTACAATCTTAACCTGTTCAATTCTAAGGTTAACCGTTATCTATCATACATATCCTCATAATCTGAACTTCTTATGTTATTTCTTGTTACTTTCATAAAACAACCTAATTTAGTAAAGCTATACATTGAGAGGCTTTTGAGTTTTTCATTGTGTGAAAAATAGTAAAAAATCTCTTCTCTCAGGTAAGAGCCAAATCCAGGGCCCTCTATTTTTCGGTTGGCAACAAGTGTAGAAGTTTTCCAAAACCGGTTAGGAATGGTATTAGGAACTTCACCTCATAAAGACCCTACCTGCTATAGAAATCGCTACAGTAGCATATAACGTAGTAAGGATGTGGCCCTACACGCTACAGGGAAGTCTGTAGCAGTGTTTCACAACATTTCTTCCTGATGGCCCCTTTTTTATGTCAAAAAATTTCAGGCCTACATAATCACAAATAGATATTACCTGTAACAGGAAATAAATTTTATTTACAAAAGCAAAATGTAGTAGAAAATATATAGGGTGACCCCCAAAAAACGGGAACTTTTTAACAATCCAATAAAACCAAGAGTGATGGAAGAAAAATATTTAATTCATAGTAATTGAAACCTTAAAACATGCCATTTAAGAAACAATGATGGAATTTTCATTTTTTTTAAAATTATGTCCTGTAGATGGCGTCCTCCTGTACGAATGCATTCTTGAAATCTGCTGTTGAGATCCCTCATTGACTGCTGCAACATCTCAGCTGGGATACTGTGAATTTCATTTTCGTTACTAAAATGGCGAAATGATTACTTGCTCAAGGTCACTGTCTCGCAGTGTTGCCACTTGCACATGTCTGGCAATACGCACTTCAAAAATTCCCGTTTTTTGGGGTCACCCTGTATATCCTGACTAATGACTACAATGCTCCTCTCTTTTCAATCTGCACCTCCAGGCACATTTTTAAAACTTTCCCAGGCTTCCATGTTGAGAATTACTGGTCTACAGTGAGAACATACATACATTTATAAATAACAATATCCCTCCACCTCCCACTGTAGTTTATTCATCTCTTCTGTCAGAATTTCTGGTATGAGGAGTTATTATAATTTACATGTGAACTATTGTTTTCTTCTTTGGCGTTATTACTACATCGTTGCATTCCCCTGCTTTCATCTGGTGATTTCTAAAATGAACCCTTTATTTAAACGATGGGGATACATTTATCTCGTTCCGTTGACAATGTCTACGGTTATATTATCTTGTTTTTATTTAATACGGCACATTTATTGCTCGCCCCGCTTTTCGCTTAGTCCAAGTACACACTACCCAGGCCACTGATTGAACTCATATTGATATTGATGATAGAGGATAGCAATAATAATAGTATCGCGAAATACGAGAGTGGATCGCTAAGTCCGTAGCCTGATACAGTTATTAACGGAATTTAGATCTGAAATGTTCATTGTATAATGTTCGACCTATGTAACACATGAGAGGATCTTTGAGTTAAGCGTATTAATAAGGAAGGAGATCATTTTGAAAAATGAAGATGTGCTGCTAAATTGTGTTTATAAATTTTAGTTTTTTCTAAAGAATTAAAGGATTTCTTTATATCCGACATTTTTATAACCCCACACTTTATTTTTAGTGGATATCCGTATATGTGTGCACAACCCTTGTTTTTTTAAACATGGCTTATGACGTCGAACTCGATCACGATCACCAGTCCCATATCCCCTGAGGGCCGTAGGGGCACCATATGTACTGCAGCTGCAGTAGCAGCGGTGTTTTCTGGGGAAGAGAATCTGACGGAGCCCAACCCTTTCCAGGCTGGTTTTGAATTTAGAGTTTTTTTCCTTTTCATAAACTGGTTGCTATCCATCGCTATAGGATCCAGTCTGTCCTGCTATTTTGGCCATAACTGGCCTTTTGAAGAAGAGATGTTTTCATACCTTTCCCAACGTATGAAACACCATCTCTTTAACCATTTTTTCTAATCTTCGTCATTTCAATGGTATTAACACGTAAATCGATGTAAGGAACTTGACTAGAATTCGATTTCGGCTCTCCGTTTCCTCAATTCGGGCCTATATCCATTACTCCACCGTGTCTCCAAAGCACAAGAAGAAGTAATAAAGAAAATATGCCCTCTGACAGGGATAAAAATGCGACCCCATTGTAGGAGAAACCACCACCTGATCTGGCGTGCTTGAGACCGCTCGCCAACGGAGAGTGTTACAGTCTAGCAAGCTTCTTGTACGAGGGGAGGCACGTTTCTTAAAAGGGCAAATAGAACGGATGTCCTGTTCAAGCGTGAAAGTCTTTGTTTATTTTTTTAGCATTTAATATTAGTAAGCTAAGAATATACAACTTCACATAATCTAAAGTTTTTTAGCCCCTGAAGGATGCGCATCATTGGTTGAATTTTTTTTTTACGGCTTATCAACCTTTTGCAATTTATTTAAAGCCGGGAAATATTTTTATATCGTAAGAAACTTTTGGAGATAATGATTTACTGATAGAAGTTCTACTAATTAACCCATAGCTGGAGGGAGAAGAGGTAGATTCATATATTTACCAACGGTATTTCCGCGTAAGTAAATATAACAAGCCCAACTGAATTTGGAACTAGGCTCTTCAAATTCCAATTCCGAGGCGTTATCCAATACACCATACACACATCCAGGCTTACAGCACCTGGTATTCGCAAACGGTCACCCATCTAGATACGGACCAGTCTCGCGGTTGCTTAACTTCAGTGATCGTGCCAGAACTGGTTTTTCAACTGCAATACTGGTTCACAGTGAAGTGTTTTTATGTTGGGGAATAGATGGTAGTCAAATCAGAAGGGTGATCAACTCGTCCAAACCCACAGTCACGCAGAACAGCCATTGAAACCAAGGACTTGTGTGCTGGAGCATTGTTCTGATGAAACAAGACCCCTTTCATTAGTTTTACTGGGCGTTTGGTCTTGATAGTCTTTCATAACTGCCTCAGAAAATTGGCATAGTACTCTCCATTCATGGTGTGGCCCTTTTGAACATAGTCAATAAGCATAATGCCTTTTTCATTCCCCCAAAATAAGGTCATCAGATGAATGGATGGATTGTAACCGACTCAAATTGATGAACCCAACACTCATCCTATGTTAAGAAATGCTCAAGGAAACCAACGGGATTTGGCTCAGAGGTCATATTTTCCCGTAATATGATCAACCTGTGGCCCTTTTAATCAGGTGTCAGAAGACGTGCACTCATCAAACGGAACTCTTCATCATTCCAAGTTCATTGTGTCGAATATTCTAAAATCTCTCACGGGATATGCTAATAGAATTGGCTATTTCATTTATAATTAACCGCCTGTCATCCATCACCATGTGTTGAACACGATCAGTGTTTTCCTCGGCGGTGGAAGTTGCAGGACGTCCAGACCTTGGGCCATTTCAAGACTCTCCCTTCTATTTTCTAAATTGTGCTGCCCACTTTTGCACTGTTGATAAACCTAGAGCGTCATCCTCTAATGTAGCAACGACGTCAGCATGAATGTCCTTTCGGCAAGTACTTGAAAACACCACGATGTAAACGTTTGTCCATTTTCAAGATAAGTTGCTACTAGTTACTTTTGAAGTCTTTGAACATTAAATGTCAGTTTACCTTGAAATAAACAATGCAGTTATTAATAAGAAGAGTTGAAATTAATCCACGCAAGATTTCACAGCTTTAGCATCTCTCCTTCATAGTCGGTCTATGAACTTTGCCGCCAACCATCGTACAAAGGATAGAAATTTATAGAGAGCCATAATCTATTACTTCTTAAGAGATGCGGAACACAGAAGATAGAGAATGCAATTCTATATCGGGTATCAGGGTAAATGTTTTGTATAGCTTTACGCGGCACACTTAGCTTATCTTGGGAAGTACCAGTGTACGAGGTCGCCCTGTAGTTTGGGGTTGTGGAAGGTTGAGGGCGTGAAAATTTAACCTTGTAAAAATATTCGACTCGTCCAAAAAGAAAAGGGCAAGCAAAAGAAAGCCGATAAAACATAAATTTAAAATTTTTATATTTCAGAAATTGTCTGGATGTTTATAAAAATTCTTTTCCCTTTTTTTTATAGTTCAGTTTCTTTTTATGAAAACAGTTTTCGTACAGCAGACACAAGAAGATTTATTACTGACTTTGACTCCGAGTCGGATTGTAACATCCGATTGCTACTCACATTATCACGCGGACTCTCCTTGGACTTTGACTGACTACTTGATACGTTGTCCTTTTATTTATATTTCATGCGCGGACGTCATAGTAGACACAAAATGCGCGCAAATATTTAACAGAAATATGCTCGGTTCAGTTACGAAATGTTATACTCGAAGAGTATAGCGTATTTAAGAACTTAATAGCTATGTATATATGTTTAAAATGCTGAAACTTTTCAGTTTAATAATTTGATATATTTTTTTAATGTTGTGTATTTTTATCTTTCTCTATAAATTATATATTGATTAAATTTTATTTAATGTTAGTATCCACTCAGTAGTATCTTCTTAATAATTTTCAATAAAAGACGTTTTTAGTTGGGTTTCAATTGATTAACTGATAGAATATGTTTTAATAATGGGTCCGCCGTAATTTGAATCTGTTCAACTTTAATTTTACCAAACTTTAATTTATACAGATTTTTATTTTTTTCGCTACAAATACAACAGTATCAAGAATACGCTGACTACATATATGTCTAGGATGTTAAACTTCCTCCAAAAAGGGGCCACATGTTTATTATATCTATGTCTACCTTTTTGACTCTTGCGCAAACCTATGTCTAGTCCTAGAGTGCTGACAAAGGATTCCGTGATAGAAAAAACTAGAAGAACACAAACGGTCAAAACAACGAACCTCGACCTTCGATATCGAGAAAGACAGGATTTTTTTAGTCTAAGAACGCTCTAAATTTTCCACCATATAAATTAATAGTGATTACATTTTCGTTTTACGCTATTTCGGATAACGGGGTATGCCGATACTCATTTTAGGTTTTCTTTAGGAATAAAGAGGCATAAAATGAAATTCTGAAAAGCGAGGGATGCATTAATGTGTTTATTTTTTTTTAATTATTAATTTTAACTTTTTAAAAAGCGTTTGACAGCGTACGCCATGAAGAACTATTGCAACTGATGAGTAACCGTGACATATTTGAGAAGGATATTGGAATAATCTCGAACCTATACTGGCAGTAAACCACCTGTGTATGGATGGAAAATAAATTCAGTAAATATACAGAAATTGGCATAAGACAAGGTTGTATCCTCTCACCGGACTTATTCAACCTATAGAGTGAGGCGACTTTGAGAGAATTAGAAGTTCTACGAGAATTCATTATTGGCGGCTCAATCTTAACAACATAATATATGCAAATGTACAGTGTTGATGGCAGGCACAGAAACGAAGCTACAAGAACTCCTACAGAAAGTAATGAAAGGAAACGAAAAGAAATGATTAAACATCAAGAAGACAGAATATATGGCTGTTAACAAAAGGGACAGCCCAACATGAAAATTACAAATTGGAGATGCCAAAATCAAACAAGTATAACAATTTAAATATCTGGAAAGTGTTTTACCAGAGGACGGAAAGTACGACATTAAAATCCGAAGACGCATTGGGATAGTGAAAGATACCTTTCAAAAGCTAAGCAAAGTATTAAGAAACAGAGAAAATTTAGTGAAAAATAGCGAAAATAGTACTGAACTGTTATATGATATCAGTCCTCTTGTATGGCAGTGAATGCTGGACAATCCCATTACAGATGAAGAAGCAACAGAAATGTGGTTCTACAGAAGGATGCTGAGAATATCATAGACTCAAAATATAAACAACTAAGAAGGACACTTATACTTAACATCAAGTAGAGAAAATTGAAATTTCTAGGACGCATAATGAAGAAAGAGGTTTTGAAAGGACAATTTGAAGGCAAGAGTGATAGAGGAAAACAAGGCATGACTTACCGAGTGAGTAAATGAATGGCGGAACAAGGTTTAGGGGCAGAGCCGGTGCTTATTACTCCCGAACCTACTGACCGGGGAGAGCAAACCTGATTGGGGGCCACGGGCAGTGCTTTGTGACCCTCGCTATTTAAAATTCTACCTATATTTATATACTACAAATTAAACTAAGCACAACTATTAAAGGATGGAAAACTTTGGCGAATTTTGACGTCATTCTGGGGTCTTTTTATTTCGTTCAAATCCTTGGATTTGTTTTGTTTATGTTAAATCTCCAAAACAGACTATATAAAATTCACTATTTTTAAAAAGAAAAAATCTATAATGTTGAATATGTTAAAATTCTTCAACATTTTAACAGGGAAAACCTTAAGTTAATCGCCGCAAAATATTTAAGATGGAATCATCTGTTATGACATGTCTGTAAATTGTATTTAGATACATTGCATTTATTTTTGATTTTTCTAATTGAATTGTTCACCTATATTGCATATGATCCATTATTGTACATAATTAGGTCATGATAAAATTTGTATTTTATATAAATACTACCTTATGAAAATTGAGATGTAGTAGTATGGCAGGCAGCGTATCATAGATTCGGGTGGGGGCACGAGCCCCTTGCAGCGGACCTGCCATTGAGTAGTGAATTTGTTGTTCATTGGATTCCCTGCATTAAGCTAAGCATAGGAAAAAGAAATCATCCTTCGACCTTCCTATGGTTGGTCGGAATTCCATTGACAATCCCTTTCCAATCTGTCCTGTATTGCTGTTCTCAGATCCCCTATGTCCAACGCTGAGTCCCGAGCTTAGTTAGCTAAGTTATCGTTTTCAGCGCTATCTGGTCTCCACTATCTATCTATCTATCTATCTATCTATCTATCTGGTGCTTCAAACAGTGTCAAGTATGCCTTTGGTATTAGTACTACTAATATTTATTGAAGAAATGAAACATTAAATTTGACACAAGACCTAAAAAGATGGGTGATCATTTCGGAATACCAGGTGCTGCAATCTTGAATGTGCGGGTGGTATAATAGATAATGGCTGATAATTAATGATTTATTTAAGATGAAATGAAATGTCTGCAAATTGTATTTAGATACATTGTATTTATTTTCAATTTTTTTAATTGAATTGTTCACTTATATTGCATATGATCCATTCTTGTACATAATTAGGTTAAAATAAAATTTGGATTTTATATGAATACTACCTGACTACTAAATTGAGCTGTAGTGAAATGGGAGACTCCGTATCATAGATTCGGTGGGGTGCATGAGTCCCTTGCGCCGAACTTGATTAGGAGAGATAACAAAATGACAAGATTTATTAAAAGCTACAAAGAAGAGGAAATTGTGGAGAGCTATGATCACCAACATTCTGAAAGGAAACAACAAATAGAAGAAATTTACATATTGCCCTGTATCCGGACATGCTCAACCAAGACAAAACACTTTCGACAAGACGATAAATTCAGCGCCAATATTAACTCTCCATTGTATTCACCTTTAGGCATACATCACAATCCCGCCAAGTGGGCCCGTTAAAGAGCCTTTACTTGTGTTCCTCTACGAAACAGGCCACGACATTCTCACAAAAAATGGCCTGTCTAGCTGGAGGTCATTTAAACCTCAAAAGCAGTGTCTGCGTGTTGATGGATTGGACGTTAGAAGCAGACCAGGCTTTCCAGTACAACTGGATGATTTATGACAGAATTTGCTGGGAAATTTTTACAGAGAATTATAGGATTATATACATGAGATTATATATATATATATATATATTTCATAAGAGGAAAAAGTTTTATTGACTTGATTACGCGTTTTGCCAACGTTAGATAGGCTTCCTCAGATCAGAAGTAAATATGTGTGTGTTTGAGTGTGTGCTTCAGTATTAAATTGGGTAGTGATTTACATTAAATTCAATGCGTAGGAGCTGTGAGAAGACAATTGAAAAGAAAAGAAAGTTAAGATAACGGCTTTTATACCAAAGTCACACAATTTTGATCTTTCATCCCGGCCGAGGGACGTCAACTTAGTGGAAAATATTAATGATTTAAAATTGAAGCACATACACACGCAAACATACATTTCTATCGTTCTGGCCCGAGGAAGCCTATCTAACGATGGCGAAACGCGTATTCAAGTCAATAATACTTTTCCACTGTCAAGTTTATCAAACTTTGTCTGTATTCTATATCCTATTCACACACACACACACACACACACACACACACACACATATTCAAATTCAATAATTCAGTAGGATTTATTACACACAAAAGATAAATACAATTTAAAATTTTATAAATACATAGATGCTAACACCGTTACGTGACCGAATGGTTAGAACATACGCTTTCCGGTCATGAAACCGGGGTTCGAATTTCACCGTGGTCGATTTTTCATGAAATTAACTTGTCGATGAAAACCATTTCGGCCTGAAAACCATACGACGGGTTGACCCAAGCTTTGTGACTTAAATTGGGTAGACAGAATTATTCAGAAACTGTCTATGGTGGGCCTAGCATAAAGTCACAAGTCTTCAAATTGGTGATTGATTTATTTTTGCTAGGTTCAGTTTCATACCCAAAATGTAAACAACAGTCATTTTTAAATGCAATTTTTTTATCCGACATTATTTCTTTATTAATATGAACGTTATTTTTAGTGGGTTCGCCTATTTGAGTCACTATACATTTTTTATTCTTGAAACAGTTATATGGATTCGTAGGTGTGCCAATAAGAAAAAATTGCCTTCCTTAAATAGGTAATTTAAACCTTGTTCTCAGTGGCAATTCTACGGAGGGGCCAGAAGGGGCCAATCCCCTCCACCAATTTTGGCTGGTCACTTGGTTGCCCTTCCCCCACATTTCGAAGTTTTGTAGAGGAAAAAAATCAGTGCAGACAAATTACACTGTTCTGCTAGTATTAACATTAGTATTAACTCTTTGATTTTGTTTTGAAGTTAACCTCTTTTGTGGTCCAACAGATTGAGAGTGGAAAAGAGGGCAAGAATAGATTAGAACTCCACTACTATGAATGAAAAGTTATTCCGTTTAATTTAGTAAAGTAACATATACTAAAACTCATTCCTAAGTTGTGTATACGATAGTAGTGTAGTATGAAAATAAAGATACTGCTTGAATTTATCCCCCCCTTCCGCAGAATAATCTCGGCCCCAATGCCCACCCCCAGTTTCAGAGTTCCATAATCGCCACTGCTTGTTCAATCAACGCGGTTTTCGCAGCCGAATTAGTAAAGGGAGGTTTCGGCTATAGAAACTGTTTCCCTGATGGAAAATGGAATACAGATTCGATTTCTGTCGGAGGCACAATCTTTCTTTAGCATGACTTCACAATCTAAGACGGTACTGTTTAAAGAAAATAAACAACAACAACAACAGCAGGGATAAATATTCAAATACGTGTATTCACTAAAAAATAACCTTTACAGTAATAAAGAAATTTGCAACTGTAAATGTTAATAAGCTTTTTTTAAACAGAAAATAAAAATTTAGTTTGGGAGATATGAAAATATTAGCATATAGTGGCAGATGCTAAAATCCGCCATTTTGAATTTGACCAACTCACTAAAACCCTTGTCGCCCAGGCCAGTCAAAAGTCCACCACAAAATTTGGTACATATCATATCATATGGCAGACAAATTTGATGCCATTTTTAAACATTTTAACAATATTTTTTGGGAAATTAAAAATCAAAGGTTAAGGTCAACGTCAAATTACTTTATTTGACTTCTAAACAAAACAAAAAAATAAATAAATAGATCAAATTTTAGATCTATTTAAATACTTCAAAATGGTACGTAATTTAGGTTTTTAGATGAAAAAAAAAACAGCTGAAATATTCATATTTAAACTTTGTAACTATTTTCAAAATTCACATTTTTGGCAATGGTCAAAGGGTAATATCTCCATAATCCTTAGATCCAGAGATGTAAAATAGGCACATTATTTTGTATCATGAAGTTATATAAGTTTACCAAATTTGAAAAAAAAACCCCGTGTCGGTGATAGCCAGACTATTGCTGATTTGACATTGAATGACTGCTATATCTAGTGTGTAGTTAAGAACGAAATAACTAACAAAACACAGGTTCAAAACATAATATAAATTGTTCAAACACTGGTCCAAAACATAGCATAGATTCTTCAAACACTGGTTCAAGACATAATATAAATTGTTCAAACACTGGTCCAAGACATAGCATAGATTCTTCAAACACTGGTTCAAAACATAATATAAATTGTTCAAACACTGGTCCAAAACATAGCATAGATTCTTCAAACACTGGTTCAAAACATAATATAAATTGTTCAAACACTGGTCCAAAACATAGCATAGATTCTTCAAACACTGGTTCAAAACATAATATAAATTGTTCAAACACTGGTCCAAAACATAGCATAGATTCTTCAAACACTGGTTCAAAACATAATATAAATTGTTCAAACACTGGTCCAAAACATAGCATAGATTCTTCAAACACTGGTTCAAAACATAATATAAATTGAATACTTTTTAATTTTAGTCGATACGAAACAGATAAAAGTTGATCCAATTTCGGTTAAATTTAGCTGTTTCAAATTCTAAAATGCCAGTACGTATTATACACGACAGTGGTTTTCCCATCGTTCGGGGTGCATGTTGCAATACAAATAATTATATGAGTGGTATTCCATAAGTCCGTAGCTTAATACAAATATGAACTGAATTTTGATCTGAAATTTTCGCTGCATAATGTTCAATCTATGTGATTAATATTTATGAATAAATTAAGTGCATTAACAGGGAAGAAGATAATGTTGAAAATATGCATATAAAAGAAATTGCTTTTTTCATCATTAGGCTGTGTATGTATTGTCAAACTATTAATATTATATAAATGCAAGAAAATATATGTGCATATTAAGTGTGCGTATTTATGCATGATATCTATCTATCTATCTATCTATCTATCTATCTATCTATCTATCTATCTATCTATCTATTTGGTGCTTCAAACAGTGTCAAGTATGCCTTTGGTATTAGTACTACTAATATTTATTGAAGAAATGAAACATTAAATTTGACACAAGACCTAAAAAGATGAAAGGGGTGTTATCTCTGTCCTATTAGCTAATCACAATCACTGACTCAATCATTCGATATTTCTCCTGGCAACAAAACATCACAATTTTCTTCTCTCAATCGCTAAACAGTCACCACAATACCACAAATTTTCTGTCTGATCGTAAGCAGTCCTCATATAAACAACTTTTTCTTGGCTAATAATAATAATATTAATAATAATGTTTTTATTTTGTTTTATTTCATTTTCTGAAATCTATACTTCAACGTAAATATAACTAAATGTAAACATCCAACTAATTTTAATTTAAATCTATGTGACTATAAATCATGATTTATTTAAATTCTTACTATAAAAAAAGAAAAACTTATATTGAAAGGAATTATATTTAAAAAGAATTATTTGATGTATATGTATATATATATATATATTAATTTGCTCATTACTGCAAATTATAATTTAAATTAATGATATTTTAATTTTAAAGACATGTTATTAAGTTAGTAGTTACTATTAAAAAGTGACCGATGGGTTTTTGTTATCATTGTCATTGATATTGCCGTTGGCATCATTGCTATTATTATTGATCTGCATATTAAATAATTGATATTTACTGGTTTGAATTACAAAAGCGTCTCCTAGTAACTGAAAGTTACAAAACAGATACTGCGGACAGGAAGAAGAAATGAAGGAGAATCGTGCCGACTAGTTTTATTAATTTTTGACGCAAATCTTATTTTTGTTTTTACCTTATTCGGGAAGAGATTTAAACAGTTATTAGAATCTTATTACTGATAATAATAATAATAATAAGAAGAAGAATACTAATAATAAGAGAAACAAACAGGAATGCAATAATAATAATAATAATAATAATAATAATAATAATGATGGTGGTAGTGGTGATGATGATGGTGGTGGTAATTATAGTGACTTATCGGTTATTTTTGAATGGTCTTTCTTTTTGTTATTTATTAGTAAATATTAGTAAATTATATTATTAGTAAATATTAGTAAATTATATACAATTTTTATTTTATAAGCCATACAATACAAAAATTTATAATAAACTTTTCTTTAAATATTATTAATGTTTATATATTAATTGTATTTATGGGTTAAATATATTCGTGTAATTACTGAATTAGGGACATTTGAATATAGTCTCATATTATTGCACATAAGAGAGAGAAAAAGAAAAAGTCAAAGAGAATTCCGTTGAAAATTGAAGCTGTGTCGGAGTCTGGTGGACCATGTCGTGTCTCCTTGGGATCCAAGCACTTATAAATGAAGATTTTACCGTTGTTGTTAATAATAGTAATATAAAAAAATAGCAGGAGGAGGCCTGTCCCCCTGAACGTGATAGCCCACTATGATATGGATATGCTCTGGTGCCCAAGAGCAAGCCCCCAGGTATGGGTTAATATGAACCAATTATAATGCTGACACAACGAAAAATATTGCTAAACCGCGACAAGGACCGCGACCACGAGTGAGGAAAAATGGGATAGAAAAGACCATAACTGGAATAAACTCTCCCCAACGAGAACTAGAAGAAAACTACGATGAGGACAGTCCTCACAGGGGTCCTCTATATTAATTAAAAGAAAATCCCACAAAATGAACAATAAATAAAGGGTCTACGGAAGAGTATATTGAAGTAATGATAGCATTTTACACTACTACTATAAATCCAACAACGAGAAAATCCGCCTATAGTATTTGTCGAGAAAAACATCCTTAAAACTAAACATCGATTCCAACAAGCTAGTCAACGTCAGGCGCGACATCATCAGGAAAAAAAGAATACCTGATAGAACACGAAAACATCAAAAATAAATTAAACATTAACATCGAGGGGCTAAATGCCAACAATCCAGAGGAGATACATACAGAAGAAGCCATAGAAACCAGTTGTAATAATCTCGCTGAGGTACACAAGCAAATAGACGAAGATCATGACGAATATGAGAGATAAACAGAGATGAAAAAAAAAACATCCGATATAAATGAGAGAATATAAAAGAATATCTTTTGAAGAAAGGCCAACAATTCCAAAAGTAAGAAAGAACCGTCCAGTGAAGGAAACCATTAACATCATCAACCATGCAATTAGGAAAATAAAGGATGAAATGGAAAGACCGATGAACCTGACAGAAATTAATTATCTTATATACATGGCCTCGGCAACAATCGCAGAAACAAGAGGTGAAAAAGTAAAAAAATGAAAAAGAAAAATGCCAGCCCAGAAAGAAAAAAATAGAAACTGAAATAAATAAACTACGGGGACAATTGTAACTTCTAAGTGAAGTCGACAAGGACTCTAAAATGAAAGACACAACTGAAACGAAGCCTTGATAAAAAGAATAAGACTGACGTACCAAACGTTAACGAGAAGCTGAAGCAACAAATTCAAGCGAAGGCACAGAGAATCAGGCGTTACGAAAAAAGAAAGAGATTCTTCTGGCAAAACAAGATCTTCAAAGAAGATGTCAAGTAAGTATATCGATTACTGGGGAAAATAAAATAGAGATAAACGACCCACCTATTACCCAGGAAGATGAGAGTAAGATGTGGAAAAACTGCAACATGCACAATGAAAGAGCTACGTGGATCGAGCAACAACAGGGACAACACACACATATAGAGTGCCAAAAATGGACGGATATCAATATTACTGAAACGATCGCTGCCATCTGCAAAAAACAAAAACTGAAAAGCACCGGAATACCGAATAGCAAATTTTTGGATAAAAGCCTATCTAGCACCCACCAAGACCTCGCACGGGCATACAATGATATAATCATAAACCCAGATAAACCCAGAAAAATGCCCCAAACAGCCCACGTCGGGAATAACTTACCTACTCCCCAAAACAGAAGAGACACAGAACCCGAAGAACTATAGACCCATCACCTGCCTACCAACAATATACAAGATCCTCACTTCTATCATAACCGAGAGGGGGATAAACTTCCTTGAGAAAAACAATTTACTCCCAGCAGAAGATAAGGGATGTAAAAGAGGAAGTTACGGGTGCAAGGACCAACTAATTATTAATAAAACAATAATGGAAGAGGTGAAAACAAGGAAAAGAAACTTATCGATAGCATGGATCGACTACAGAAAGGCGTTCGACAGGGTACCACACTCATGGATAGAGAAGAGTCTAAAAAGTATGCCCCACAAAGGTCAAATTCATAAAGGAGAGCATGAAAAACTGGAAGACTACACTAAACCTAAACCATACAAACGGGTCATTGACATCGAGACCAATCAACATAAAAAGCGGGATCTTCGAAGGAGATTCATTGTCACCACTACTCTTCTGCTATGCATTAATGCCACTCAGCTGCCTTCTGAACAACAGTAGCTCTGGATACAAGTCACAGAATGGCAAACTGAATAACCTATTCTGTATTGATGAAATTAAAACATTTGCTAAGGATGACAACCTACAGAAAAACCTACTCAACATTGTCAAAATCTTCAGCGAAGACATTAGGATGTAGTTCGGAATCGACAAATGTACCAAAGCCACCTTCAAAGGCGATAAACTAACGCAAACTACTGATTTAGACCATGATATCAACCACAAGATTAAGGAACTAGACCAAGATTATACATATAGATATTTAGGAATTAATAAAGGAGACGGAATATAACATTCAATTATGAAAAAAAGTATCCGAAATGAATATTATAGGAGAGTGCGTTTCATACTAGAAATCCAAATTAATGGGACGAATAAAATGAAGGCTATCAACACCTTAGCTATAGCCATAGTAACATACAACGTACATACATTATTAAATGGAAGTTGAATGGCATTAAAGATTGGACGCCAAGACCAGAAAATGCTTACCCAAATGAGGATGCATCACCCGAAATCATATGTTGATAGGCTGTGCGTACCAATAACTTTAGGAGGCCGAAGTATAATCCAAATTGAATTAACTCTAAAAACTACAACTATTGGGTTGGAAGCATACTTCACAAAACCAATGACCTCTCCTACAAATAGTAAAACACTAAATGCACTCCATCAAGAAAGAAGCTGCACTCAAGATACAGCTTAATATACCTGAAACCCTACCAGCAAAAAACGAAGCAAATACCATCTACGCCAAAGGATTAAAAGAGAAAGCAAAACAACTTAGTCAAATGAAATTACAAAAAAAAAAAAAGAAAAGAAATGGGAGGACAAAGCGTTGCATGGCAAATACCTAGAAAGAACGAAAGAAGCAGGTGTGGAATAACAGAAAACACATCAGTGGCTAAGGAGCACTTGGCTGAAAACTGAGACAGAAGGCCAAATTATTGCAGTTCAGGACTAACGCCTTGCAACCAGATCTTTTCACTATTACATAATCAAGGCTAGAACTAACCCGAAATGCAGGATCTGCGGAAAATTTGATGAAACTGTCGACCATATTATCTCAGGGTGTCCGAAACTAGCAAAAAATGAATATGCACATAGAGATAACAAGGTAGTGACATATGTGCACCGGAAGACATACAAAAAACACAAAATCGAAATCACTGAGAGAAAGTATGTGCATCAGCCAGACACAGTTACTCAAAATAACGATGTAGTTATCCTCTGGGAAAGTGACAGGGAAAATGAAAGACAACAGACCTGATATTATGATAAAAAAACAAGAAATTCAGGAAGTGTATGCTTATTGACATAACAGTAACATCTGAGAGAAACGCCTGCATGAAAATTATCGAGAAATTGTTGAAATAAATGGACCTGGAGATCGAGATTAACACGATATGGGGAATGAAGACTGAGATTGTACCAATAGTAATCGGAGCTCTGGGCCTCGTGAGAAAAGGAATGGAGAATTTTACTAACAGTGTCCCAGGTCACATCAACATACAAGTTGCCCAGAAGATCGCCCTACTAGGAACATCCCATATACTAAGAAAAGTGCTATCAATTAAATGACAAGTCTCCTATAGGACATAAGGACCATAGTTTGGACTTGACTCTACAGGATACAAAGCTGGAAACACAACATACACAAATAATAATAATAATAATAATAATAATAATAATAATAATAATAATAGTAATAGTAATAATAATAATGATAACAAATATGCGTGATGTTGGGTGGGGGTACAAAAAAGATCAGTAGAAATTTGTCATGAAGCCATTTCTGACCTTAGGTCTCTGGTTGGGAGCAGGAAGAAAATGAATATACAGCAGAAATCCAAGGAACTAAAAAAAATAATAATGATAAAGATAACATTTAAAATTTAAACTCAGTATTTACAATGAACAAAAATTGTTTACAAGAAACCAAGGAAAAAGCTGCTAATATCAGAAATCCCCCTAGTTGTCGCAGAAATAACGGTTAACTAGCCAAAAAAATGCATAACTGAATAATAAGTGAATCACTCACTCTAACGAACACTTGCACAGTTATGGCCTCATTCAAACACAATATCAATAAATATATCAAATAAAAAAAATACCCGATAGTGAAAATGCATTCTAACCGTACTAGAGAACAGACATCTCTGTCATCGAAAAGAGATGGGGATGGGGAATTAAACTAAAGAAAAAGGGGACAAATATAAACTTGCCGATGAGCAGACCTGCTTTAGGCAAGTTAAAATAATGGATTAAAAGAAAAATAAGCTTGTTCTGACCTATTACGAACTGGACTGCCTTGAATCGATTCAGAGGATCAGGATCCTCGTGCCTAACCGATATCCAAATGCTACGGCAAGTTGGCGCCATTCGACACAAACGCGGAACAATGACCCATCTTTCATCAGATTTCGATGAAGGAGTTCGCTTATTTCCCGTCCTAATCTTGACTTTGAGCTGATTATTTGGGGAGAGGAAAACTCAAATCCATGAAATTGCTTTTGTCACGTTGTCCATATCACGACTCTCATAACGGCGAGTGTTCATTCTTTTTCAGTGACGGCACCACATTGCTACCGGCTTCCAGGGCAAAGAACTTTGCGAGCAGCATATTATGTAGCCTTCATAGCATCAGTACTAATAATCTAGGCTTAGAGAAAGGATTAGATTTCAAGGCAAATATTCAATAAACATTTGAGTGTCCTATTACATCTTCCAGTGTATTTCCGTTAATACCATGTCACTAAAAACATTTTCATAAATGTGCCTGCTGTGAATATGAAAATTAATAAGTTGCGACATGTTATGGATCTGTCATTGGAGGACAAGTGCTAAACAAAAAACGTTTATGCGAAAAAGTGAGTATAAATTAAAATTGACAGTTTTTGATGCTAGAAAATATAACCAAACGACTAGGTTTAGATGTTTTATTTATGTGACCAATCAGCTTATTTGCATAAGTCAAAGTTTCAAAAATTCCTCACACAAATATTTACTTCATGTACGTGAACGAAGTCGGAAAAATGAAATATCCCATTATGAAACTGTTTTATCCCAGGTTGTTGGGATGAACAAAAACGAATGAAAATAAAATACAAGTGTGTTTTAACATAAATAAAACAACTTTTATTCATTTGCTGCCTGAGGACAGCAAGGATTAGTTTGGATTTAGCCACGTGGCTGTCAACTTGTCACCATGTTGAATTCAGAAGTACCGCGCATCCACGAGCGGACAAGAGTAGTAAGTCAATTGTATTTTGAGTTATCTTTATTTATAGGGGCAGTAAGTTAGCATCCCCTACCAGAAACATTATGAATGAATTAGTTTAGTAGTATCTTGTACACACACACACACACACACACACACACACACACACACACACACACACACACACACACACACACATATATATATATATATATATATATACCCAAGTATAGGATTGGTGTATACGGAATAAATTCCAATAACCAAAAAAATACTATTCTTAAAAGATTGCTCCATACAGAGTAAAGCAAATATATTCTACATTCAACACCATCACTTGATAAAACACCAGAAGTGTTGAAACAAAATGGCTATTTTTGTAGTGATTTTATAACATATTTATGTTATAATTTTCGAATAATTATATATATATATATATATATATATATATATATATATATATATATATATATATATATATATATATATATATATATATATATATAATGTCTTATTGCGAAAGGATGTACCAGTTGGCTTGAGACTGGAATAGGTGTAGATAAGTACGTCTATCGTCCGTTTCGCACTCATCTCCAGTCTTTTGAACTGGAGTAAATGTTTACTCCTTGTTTCCTGTTTCGAATTTGGTTCCCGGTTACTTCTAAAGTTTATTTTAACTCTATAATTTTAACATCTCTTTCTGAATTCTGAAATTTTATGTACTAAGTATTTATTTTTTTTTCTATCTCCAGAGGAGTAGAAGTTCCGCCTATCACACTCAATGTCCGGTTCCTATTCCTGCTCACTCTTTTGAACAGAAGTAGAGGTTTATCTCTTGTTCCCTGTTTAGGATTGGTTTCCGCATCCTTCTAAAATGTTTTCCTTCGCTTTTACTCCCAGTAGCTTATTGCGTCTTAATGACATTGTTGCCTTGCTTAGAGTGAATTAATAAAAAAAATTCACATCAAAACTTCAGAAGTGATTGAACGGAAATAAGAAATGTTTTTTGGTGGCGCAGGGGGTCATAGAAAAGTGGATATTATTGAAATGTATTCGAAATATGTCTTGTTTCCCTGCAACATACAATATTAAAAATGTCAAATTTAGTATAACAGATAAGGAAATTGAACATAGAATAGGCTGCGCTAGATATAATTTTGCCCAACACCGCAAGTGGCTACAAAAGCAAAACATTAAGCTGTAAGCTAGAGTTATATTCTTAAATAGTCTCTGTTCAGAATATCTAAACTGTCAGCTGTATACAACTGCTTTCTCAGATCAATGAGTCAAATGGTTTTGAGCTAGCGAAACCTGTAGGTCTTAGCGAGGAATATTTTTTTCATGAACTTTGTGGATTGGCGCTACACAATCAGAAAGAAGTATCAGAAATCACATTACTTGAGGAACAGTAGCAACAAATAAAATGGATAACGCATATATCCTGAAGAGAAAATAATGACATAATCAAGATGTTCTTCCGCAATAAAAAAAAAAGAAGTTAGAAAAGAAGCTTACTTAATAATGGAAAGAGTGACAACAGTTAATGGACTTAAGAAACCTATTGTCTTGAAAAATTGTTTTAATGGAAAGATTTTATAAATTTAAACCAGAACTAGCACTGGCTGCTTGGTCAAACATTTGCCGTTACCATAAATGTATTAATTTAGTATTGTCTTTTTAAGAGAAAAAAAAATGAATAAAACCTTGAAATATCTAATTGCGCAAAGACGAGGCATTTAACTTAGCTGAGGCACTCACCGGACTTATTCAACTTATACCAGTGGTTCCCAAACGTTGCGCCGTCTCACTGTTGCGGTGGAAAAGGATAGCAGGTAAGGTGGCACGAATGGAAGGCAATCAAAGATTTAGAAGAATTTTTTAAAAATTCATATGCCAAAAATAAATATGATTTCAAAATATTTAAAATATTTCTATGGATTATTTGTGATTTATGCATGGGTCCCAGTATAAATAGTTATAAATAAATATTAACCGATTTTTTTCATTGTGATATCAAGTATTGAGAATATATTAACTCGGCTCTGCAAATTGGAGGAGAGAGTTATCAATGATAATGTATTCTGATTACTAATCCGCGGTTATCTCCCTTTAACCCTCTCGCTGTGTATTTATTTTTAAATGTACTTTTTTTTCACATAAAATTTGGTGAGGCGCGATCAAATTTTCATTCCGAAAATTCGGACCAGAGAAAGAAAATTTGGGAACCACATACACAAACAGTAAAAGGCGATTGATTCGTTTTCTACAGCTTATCAATCCTTTGCAGGTTATTTAAAGTCAGCAAATATTTTTAGAGTGTAAGTATTTTTTTGGAGATAATAATGATATACTGATACAAGTCTTACTAATTAACCCATAACTGAGGGATAAGAAGTGGATTCTTACCTTTCCCCGACGGTATTTGGGCGTAAGTGAATATAACGAAACCAACTGGAATTGGAACAATTTCAAGCTGTTCATTCAAGCTTACTGCACATGGTATTCCAAATCGGTCACCCGTCTAAGTACTGATTAGTTTCGAAGTTACTTAACTTCGGTGATCGTACAATGAGGCAATTCTGAGAGAATCAGAAATCCTACCACGATTCATTATTGATGGCCACAATTTTAACAACATAAGATATGCAGATGACATACTGTTGATTGCAGAACAAAAAGAAAACTACAAGAACTTCTACAGAAGGTAATGAAATAAAGCGAGTAGAAAGGACTAAACATCAATTGTAAGAAGACAATGCATGGTTGGTTGTTAGCAAAAGGAACAGCCTAGTATGCAAATTACAAGTTGTAGATACCAAAATCAAACAATTTTAATATCGGGGAAGTGTTTTAACAGAGGACAGTACGTGCGAAACTGAAATCCGAAGACGCATTAGGATAGCGTATAGCATATAGCGAAAGATGCCTTCCAAAAACTAAGCAAAGTACTAATAAACAGAACAAAATACGTTACAAACAATGAAAATAGTACTGTGATATTAGTTGTCCCATATGGTAGTGAATAGTGAACAATCTCCTCAAAGATGAAGAAGAAACTTGAAGAAACAGAAATGATGTTGAGTATAGAAGGATGTAGAGTACACCATGGACCGAACATATGAACAACGATGAAGTTTTAGAGAAAATGGGAAAGAAACGATATTTATGCTTAACATCTGAAAGAGACATTTGAAATTTTTAGGGTACATAATAAGGAAAGAGGGCTCGGAAAATTGGATACTCGCAAGACAGACTGAAGGCAAGAGGGACAGAAGAAAACAAAGTACAGTGTAACCCGGATATAAGAGAGTTGTCGGGACCGGAGAAGAAGTCTCTTATATCCGGTTTTCTCTTATATCCGGGTTTGGTCTATTTTGTTTTATTAGCACAGGCTCTAATTTGGGACCAGAGAAAATGTATCTTATATCCGGGTTTCTCTTATATCCAGGTCTCTTATATCCGGGTTACACTGTATAACCCGCCTAACGAGCTAGAATAAATGAATGTCGGAGCAAGGTTTAGAAGGGATAAAAAAATGTCAAAATTTATTAAGAGCTAAGAAGAGCAGGAAATTGTGGAGAGTCATGATCACCAACGTTATAAAGGGACACGGCGTATGGAAGAAGAGGCGATCAGATATAGTAAGAAAGACAATTATTCAGTAATATAATAAAAAAAAATGTGATTATATGGAGGAAATAATATTGAAATATTCTTTGTGGCGGGGAATTAAGGGTAAAGCAGTCATTTCCTGCTTCATAACATACTTTAAAGATATCCGTTACAAAAGCAATATAAATAATCCATATTTATTTATATCAGCGCAGATATATGATGCTCGTTTGAAATCATTCTCGGCCTTTGCTGCTTTCAAAACAAACAAACAAAAAGTATGATTCGAAAATAAATGTATTTGGAATCAACCGTGAGTATTGCGTGAGCATTTGTGCATGGATGGCTTCTTAAAAGTTTACATTTGTTTCGTTAGAGATGATATATTCTGTGTAATCTTGCAATTATGAGCGGTCAAATTCCGCTTTCAGATGGTACGGGACATGAATTTATTATGTGCGCAAATTTAAACTTCCTAACATCTGTTTTTCTGTCGAGATAAGTAGTTTATTACGGGAATTTAACCCGACGAGGGAAGAGAGGCGATTTAGTTGCTCATCTGGTAGTGACATCTTAACAATTCAGAAAGGAGGAAAATAATTCTGAATTCACTTTTGCTTAGCAAAAGATTTAATAAAATATATGAAGCAGTTAAGAAAATTCCGATGAAAATTGAAGTTATGTCGGAGTCTAATGAAGCACGTCGTGTCTCGTTGGAATCCAAACGCTTATAAATTAAAATTTTACCGTTATTTTTTAGGTCTAGGGAAGAGTATATTGAAGTAATGACAGCCCTTTTCACCGCTACGATAAATCCAACAACGACCAAAGCCGCCTAAATCTGGTGAGAAAAACATCTCTCGAAAGGACTAAACACAGATGTCAGCAAACTAGTGGCTGAATGGTTAACAACGTATGGGATGCAGGTTCCATTCTTGTCGGAGAACGCATATTTTGTGGGATATTTCTCGAACATTCAAACCAGTAAATGTAATTAATACTGTTTAATTAAAAACAGGGCATTTACTCAAATAAGTTGTATCCATAAAAATAACGTATAAACAGAAAATATATTAATATAATATATAAGCTTTACATATCAGACTAATGGTGAGCAATTGAATGACAAAATCGAAAAAATCCTATGTGATGTGTCTCGTTCTTCGAAAGGACTTATTTTGACAAAAAAATGTTTTTATTGATTAACTTATATATATGCAGGAGGAGGGGACAAAACGCCGAGAGAGACGCCCAAGATGCAAGAATGCTTAACTTTACATTTTTAAATTACTAGCGTCCGCCATATCTAAATCAGTGATTCCCAAACGTTTCTGGCTTGTTACGCACTTACGTAGCAAAACACAATCCAAATGCCCTCTCTCTGTCTCCAATGTATAGTCAACCTTTGATTGTATTTTCTGTGTGTTAGTATAGCACGTAAAATGAGTATCTTATGGGACACACTGTAAAGTGGAGGCAAAATACACTTCATGTATAATGTGTCCGTGTAATGTATGTTTATGCTGACACACTCATGCTGACACTCTCTAGCCGCCCACTTTTTTTCTCATCGACACCCTCAGATCTTTAAACCGGCTCAGTGGGTGGTATCGACCAATTTGAGAATCAATGGTCTCGATGTACAACCGAGCCGACCTTATTCAACTTCTTTCCGATTTTTTTTCGCTGTTGTATTTAAATATTCCACATTGTAATAATATAAAATTTCCTGCCCGCTGGAAGTCATCATCTGTTCCAGTTTTTAAGAACTCTGGTGGGCCTTCCGACGATTCCAACTATCGGCCTATTAGCCTTCTACATCTTTTGGGGAAACTCCTAGAGGCCCTAATTAATTCTGAATAAGCTAACCATCTCTCATCGCAGGGCCGTTTCTCAAACAAACAATATGGCTTTCGTTTCTCCAGGCCAATTGTTGATGTACTGACGATATTCGTGGGAAGAGATTATGATGCACTAGATAAAGACGGTGAGGCCCGGGCTTTTAGCATTGGACACCCCAAAAACCTTTGACAGGGTCTGGCATCCAGGTTTTCTCCACAAGCTGAAAAGTGTCTCCAGACCCTTTTTTGAACTGATCTAGTCTTTGCTATCAAATCGTGAAATGACAGTTATCCTGAACGGCCATCGTCTAGATCCTTTTGTACTAACGCGGGTGTCCCCCAGGGCACCATCCTTGGTCCTAATCTATTTTTAATTTTTATTAATGACCTTACTGATGGCATCAGCTCTCAACTTGGTATCTACGCTGACGACACAACAATTTACTCCTCCCTTGATATCAGTCTGACAAGGACAAAATGGCAGCCGATGTCAAAAACGGCATCAATTCCATAGTTAACTGGGACAATAAGATGGCTTGTTAATTCTAACGCCCCCCCCCAAACTAAACTTCTCTCCATTAATCATCTGCCTTCCATCAGCATAGCTGATGCTAACCTCCAGGAAAGTGACTCGTTGCGCCTTCTCGGGCTTACGTTCTCTTCTGATGTGAATTGGAAAGACGATATTGAATTCATTGCTAGGTCAGCTGCTAAGAAAGTCGGTTCACTATGTCAGGCGAGGCAATTTTTCTCTCCAGAATCTATCCTACATAGCTATAAGTCTACCATTCGTCTATTCTTAGAATATTGCTGCCACATATGGTCCAGTGCCTCTGCTATTTATCTTGAGATCCTTGATGAGATACAAGGAATCTGCAATATTATTGGTCCTGATCTGGTGTCTCAGCTCCAGTCATATTCCCAGGGTTGCCTCTCTATCTTTTTTTTGTAAATACTTTCATAGTAATTTTTCGATTGAGGTCTTCGCTATGGTACGTAGAGTTTGTTTTTTTAATCGCAGCAATAGACTGGCGTCAAAATCTCATCAATTTACAGTTGAGCCGTAAATTCTATGCTAACAGTTTCTTCTCACGTACTTCTCGCTTGTGGAACTCCCTTTCGGCTCCTCGCTTTCCAACCAATTGTAAAAATTTAAATGCGATGTCAATCGCTGTCTACTGTCCATCTGATTACTCTATTCTCTTTTCTGTTCATCATTAATGTTTCTGTTCCTAATTCTTCTACATCTTGTAACCCCTTGAGTTTTAGGGGCTTTACTGTCCTTGCTTGGGGTGATTTTAAAATATAGCAGTAGTTGTGTCAAGAAAGGTGATATTCTGTATGATCCTAGTCGTAAATTTACCGTGGAAAACTCATGAATTAGTTCATTTTTCATTTTCGCCTTAATAAAACGATTTCTCTTTTAATTAAAACTGCATCACTCAAAGTCGAAATTATGGTCAGGCATATCACGAGTGTGCAGTGAGTGTGTTGTTTCGTAAAAGATCCTTTTGTGCTCATATATTTTTTTAATTTAAATTCTTAGATGTTTCAACTTTGTATTGTTATGTATCATCATGTATTTACAATCTGTACCAGTGATTCTCGGCGTGGGCCCTGAGGCTCACACGTAGGCTTGAGAAATTTTAAAATGGGCCTGGAGCTGGCTGAAGGAAAATAGGTAAGCTTTGAAATTCTATTTTCTCCCCACTAGCGTAAGATTATGAAAACACAAACTGCTTTACTTTATTTTTAAAGGTAAATAAGTCAGAAATTATTTGAATAAATATTTCGATGCTTACTTCTTATAATAAATTATATTTTCAAATTGATTTGAAACATTTTTGTTTTATTGTGTGGTGTTAGAAAGACTTCGTGTTCACTTAATTTATTTTCATTTGAGACAATAATTCTTTATGCATTTAATGTGAATTACTGCGTTACAATGACAAAATGAATTAATAAAAAAATGTTATTTAAGGTTTTAAAAGCATTACTTTATCTGTATTATATAAGCACCTATAATCCACGTTTCCACTGTTAGTTAGTTATAATATATGGGCCTGATTTTTTTTTATTACACCAAAAATGGGCGACAAGAAAGAAAATGTTGGTCTATGGTCTATACTGTAGATTCCTGCTTTAGGTCTTAGGTTATATTAATTAAATCTCTTATTGTTTTTTAAGTAGTTACCAAATGTTATATTAACTTGGTTAATTAATTGATTGATTGGTTTCTTTTTTACGGCTTACCAACCTTTTGTAAGTTATTTAAAATTGAACAATTTTTGGATTGTAAGAATATGTTTCTTTTGTGAGTAAATATTGTATTAACAATTCTTTGGAGATAATAATTTTCAGATACAAGTTCTACTATTTGACACATAGCTGCGAGGGCGGGTATAAGTGGTATACTCATATCTTTCCCAAGGGTATTTGCTCATAAGTGAATGTAACGAATCCGATCGGAAATTGAACTTGGCTCTCGTTATTCATTACACCACCTGTGCATACAAGCACCTAGTATTCCCGAGTGGTTATTTATCCAGGTACTTACCAGGCTCGACGTATTAAGTTTAGTTAAGGTCTTTTCAATTGTAGCCGCAACTGAGTTGGTAGGTCGTATTATGTGTTTAGTTTTATCAAGATATTTTATATTATTTATTCATCTAATTTCTTGAATCCCATGAGCTTTATGACAAGCATTATATATGAAATTATAAAGACATTGGCTGAGTTTAAAAGTACTTTGGATATATTTCTCTTTATCATGTGGATATTTAAGGCTAGAAATTCTTAGTAATCTTAAATAGAAGCCGACGGATTTTATTTTTCTGTTATGTTTTTTAATCATTTCACTCCAAGCAATGCAATAAAACCACTAAGACGCAAGAAGTTACTGACTGTGAAAGAATAAGAGAAAAAGAAAAAAACAAAAACATTATTGGGTTGAAAGAACAATAAAAGAACAGGAATGAAGAAAAATAAGAATAACAAATGACGTCGCATTTCAATTTTTGAAAGAGAGTTTCACACGCGAGAAGCACGAAAGAAGAAATTGTTGACAGAAATTACTCACTCTTTCCCTATTTTGGCAATCAGATCTTTGCCTTGTCCAGTGTACAGTAAATCTTCTCTTCAATTTCTTCTTCTGTATTTAGTGCCGTTGATGCATACACGACTACAATGGATGTATTAAAATTAGTTTTGTTTGTTTGTTTAATGTCATATGAACTCCTAATGCCGAAATTTAATTTTCTTGGGAGCTTTGAAGTAATATAAATATGATATGTTATTCTGCTTTCACAACTGAATACATGGTAGATGATACTCAGCTTTTGTGTATATACATGTTTGTGTGGACATAATTACTAGAAGTGATTATATATGTGTGTTGTATGTTTTAGTTTTATTAAAATTATATTTTGGAATACAGTTTGATATTTTTAAGAAATTGTAGGATATTACATGGATTAATATCCTAAAAGAGATCTTTCGTGTTTGTTGTTTGGTTGAATTTGTTTAACCACATTTCAACCTCTATGATTTATTTAATGCCAAAATCTAAATAATTTGAACAAAATTTTATGGCTTCAACTAAATTTATATTGAACGCAATTGTATGTCTTTCAATTGCAGATAAAGTATATTGTTTGCCATTTTTATATAAAAATGGTTTGATGGTCATTTTAATGAAAATTGTATTGTATTGTCCATCCATATTTTATATAAAAAATGTATTGCTGGTATTTTTACTATAAAAATGTATTTTTATACTTTCATAGTTTTTTGTTTGGGGTTTACTATTTGCCTGTAGTTGAGACCCTAACAGGAGCTACCACACCGTGTCAGGTTGGATCTTGGAACATTATCAATTAAGACTCCTCAAAACTTCCCGATCAAAAGCCTTGCTGCTGGATGTAGTCTATCGTCATATCTAGGACTTGTTAAAAGTTTCTCTCTATAGTAGTGAGTAGTGCCAAATCATTACCACGTCAAATTCTAACGAATCAAATCTCTTTTACATTTAAACCAATAAAATAGACATAAGTGATGTATTAATATGAACAATGTCACCTCTTTTTCTTGACAGCATTATGACACCTGAAAATTAAACGAATGCTAAGGGAGAATTTCATTTTGACAAGTCGCGTCTCCGTAGCTTAATGTGTAGCGAAGTGAATTCCAAGGGAATTAGTATATTTTGACATTAATGAACGGGTGTGGATATGTACAAAAAGAATAATACGTTTAATATAGATCAATGAATTGACACAAAAATCATACACATTCTACTGTTTCTTCATACAATTCAGGTAGTTCTTCAGAGGTTGGCGGTCATAGCTCTCCACAATTTCCTTTCCTTTGTAGCTCTTAATAAATTTTGTCTCTTAGTTATCTCCCCTAAGTTCGTTAGGTAGGGTATGCGTTTTTTTCTCTGTCCCTTTTGTCTTCAATCTGACTTGTGAATATGCAATTTGCCAAGCCCTCTTTCTTCATTACGTGCCATAGAAATTTCAATTATCTTTTCATGATGTTAAGTATAATTGTCCTTTTTGCTTCCATTTTCTCTAGAACTTCATCGTTGCACACATGTTCGGTTCATAATATTCTCAGCATCCTTCTGTAGAACCACATTTCTGTTACTTCAAGTCTCTTCTCCCTCTGTGAGGACATTATCCAGTATTCACTGCCATATAGGAAGATTGATATTACATAGTTCAGTTTGTTTCTAACGATTTTTTCAGTTTCTTAATACTTCGCTTAGCTTTTGGAAGGCATCTTTCGCTATCTTAATATGACTTCAGATTTCAGCTTCGTCCTCTGTTAAAACACTTTCTAGTTATTTAAATTGTTGTACTTGTTTGATTTTGGTATTTCCAATTAGTAATTTACATATTAGGCTGTTCCTTTTGCTAACAACCACCCATTTAATTTACGAATGTTAAAAGAAGACAAGTCTTACTTATGCCAAGAAACGTAAGCTCCATATGAATAGTGCCTTTCCAGTCTCTGCACTAAAAATCTTGTTCATATCTGTCAATCCTGTTGTCTGGTTGATATACTTGTGTACATGTCTTCGACACCAGTTCGAGCCCAGGTTTAAGACAAGTTTTCAAATCTTAATCCCTCAGGATTATTTTTACTATCCGGGCGCTATAATCCTTGGTTAACATCTACAAGTGTGCCAATACCTTTTTCCCGTCCTGGGTGTGACGATAAACTACATCCGGCAGCAAGGCCTCTGATCGAGAGGTTTTGAGGAGCATGGAATCACCTCTTAATTGCTGTTGTTCCTAGGTCAACCCTGACTCTTGTTAGGGTTCCATCTATGGCAAATAATTAACCACCAGACTGATGTCAAAACACTATGAAAGTATAAACATTTTTATAGTAAAAATACCAATAATATATTTTCATAGTAAAAAAATTACCATCAATACATTTTTCTAAGACATGAAAATTACCAGCAATGCATTTTTTGAAAAAAAAAAAAAATACCAGCAATACATTTTTGTAAAAGAAATTGCTGACGCTTTCAAGAAAATTAAATATTGGCATTAAATGACCCATAAGGAGTTGATATGCCGCTAAACAAACAAACCTTTACTTTTTGTATGAATCTTTCAAGATAAGGAAACAATATTATATGCTTTGCTGTTCTGTCTAACATACACATCTTGGTAGTTATACTCATTCGGCCTTCTTCAGTTCTATGCCTTCGTTCTTGGTAACCTGTGAATTTCAGACTGAACTCTTTATTCAATCAACGAAGACAGATTGTTCTCATTCTTTTTTTTCCTGTTTAAGGGAGATAACTTGTATCGGTTCATACTAGCCAGTCTCTTTCCCTTTGTATTGTTCGTTTTTACCGCTGAATCTAGAGATATATGATCTAGAAACGATTTAAGCATTTGTTAAAAGATATCGGGTTATTTGGCAGTTGTGCGTTCAATCCTAAGGTCTGGTATGGCTGAAAGGTCATGTATTCCATTTTTTGTACTAAATTTAAACCTGTTTTAACTAAGATAGAAAAATTCTTTATATAAAATAAAAATATAAGGAATGCGAAATTTTTTTTACTAATGTTCACTCTATACAAGGCCCAAGGACCACTCAGGTTAGAGTGTTACTGAAAGCGGTTGTTGTGCGAAATTTAAGAGTAAAGGGCGTAGATTATGCGCATATGTGGGAAAGATAATGGTTAACCCTTTAAGATTGTAGTGGTCGGGAAGGCATCCTCCTAGGGATTCTGTTCCACAAAGTAATAGTTCTTGGAAAGAAGCTACCCGAATTAAATTTGCCCCTTAAACTCGGAATATACATTTATAACCCCTATAATATGATGGGAAAATTTTCGATCTACAAATCTATGACAGTAAATACTGTCAGAAAAGTTGGAATATACACCCCGTTAACTAAAAGACATAATATACACACCATTAACTAAAAGTTGAAATATACACCTGATTAAATAAAATATATAAAATATTGGAATATACACTTCATTAAACAAACGTTGGAATATACAGCCTATTAAATAAGTCATACACTCCATCAAATAAATGTCGGAATATACAACCCGTTAATGATAATATTTGATTGTACACACCATTAAATAAAGGTTTGAATATACACCACATTAAATAAAAGTTGGAATATACACGGGGAATTCTGTTGGATTCGTGATATAAGGAACTGTCAATATATTTTTTTTTAATCTTTTCCTACTATTTAACCTCATATAAATGTTAGTCACTAAACACTTACGGCAGAGTACTCGCCGGCCCTTTTAATACCCCATTTTTTTTACAAATAGAGCATATTTTGTGCTAATTTGTCTCTGATGCATTGTATATGCATTTCACTACCAATCCTACGGATTGAACGTGCAGCTGCTAAGTGATTGCAACACTTTTTAATCAATACTTGAATCGATTACACTACTGTCCCGAAGACATATGGTAATATATTTTTGTGGTTTTTGTAATTCAATTTCGACATTTAGTTACCAACTGTTCGTACTGTTTTTTTTTAAAGACTTCACAGATACAGTTCGTAAGCGCCTACGCGGTCTTGTGGGTGATGAACTATTTTCATCCCTGCAACGCTTTTCCCACAGACGAAACGCAACTCTATCGCTATTTCCATGGCAAGTTTTCTGACGAGCTATATTCGTTGGTTCCACCAGTCCTGGTCTTTGCAGCAGGGTCCCGCCTTGTCATGAATCATCCCCATCCGCTTCTTGTCCAATTAATAAGAAGTAAGTTCCACTCGGGCAGCTTCTTCCATGAACTGCTGCATTGGGGAACAGATTCCTGACAGGATCTTTTCCTGATCAGTACAATCTTGACCTCATCAAATCTAGGTTTAACCATTATTTTTCCTATATAACCTCATGAAGTGCACTTTTTTCTTACGATCCTATGGCATCACACGGTAACATTCTACCTTGAGCAGATCTTGTGCCTTTTATTGGGTGAACATTACTATAAAAGACGGTGAATTATCAGTTTAAATTGTTTTGACGCCGACAACTCTGAGAATTCAATCCAGGATATTAGTGAATTTGTCCGTGAAATGAATTTGTTATCAAACTCTGGTATGCACTTAATGCTACAGATTACCTGGACCAAATTAGCTTAATACGGCACAAAGCTACACAAGTTGAGAACTCACTGAAGATCTATTTGGCATTATATCGATTTGACATTATATCAAACTAAAGTAGGCTTAGTTTATTTTGTTATATATGTGGATTTTAACACAGGGTTAGGGCAAGTTACTGAGCCTAAAAAAGATCAGTTCGGCTGTCGCGTTATGCTGAAATTGTTTTCATAGTTTCTGGGATTTCTATGCGGATCGAAAGTCCTCTCGTGGCTTTTAGGTAAAAGTACGCTCACCTCACAAAAAATTAACAAACAATAAAAGAATGCACACACACACACCCATGCATAGAAACGCACATACATTCACCTCCTCGCCTCACGACCAAAACTATATCTACCCAAACACAAGATAACCAACAAGAAAAATCCGTCCAACGAATTCATGTTGAGTGTTATTTTTTTCTACTACAGTGTAACCCGGATATAAGAGAGTTGTCGGGACCGGATAAGAAGTATCTTATATCCGGGTTTCTCTTATATCCGGGTTTTGTCTATTTTTTAGGTAAGTATGGCTCTAATTTGGGACCAGTGAAAATCTCTCTTATATCCGGGTTTCTCTTATATCTGGGTATCTTACATCCGGGTTACACTGTATATCATTTTAGGATGTGGCCGATTTGGGATCCCCCCACAGCTTCCCGTCTTTTGTTACTGCTGACACTTTGTCATCCCACTTTGTCTCTGTTTTGTCATTCATTCATTCATTCACCGAAACTCCCTAAATAGATTACTCGTTTTTTTTTTTTTACCTACTTGCCTTCGATACATCCTGTGAATGTCAAATTATCCGGGGCCTATTTTCTTATTGTCCCTCAGAAATTCAAACTGTATCTTCCTGATTGTGAGTATTATTTTCTTTAAAAATTCCGAAAAATCCCCAACTATTCTCAAACTGACAGTCTTCTTTTTTGGGCCGTTCCCTTCAAGACGTTGGCGATTATTGCTCTCCATAATTTCCTATCCCTTTTAACTCTTAATAACTTTTGCCTTTTTACTATTTCTCCCAAAACCTACTCAGCCGTTATCCACTCAAGCTTCCAGATGGGTTATGCATTACTTTCCTCTAGCCCTCTTACCTTCAATCTGTCCTGTGAGAATAAAATTTTCAAAACCTTCTTTCCTCATTATGCGCCCCAGAAATTTCAACTGTCTCTTCCAGATGTCGAGTATAAGTGTTATTTTGTTGTCAGTGTCTCTAGAAATTCGTCGTTGCTCACATGTTCGGTCCATGGTATTCTCAGCATCTTTCTGTAGATCCACATTTCCTATTTAATTAATGCGCTCTTCAAAGTTCAGTATTATAAGAATGAAAATAAAATCCAGTATTAATTATAAATTTATAAAATTCCGGCAATAATTATAGGTTTATACCTATAAATCCTTAATGTCCGTTTGGTATTTAGGGACAGTGTGTCTTAATGGGTTAATGCTGCTTATCACAAAGGGTCATTATTTGAACTGAATTCATCAGCTGTAAGGCTAAAGAGTTTGGATTTACACTGCATAGAAGACTTGAATCTTCATATTCTATAAGCAAGTATAATCAGGATATAGTAAGGATAATCTAATCGGTTAAGCTAGAAATATAAGTAACCTTGTGAGGATCGAACTCTCTATGGCCGTATCAGTCAGCGATATTCGTTTGCTAATCACTACCGAGAAACCCGAATTTCGGTTCTGAATATTTATTTCTCGATTTCTTGCATCGCTTGAAAAGCTACCACAGTCACATAATTAACTTAGGTTATTCGCCAGACTGCAGAGATCTTATTTCGGGTGGAGGCAAAATTATAAACCATGTGATTTTTTTTCTTTCTATTAGATAAATGTTAAGCGGATTTGTTTGGTTGTTATAAATATTAATGAGAATTCATTTTGGAGTTGTAAGATTACAAATTTCTTTTTGTTTCTTTCTTCTTAGTTTTCTTGTAGAGTTGTGCACCATCTCGAGTTTTGGGCGATTCAACCGCGTGTGGTAAACATTAATCTTGCGACCACACGCTGAGCTTAACTTTAAGAAACACTTATCTGTTAATCTTCCAAGATAAACATTGGTTATTGTAATCGCCTGTCTTAACTGGGTGAGGAAGTTTAATTTGAATCTGGGGGTGCGAGACGATGGTTTTGGTACGGTGGAGAAACGGAAGGATTTATGGTAGTCAGCAAAAGAGACAGGCTAAGCTGTGAGCTATGTACATGGCAGGGGATCAAAATCAGCTAGGTAGAGAAATTTAACTATTTGGACAATATAGCATGCTGACCAATCATCCTATATAGCAATAAATGCTGGACAATTTCCTTACAGATTAAAAGAAGACGTGAGGCAACAGAGTTGTGGTTCTACAGAAGGATACTGAGAATACCATGAACTGAATATATAAGTAACAGGGAAGATTTAAGGAAAATGGAAACAAAAAGAAAGCTCACTTGTACTTTGAAGCAAATCAAGTATTAAGAAACAGGAAAAGTTTTCTTAGAAACAAAGGACACTGCTGAACAGTTATGTAATATTAATTCTCCTATATGATCGCGAAAGCTGGACAATTTCCTTACCGATAAAAAGAAGACTTGAGACAATAGAGATATGGCTCTACAGAAGGGTGATGAGAATAAGATAGAAGGGACATGCGAGTAACGATGAAGTTGTAATGAAGACAGAATCAAAAAGAAGATTTGGGATTACGATTAGAAAATGACAGTCGAAATTCCAAGAACATAAAATGAGGAAAGAGAGCTTGGCGAATCCGACATTCACATGACATATTGAAAGCAAAAGGGACGGAGAGAAATAGCAAGTAACATACCGAACAAGCTTGTGTAAATGGATGATAGATGAGTGATTTTGAGGGATAGCGACTTTCTTTCGTGCTCTGAAGGATAGGATGTTGTGGAGAGCTATGATCGTCCATGTTCTGAAGGGTCACGGCATGTAGAAGAAATATTCTAGACAATTTCCCTTTTTTTATTTTTACTAATTTTCACTCAATACAAGACCCAAGGGTCACTCAAGGTAGAGGCTTACTGTGTGGAGTTGTATTAACGTAAAAAGAGCAAGATAACAGGAAATTTAGTCAGCTAATTCAAGACTTGAAGAGGTCAAGATTTAATTAGCGAATTAGAGTTCAAGTGGAAACGTTTGGAGTATAAAGTTGAAGGAGACTTTAAAAGGGACCGGAAACCCAATCCTCAACAGGAAACAAGGGATGAACCTCTACTTCTGTTCAAAAGACTGAAAGAAAAGACGTGATATTTTTCTGACGGATGCCTGTGATATCATCGATGAAAGATGTAAGAAACGAGTAAGCTTTAACAAATATGGGAATTAAAAGACATTTGTACTTAAAGAGGCAGTAGAAATTTTCTGGGACATATAATGAGAACAGAATGATTGGAGAATTCAAGACTCAAATTTATGTAAGGAGGGACAGAGGCAATGGGCAAGAAACCTACCTAATGAGTTTATGTGGATTGGAAGGCAGAGCGGAAACACAAAAGAATGTAAAAGAATCAGACGATGCTTTGCGCTAAAAGGGATAGGACGTTGTGGAGAGCCTTGATCGAGCACTCCCTGAAAGGGATACGATGCATAAAAGAAGTACCAGACAACGAAATATGTTGTACAGAAATCGGAAAGCGTATAGAAATAGCGAAATGTGCCTTCTAAAATCTCAGCAATGTATCATGAAATCGGAAAATGTCGTTTGGAACAAAGAAAATCGTGATGAACTGTTCTACAATATCTAATCTGTTATATGGCCAGTGTGTCATATCTCTCATGGCAAGGAGTGGTTATGAAACCATTTAAAAGCAATCGTCAGAATCCTTCTTAAACATTTATAAATCTACCATTCGTCCATGCATTGGATACTGCTGCCACATCTGGTCCAGTGCTCCTACTCTATATCTCGAGATACTTAACAAAATTCATAGTCTGTAATCGACCCTGAATCTGGCATTTCGACTTCAGTCACTTTCTCACCGTCGTGACGTAGCTTCACTCTATCCTTCAAATATTTTCATGATAATAGTTTTGATGAGCTGTTCTCCTTAGTGCTTCGACTGCATGAATTTAAGCGTGCTACTATAAATTGTCAGCTAGGTCTCTCCGTTTTACTGTTGAACTAGCTAGATGCAACCGTCAATTCTATTCTAATAGTATCTTTTCTCGTACTTCACGCGTGTGGATTTCTTGCTTCTCTGCCACCCACAATCTTCAAAAATTTAATTATCTTCTGTATTCCTGAAACCTGTTCCTTTATTGACTTTTCTCCTCACTAAAACCTTCTCATTCTCTTTCAGGCCCAGTAACCCCAGCGTCCTAGTTATTACGCTATTACCCTGCTTGGGGTGAAATGATTATATATATATATATATATATATATATATATATATATATATATATATATATATGAAGAAATATAGTTTTAAAGTGTGCTATATTTATGGGATAAAGTGCTCAATATCAGAGATAGAGCGTGTGTAAATATAAAAGTGGACATGGAAGTCAGCACTTAGAGGCGACAGTCTGTTTCATGCTAGTGCAATCGTCAGGACTCGCCTCTAAGTGCTGACTTCCATGTCCACTTTATATATATATATATATATATATATATATATATATATATATATATATATATATATATATGTAGAGAGAGAGAGAGAGAGAGAGAAAGACGTGTGTGAATATATTGGCAGCAAGTATTCATTCGAACAAACTTTGTTAACTTCAACCGATAATGTCGGTTTAATTTTTTTTATTGCATTTTAACAATTTTCGATTAAGATGTACGTCAGAATTAAGGATAAATTGTCTGATGTTAATGTTTTGTTCTATTTTTGTCCAAGTATTTTCAAACGTCTCAGTCATTATCAAAAACTAGGTGTTGTCAGTGTGGTAGAAAAGATTTTGTTGGCTACATCCTGGAAACCTTTGGTATCCTTTGGTTATTTTTATTTAATGCTTTTTGTTTTTTTCTAAAAACAGCCTCTAGAATTTTCCTTGGAGTGAGTGTTATATAATATTTTAGTATTAAATTAGTATAATATTTGTCTTATGTTGATAGTTGCAATTTAGTTTCCTGTGATGTGATTATCGATATATGTACGAACCGCATTAAGTTTTTACAAGCGACAAGTCAACCTATGAGAAAGAATAGGGAGGATACGAAAAATGTAAAAATACAATAAAAAAAAATGAAAACAGTCAATCTCGATCGAATTTTATATATATGCGCGCACGCACGCATAAAAAGGCTCACGGCATAACACGTTGAAACACTAGTTCCCGTACGGTCACCAAAGTTAAGCATCGTCAAACGCGGTCAGTACCTAGATGAGTGACCGCTTGGGAATACTAGGTGCAGCAAATTCTGATTACGAGTTATGTAACGAATAATGACTCGGAGCTGTTAATCAGAGTGCTGGGTTTCAATTCTCGTTGTTTTCATTATATTCACTTACGCGCAGATACCCTTGGCAAAGGTATGAATCTACTCCTTCTCCCCCAGCTATGGGTTAACTGGTAAGACTTGCGTCACTAAATCATTAATATCTGTAAAAGAAATCTTACAAGCTAAAATATTTTCTGGCTTTAAATAACCTGCAGAGAGTTGACAGCCGTAGAAAACGAATCAATCAATGAAACACACACACAGCACGTATTTATTTATATATATATATATATATGAGAGAGAGAGAGAGAGAGAGAGAGAGAGAGAGGGGGGGGTGGGGACGAAATGTTTGTTACGAAAGAAAAACATAGAGACTCAGTCTTGATGGCCAGATATAAAGAGATTATGAGTGAAATATTAAAAGGCGGGTAAATCTGTAAAAGAGTCAACAATTAAAATGCACTATGGAAAAACAGAATAAAAGAATGACAAAAAAAACCCCCAAAAACTACGCATGAGAAGATATATGTGTATTCCTCATTCCATTTTCACATATGACACTAATCTATGTTGGTATAACATTTAGATAAAAGCACAAACAAGGCAAAACTTGGAAGGGGTAAGCGAGGGAATGAAAAGATACCGGCAAAGTTTGGGACCGGCATAAGATAATGGATAATAATAAATGTCAACACACGGGCAATAACCACGAGTTCAGCTAGTATATTTAATTCATTTTTAGTTATAATCTTAACGGTAACCCAACCAACTTATATATATATATATATATATATATATATATATATATATATATATATATATATATATATATATATATATATATATATGAATTATTCTGTTAAGTTATTAATGTTGTGTATAAAATCTAGATGGTCTGAGCATATGCGTTTGATTCTTAGAAATGAGCTGTATACGATAGATTTTTTTAATTTAAGAGGATGACAGCTTTTGAAGTGAAGGAATTTGTGATGGTTTGTGGGTTTGTTGTATAAACTGGTGGAAAGTGTGTGTTTGTTTAATTTTATCACAACGTCTAAGAAAGGGACGGATGTGTATGAATGTTCCATGGTAAATTTAATTGTGTTGTGGAAGTTGTTGCATAAAGTGAAAAATTTATATATATATATATAGGTACCTCCACTGATTTACTAAAAAAATTAGCATTCCATGTTGAAAATATGCACCAAACTTAATAAAAAACAAATTTTTATCGTCAAAATCTTTATGTTATTATAAAAAGGATTCGGGAGACCATACACGTCATTATCAGAAAATAAAAGCGATAACTATAGTAAATTTAAACCCCAAATTCAATAAAATATTAGATTACAGAGAATATTTTCATAAATATTTAAATTTACTGAGTACTTACAATTATATAAAAACGTCGCTCACTTTATATTCTACAATTATTTTTTACAGGTATATCAACCACAGGAAAGCATTAGATAAAATTCCATCTGTCACTGAAGTTGTCAACATGCCGAAACCTTAAAAAATAGCTACACGCGTGTAAAAAAATGTATTTCTGTGATATTTTAAACTTAAAGGAAGTAATATTTGTTTCAAATAAGATTAATTAAATTTAATTTCAGCTGATGTTCCTCAAGTACATTTTCATAAGAGTTTATTTTCATTTTGTAAGATTTTTTTTAATAAAGCGACTTAGTTTCTCATGAAAGATAGTTACAAATGGCGCTAAAATCAACAATTTCAGACATTCCAAAACGAAAACTCCTTCCAGTCAATTTGAATAAATTTTGAAGTGCAGCAAAGTATTTTGCTTATTGAAAATATTAAATTTGATCTATTAGATCCGAATTAAAACTAAAATAAACGCTCCAAGAAAGAATTTTTCATTTTTAAAAATTCATTTTGAACTTATATAATTTTTTTTTTTAGGTATCACGAATCTGTAGGTGTAACTAATATATATATATACATATATATATATATATATATATATATATATATATATATATATATATATATATTACGCAATGTTACATTAGAACATGCACATACCCTACCCACTACAGAACTGTACATCTTGTTACAACGTTAAAATTTTTTTTTACGTTTCAGCAGGTGAGAAATCATGCTGCTACTCTGAAATCTTACATTTGTATATATATATATATATATATATATATATATATATATATATATATATATATATGACACAGATTGACAAAATATGACACAAATTAACAAAATATAAACAAAACAAAAACAAACACAAAAAATTCCACATCAATTACACTCCGAAAAGGTTACCAACTTCGACAGACATCTGAAGAAGGCCGGGGGATACAACCGCCGAAACATTGTGACGCGAACAACTACGCCGAGAACTAAAGTACGAACAAATCAGTAAATACCCGACAACTCTCTTATATCCGGGTTACACTGTATTATAATAATAATGATTACTCATCCCAAAATTTAAAAAAAAAATCATTAATCCACACACACACACACGCACACACACATATACACATACATATACACATATAAAAACACATACATGTGTGTATGTGTATGTGTGTGTGTTTGTGTATTTAAATAAGGTGTATTTAGGCTGCAAGAATTCTTTTAAGCACGTTTTATTGAATAGTACCGACAAGAACTGTCTGTCAAACATTTTATTTAGGATTTTACAACTTCCAGCTAATATTAATTTTAAAAACGGCAAACTTTAAAAAGTTCCTATTTGTGCATTCGAATACTTTCGACTATCACAACAATCGTTATCAAGAATTGCAAGTTATTAGACTGTTTATCAAAATGTGTTCAGTAAACTTCGGCGTTCTTAGTTTGCTGGAATTAAATGTAAGACAATAAAGATGATGTCACCAGCAAATGTTTATATATATATATATATATATATATATATATATATATATATATATATATATATATATATATATATATATCATTCACAGACAGTACTGTTTACAGCTCCTCAGTGCGACTAGACTTCCGAATGCCTCAAGCCAGGATTGAAACACAACTAATTTGGTGTCAGCCAGAGCTATCTTCACTCGGTAGAGTTACACAACTAAATCTAGCGTATTGTTTTTACAAATGTAAACAAATGCCAATCAGCCAAAGTGCTCCATTCATTTTACTGAAGAGCTTTGCATTAGTGCAGGTGGCTGTTGTTTATAGAAATAGCTTATCACGCAACAGTGCTCAATTGAAATGTATTTTCAAGAGCTAATTTATGATATATATATATTTATATATATGGACAAGTTACATTAAAAAAGACTAGCAAGTTACTGCGGTTACTTTCCTTGTTGTTTGCCGGGTCATGTAATTTAAAAGTAACCGCAGTACATTGTCAATCGTTTTTAATGGAACTTGTATAAAAGAGGGATTGCTGCCCAAATACACAATTATCAAATTATATGATCCAGCAGGAAAGTAACCGCAGTATATTTTCAGTCGTTTTCAATGAAACTTATATATATATATATATATATATATATATATATATATATATATATATATATATATATATATCTGTGTGTGTGTGCGTGTGAAAAGTAGTGTTTCGATGGCGCAAGTTATTGAATATAACAAGCAATATATGATCCAGAATGATTGATCATACTTGTTATTTTATACATTAATTGCAAACAGATTCTCGAAGCTCATACAACAAGAAAAACAGCAACAACTACTACAATAACAATAATAATAATAATAATAATAATAATAATAATAATAATAATAATAATAATAAAATAAATAATAATAATTATAAAACTGTTTAATATATCCTTTAGTTTAGGATATACGGCTCTTAATGTTTTCAACATTTTCATTAATTTCAACAAATTTCACAGAAGAATATTTCCCGCATTCATGTCACACGGTGATCTTAAAGAGCGACTGACAGTGTAATCATGGCTATGCAGGAAGAAGCCGTTCATAAAAAAGGCCATAGCCAACAATGTGTACTACACAACAGATAACTCCTTTGTGGAGGGAATCACGAGAATGTTCTACATGTAATCAATGGCTGTAAAATGCGGGAACAGAGAGATCCCAAAAGACGACATGACCGAGTTTACCTTATCTTGTACTGGCCCTTGTCTAAAAATAATATGGTTACATGTCCGAGAAATTGTACGATCACGTACCATTGAGAGTAATAAGCCTAACCAAGAATAGGCTAACCAAAAATAGCCTAGGACCATGACTTTCAAAGAGATCGAATTATTGAACACCGAAGACGAGATATCGTCGTCCTCAACACAGCTGAAAATGAATGCCAAATACTTGACGTGCCATATTTTCTGACGACAATATAGCAGTAAAGCAAATACAAAAGATTAGCAACTACTCAGAACTGAAGGTCGAAATTGCCAGACTGTGAATTTTTGTTTTCATTAATGTTCACCCTATACAAGGCACAAAAGTCACTCGAGATAGTGCGTTACTGAAGGAGAGCGATAACAGTAAGCGGTAAGAGGCGCGATTTATGAGGATATGTGGGTAAGATAACTGTTAATCCCAGACTTGTAGATGTTAAAATTGTAGTGGTCGGGAGGGCATCCTCTTGCGCGTTTGTTCTACAAAGTAGCGGTTCGTGTGATGAAGCTGTTCAAGTGGGACTTCTTACTAACTGAAAACGAAGGGAGTGAGGGTGGGGTTTGTCTCAGTGTAAGTGGTGTGGCAGGTCTTAGCTGCGAGGGTTAGAGATGGTGGAATTAAAGAATATAGGTCATCTGAACGTTTTCGATGGAAATAGCGAGAGATTAACAACGTTTCATTTGCAGGAAAGGGTTTGTAGTGTGAAAAATATTTCATCGCTCACGCGGCCTCCTGGGTGCTATGGACTGTGTCAAAACTTTGAAGTGAAGATATGGAAGCAGTACTTGATCTAACTCTTGTAAAGGTAGGGCGTGGTAGGAGGAGTCGGGCACTTACGGGAAACCGACCATTTTCTAGCGATGGATCGTATATACGAGTTCCACTTGATGTCTGGGGTCCCAATAGTCGTTCAAAGCAATGGGGCCTCCTTGAGAGAACACCATTCCATTGGGATAGACGATAATCCACTGTTTACTAGTTTGGTTTTTAAAGTATTGAATGTGACTAGACTGTTTCCCTGACACATTGCTGTCAGAGGAAAGATCAAATTCCAGGCTCTGATCATCTAGAATTTTAGAGATGCACTCATATACCGTTGTATCATCTGCATAGATATTCACAAAAAATCGGAGTATAGTCTTAGGCAGATCATTAATACATAGCAGATTATTAATATAATGCAGATAGAAAATTGTTAAAGTCATCCCAGTAGTGATTGGGCTACATAGATTCATCCCATTGACACTCAGAAAAATATTAATCAACTTGGTATAAAATACACTTTGCGAACGTTATAAAAATCTGCCTTATTGGGTTCAGTCAGCATACTTCGAAAAGCACTGTCTATCTACGGTCCTTCTTGTGACTTGAGAGGCAGGATCTTCCTTGCTACTCAAGACATCAACACAACGATAGTACCGTGATAGATTCAAAATAAAGAATAATAAAACACATTAAGAAAGGCTTTAGTCGAGGAGTTGGAATTTTGAGCATTTTCATAAATTGATTTCAATAAATTTAACAGAAGAAATTTTCAAAATCCATTTTACATAGCTAAAATACTGACACTATAAGAAACAACTTTTCTTGATTTCTCCAATGTCGTCTTCTGGGGCAGATTCTTTAAACTTTCAATATTAAATAACAGAAATGTCAATACCACTTCAGTTTGAGTTCATCACCTCATCTTCACCTAACAAATAATACCTACGAGGTTTTGTTCTTTAGAACGACCAAGGAATAGTTGAAATCGCTTGAACCAACACTAAGAATTATAGTCAATTCTAGTCTATATATATATATATATATATATATATATATATATATATATATATATATATATATATGTGTGTGTGTGTGTGTGTGTGTGTGTGTGTGTGTGTGTGCGCGCGCGTGATTCGCAGACAGTACTGTTTCGGTGTATCACAGCTCCTCAGTGCGAATAGACGTCCGAAAGCCTCAAGCCAGGAACGAAACCAGATATACTACAGTTAAAATGTTTTAAGCCTCCCCCATAATTGACATGGAATGAAACTGACAGGAGAGTGAAAAACAAAAGGGAAGGAGTTCTTATAGTGATTGTAAAAAGAATGGAATCAATTATCAAACTTATACTTTTAGAAACTTTTGCGGCGAACGGCAAAAATTTGTGCTGCAGTAATCAAGGTTAAAGGAGGATATTTTGACGTGAGCAAAATTTAATCATAAAATGCTTTTTTTCTTTTTGTCATAATAAAATTTCTACGAAAAAATAATGTCTCACTTTTTCAACCATGTATAACAATATTCTCTTATTTAATGTGCAAAACAACATTTTTAGGGACAATTTGCCTCAAATATTTGAACTGTAGTATATATATATATATATATATATATATATATATATATATATTATTATTATTATTACCATCGTTATTTTTAGTGGGTATACGCTTATGTGTTGCTCTTTCTTTTTTATTTCCTTAAACAGTGAAATTAATAACAATCGGCCTAGAAGAGAAGTTCTACTAAAGAAAAAATGCTTCCCGTTAAGAATCGAACCTGCATCCCCTTTTTTTTTAAAATGAAGCTTGCAAATATAAATTCTTAGAAGTCCCAACGAAAGATTTGCGTTTCTTTAAATAGGTAATTGAACTTTTTTTTTTTGTTAAGTCTCCCGTAGCCAAATTAGTAACGGCACAACTCGGCTATGGGAATGATCTTTCTGATTGGGAAAATATGGTTACATGTGGAAGGTCATTTTTCTTTAGTAGGACTTCTCGATATAGGCAGGTTGTTATTGATTTTACTATTTAAGAAGATAAAAAAACAGGGATAGGAATCGAAATAAAAAAAAAACATGCGAAATAATGACGAAGTCAAAAATCCATTAAAAAATGAATATATTTATATATACATTATTTTTTTGTAATTTTTGTGGGACTAGCATCTTTGTTATAACAATGGTATGCTGTTCAAAACTATTTAATTAACCCCGAATGACGATAAATTACATCCAGCAACAAGAGTTTTGATCGAGAGACTGGTGGTTTTGATGAGCGCAACTATTAATTGCTGTCGTTTTCACGTCGACGCTGATCCGAGGTGGTAGCACTTCTTAGGGTCCCAGTTATGGACAAATACTGAACCCCAAAACAAAGACAAAACACTGTGAAATTATAAAAATAGGTTTTTATAGTAAAAATATCAGCATTATATTTTTACATAAAAAATGACCAACAATACATACTTATAGTAAAATGAACAACAATACATTTTTATAGTAAAATGACCACCAATATATTTTTATAGTAAAAAGACCAACAATACATATTTATAGTAAAATGACCAGCAATAAATATTTATAGAAAAATGACCAGCAATACATTTTCTAGTAGAATTCTCAAAAATACATTTTATCTGTAGCTGAAAGCATGCGTTTGCTTTCAAAATATATTCAGATGAAGATATAAAATTGCATACAAAATCTTTAGATTTCGGCATTAAATAATCCATACATGTGATGATATGCTGGTAAACATAATCAACCAACCAATTTAAGCTAGATGTGAAATAACTGACTTTGGGAAAGAGAAGAGTAAAACAATATTAACTGGATAAATATATTTAAAGATTCACATGTGAAAACCTTGTAATAATAAATATTTTATTACATAGATAGGTCCTTCCCACTGGCGTAACATAATCTTTCTTCACTTTCATGCTGAATTATAAGTTTATTAAATATCAAATTTAGGAATAAATCGTAATTTGGAAAAAAAATATTACACTCAAATATATTTCTTTTTTTAACACAAATTTCATTTTATATTCGTATACTTGTGCGAATTTGCGTTTTGTTGTAAATTCGTGTAAAGTTAAATTCTATAAAAAATGACAGATATTAAAATAATTGTGTGTGGTTGAGATTTTTCTTGGTTGAGGTAATATATATCAGTTTAGTGTACATCTGATATTCAACCCAAATATTTGACAGCCGTAGATGAACTGTGGATTGATAGTCTCACCCTCAAAGAATTTCGGTAGGATTCCTTGTCTTGATGCTTAACCCTCACACGAACAAGAAGATCAAATTAAACGTTTTGGCAGTGGAATTTTTCCTACAAATCCATTTCTCCATAAAAAAATACCGGATAATAGGTCAAAATAATCAGCTTCATGTAGGGTACGCTTTGTCAAAAACCAAAAGAAAAACAAAAAATAAAATAAAGAAATTTTTTTTACCAAACTATAATTTAACATGGTAGAAGACTGAAATGGTGTATCTCGGAGAGAATCGGAGTCCCAACCTTATTGCACGAGGGTATGGTCGGTCCGGCAAACCTAACATTGTTTTACTGTTGTATACGAAGCCAGGCTTAGTCTGGCAGTCTGCACCTAGTGAGAATCAGGTTAAACGCAATAATAGCAGTCTACGATTTGAAATCGCCAAACATTTCTTTAATGTAAGCAATAATATTCGGGAGTGGATATTTCATCACCACCGACTCAACACCGCCGACACAACACCGCCGACTCATCTCCGTGACAACTCATCACCAGCTTACTCAAAAGGAGGACAACTTATTGCTTCACTGGTGTTTAATTTCTAAACTTTTCATCACATAAATTTTTAAATTAAATATAGTAATTTATTAAATATATTAATTTATTAATAAATTACTGTTATTCGGGTTTAAAAAGTTATGTTTTAAAAATGATCCTTAATAAATTACTTTTATTTGTTTTTAAAAAGTCGACGAAAAAATTTCATAGTTTGCATGTCGTTCAGTTGTCCTCGCGCTGAGTTGGCTGATGGTGAGTTGTCCTGGAGTTGAGTTGTCGTAGAAATGAGTCGGCCGGTGTTGAGTCGGTGATGTTGAGTCGGCGTTTTTGAGTCGGCAGAGATGATTCGTCTTTAGTGTATTTAAGATTTTATGAGCCTGGGAATCTATTGCCGGTGATAGAAGAAGATGTAGCTCCACTTTTATGAATACATATTCCATTTCTTTAAATCGTCAATATAATAACTACATTACTAGTTACTATAAAAGAGTATTCAAATTTCTAAGATGAAGCGTTATCAGTTATTAGTGATTTTTAGCTGTTATTTAATTGATGTTAATATTAGCTGCTTTATATCACAACTTCCAAGTTTACATTTTACGATCATGAAATAATCAGAAATAGCATGTGAAAACCTTAGTTTTCTCCATAGTTCACGCAGGCCGGTTCAGTCGTTATACCTCACAGGAATCTTTTTTTTTCCGGCTGTACCAGCGTGACAATTCTGATCACAACAAATGCCTATTCGTGGCTGCACGTAATAAATGTAAACGTGACCTCGAAGTAGCCAAAACTTTGTTTGTTGATAGAATGAGACACCGTATCACATCAAACAACTTTAGCCCTCGTATCTGCTGGCGGTTCTGTAATAGTGAATGAAATACGGGTAAGTTTTCTATTCCTCCTCTCTTCACCCAATTCGAAGTTTTAGCATCTTCTGCTGATAAATCAAAATGTTTTGCCAGTAAATTCTCTTCAAACTCTACTCTTGACTCACCCGGAGTGTCCCTGCCTGACTTTCCACATCGGACTGAGTCTCTTTTGAGAAATACATATAAGTACCTGTATAGTTTCTGCTATCATCTCTAATCCTGATCTTCACAAAACATGTAGACCTGTTGATATCCCTGCAATAGTCCTTAAGAAATCCGTTCCTGAATTGGCTCTGTCCTCTCTAAACTGTACAATAAATATCTCGCTCCCTCTTGCTTTCCTGATTGTTGGAAATCCTCTTCTGTTGTCCCAATCTTTAAGAACTCAGCTGAACCTTCTGACCCTTTGAACTATCGAACTATTAGCCTTCTAGCTCTTTTTGGTAAACTACTAGAGGCCTTAATCAGCTCTGAATTGGTTAAGAATCTCACATTGTAGGGCTTTCTTTCTAACAAATATGACTTTTGCTTCTCTAAGTCAACTGCTGATGGACTTACGATTATTACTGAAAGAGTCTATCGACCTTTAAATAATATTGTGATGTTCGGAATGATGCTTTGGACATCCCGAAAATGCTTAACAAGGTTTGGCATACTGGTCTTTACGAGTTGAAAGGTTATGGTATTTCAAGGCAGATCTTTGAACTGATTCAGTCTTTCTTATCAAATCGCGAAATGAAAGTTTTCCTGGACGGCTACTCGTCTCGATCCTATTATACTAATGCAGGTGTCCCCCAGGGCTCTGTCCTTAAATCTACTTTGTTCTTACTTTTCATCAGTGGACTTCCTGGTGACACCAGTTACCAACTTGATATCTATACTAATGACATTTCATCCTGTCCCAATAATAACTCTGATCAAATTGGCAGCTCATCTAAAAATAACATATAATCTGTAGTTAACTGGTGCAACAAATGGTGCGTTATCACGCCCCCAAAACGAAATTTCTCCCTATTAATCACCTGAGAGTCCACTGTCTACCTCCCATCAGCATGGCTGATGATAACCTCTAGGTGAGTGGATGTGTTGCGCCTTCTCGGGCTAACATTCTCGGCTGATACGAAGTAAAAAGATTATATTGAATCCTTTGCTAGGTATGCTGATAAAAAAGGTTGGTTCACTGTGTCGTGCTAAACATTTTTTAACTGAAGAATCTATCGTACATATTTATAAGTCTACTATTAGTCCATGCTTAGAATATTGCTGCAACGTACTGTCCAGTGCTTATGTTGTATATTTAGAGATTCTTGATAAAATCAGCAATATTCTTGATCCTGATCTAGCATCTCGGTTTCAGTCACTTCCCAAACGCCGCAATAAAGCTTCCATATGCTTTTTCTATAAATAATTTCATAGTAATTGTTCGGATGAACTCTTCACTGTGGTACGTAGACTTTATGAATTTAAGCGCAGTACTAGATTGGCTGCAAGGTCCCATCAATTTACGGTTGAATTGGCTATATGTAACCGTAAGTTCTATGCTAACAGTTTCTCTCACTTATCGCTTCTGAAACTCTCTTCCGGCTCCATATTTACCAGTTAAATTTGATATTCAAAAAATTAAATGCAATTTCAATCGGCATCTACTGTCTTCTTGATTACACTTGTATTATTCTTGCTCCTTAATGCTTCCATTTTTTTTATTCTTTCACACTCGGTAAGCCCTTGTGTTTTAGTGGCTTTACTGCCTTGTTTGGGGTGAAATTATTAAAAAAAACCCAAAAAACAAACAAAATATATAAACAGTATGTGCCTTAAAGAAATATAAAAAACACTCACAAGTACAGCTCACTCATTACGAAGGACTTTAGCTATGTAAAATGTATCTTGTTCTTTTTTTAAAATGCTCAGTGGTCTCTTAGGTTTCTGGTTGGGTCCCGGAAGGAAATGTTTATACAACAGGAATCAAAGGAAATAATAATAATAATAATAATAATAATAATAATAATAATAATAATAATATGCACAGACTCACAAACACAAAAATCATCTGGAACTTAAACAGATCACCCAATTCATCCGATCTGGTGGTAATAAGCAGGAAGAATGCAATATGCCAGGTAGTGAAATTGGTTGCCACAGCAGACCACTGAGTAGATCTGAAAGAAAGTTAAAATAAAGATAAGTACTTCGACTTGTTGCCAGGAAGCTGAAAAAGCTGTAGAACGTGAAGGTGACAGTAATTTTCGCTGAAAGAAAAAACAATAAAAACAAACAGCATAGCATGATGAAAAAAGGCCCCAAACTTTAAAAAAATCAAAGTTTTATCGTCAAAATGTTTATGTTATTATTAAGAGGAAAGATCAAAGTATTTTTTCATTTTATTAATTTTTATTAACTTTTTTTTCATCCTTTCTAGCAATAAAACTATGACATTATTTAATTAGAAAAACTTTTATTTGCTTTTATAAATAAGATTCATTAAGGACACTATTGTCTTAAGAAAATATTTTTTTCGATGAATAATGAATTTTTACAAGAATTGTTTTCAGTTTTTTATTTTAATTATAATAATTAATAATATTATAAATCGTTTAAAACTCTACATTACTAAAATCCGGTTTGCTGATATTGTTATTAAGTGAAAACTATATTTACGAATCAAAAATTGAGAAGCCCAATAAAAGTCGTTTTGCACCAAGATTTTTCAAAAAAATTTTAATATTTTTTTAGTGTATAAACATTCCAATTTTTGTAAGTATTTTTAACATTATCCTTTAAAGGTCACGTGTTTTAAGTCTTTTCACTGTTACACATAGAATTTTTTTGTATATATTGTTTACGGTATTGGATTAAATTAATAAACGTGTAAACGATTATATAATCAATATTAAAATTTAAAGTGCTATAAAAATTTAATAAATAAAATAACTTTAACATTTCATAACCATCATGATAACAATGAATAATAAACAATAAAATTAAAAATAAGTAAGATATTAAAAATATAAATTAATAATAAATAAAATACCATAACATTTCATAAATTATTGAGTTACCTGTATCATGGTATTTCATTAATTTTTATATTATCTCAATTATTAAATTTTTAAATTAATTTAAGAAAATTTTATAGTATTTAAAATTTTATTATTTTTTCAGAAAGCATCTTCAAACGTAAGGCTATAAAGCTAAAGTAAGTAAAATTCAATAAAATATTAGATAATTGCTGAAAATGTGTTAATTCTTAAAAATTATTAGGTAGTTAAAAACCTAAAAAGGCGTTCACTTAGATTTCGTAAGTTTATGTCAATTCTGGTCAACCATACTTAACTTTCAACACGCCAGGCTGTCAATAAACCAATCAGCACGTAAAAAAAAACAAAACCCCGTGGTTAAGAAATACTTGCATACTATATTTTATGCTCTAAGTAATATTTGTTTCAAATCAGATTAATTTAACTTTAAATTTTCTAATTTTCTTCAAATAACGTGTCACAAATATATATTTTATTTTTGGAAGATTTTTAAAACCGAGAATTAAATTTTGTTTATTTTGTTTACAAATATGTCAAAATATGTCAAGATGGCCGAATTTAAATGATGTTTTGGAAGCGACCATAAAGTTGAGATTCCAATCAATATAATTGCTGTTTGAATTGCACCAGGGTATTTTACTTACTGGAAATAGTAAATTTAATCATTTAGCTTTCAATCAAAGCTAAAATGAAAGCTTCAAGAAAGCTTTTTCATTTATAAAAAAAAATCATTTTATACCAAGGTATCGAAACTGAGTGGATGTACCTACAGTAGTGCCAGTCTTTAGCGAAGAACGTAGGAAAAAGGCTTGAGAAACTAGAAATTAGCAAGGAAAAACAGTATTATAGAAGAAAAAACAGAACAGACTGTCACTTCATTTCTAGTGTAAACCACCAGTTACTGCTGTTGTAAACACTCAATGGCTGAATACTACTACTACTACTACTACTACTACTACTACTACTACTACTAATAATAATAATAATAAATTTACTCACGAGAACTGACTGAAAAAACAATATGCTATAAATCATTTTTTATCTCCGGTTTAATATTTATAATCATGAAACAAAATAGCGACAGGATGTGGATTGATTAGAGAAGATTAGAAGTATAAACCCCTGTAGAGAGAGTTATATATATATATATATATATATATATATATATATATATAGATAGATAGATAGATAGAGAGAGAGAGAGAGAGAGAGAGAGATAGAGAGAGGGACAGGAAAGAGAAACAAGAGAGACTGAGTAAGAAGTCTAGCTTACCAGCGAATTGTACCAAAACGCCGGCTGACCTTTGACAATCGCCGAATAAATATAAGCAGCCATTGATTTCAGCAACAAAGCTTCTTGTGTTCTGGTTTTAGTGGTCTGGGTTGTAAGGGACGGAACAACGCTGGCTTGCCTGGCGACCCGTAAATACGACGGCTACGTTGCTTAGCAACCATATTTACAAGTGGCAACCCAATATTGTCTACTTGAGCCCAGCCCGAAATTGCGAAACAAGTTCCCCGCGGTTTCAAATCTCGTAAAGTATACTTGTGATTACATTTATTTAAAAAAAATATCCTTATTTCGATATCTAATTTCGTTGGCCACATTCTTTGCGAAAATTTAACTACGCTCTGATTTAAAAAAAATATGCCCAGTGCTTTAAGGACGCCAAGGATCAGGGCTTTCAACAGATTACTTTTCTTTATTATCTGTTAATTGCCGTGACTTCTTGGGGAAGACAGTGAAGTGGTTTTCCGTTGCCTTCTCTACAGTGCTATATTCCTAGTAGTCCTTCTCCTAGACTGGTAGCCACTCAAGGCTAGAAGACCCTTGTAGCTAGAAGAACACATTTATTTACGCCTTTCCAAAGAGCATTAATGCGAAGGTGAACGCAGTAGACTTACGTGGAATTTGAACCCAGCTCACCGATTTCGCTTCTATTCTACACACACACACTAACACACACACACACACACACACACACACACACACACACACACACACACACACACACACACACACACACACATTTCCGCCAATGAGACTCGAATTCGTATTAGTCAGTAAGGTGACTTTTTAATGTTATTGGTCTGGGGGAAGTCTGGAAGTGTCTGAAAACCGCACCAAGGGTTAATTCAAGACATGTGAGTTAAATTCGGTAGACGGAACTGATCGGAAGCCGTCGATGGCTATGCTGGCATGAAGTAACAAGTCATCGTGATCGATCTTTTGAATATACTGGCGTTGTTCAAACTGCTGGTCTTGAGAGATTATGCGTCATCTCCCAGAAACTGAAACTAAGGTCCATTCTGCATCGTTGCAGAATAAAACACAGGTGGGCTCTGCGGAAATTAACCAAACTCACAATGTACCTGAGAAGGCGTCTGAAACAGGGATTTGCTAGCTGTCCTAGGAGACAGTTACTCTCGGAAAATGAGAGTAGTCGGCTTCTAACACTTTCGCCCCATCCCCTCAACCTCCGACGTCTTACTCTCTGGGTTGAGGTGTCTACTCGGTCCTAACCGAACTTAAGGGAGTGGCCGTAGCCCCCCTGAGCATCCGTAGATCATTCGACCGGCCCACTGGTTTAATCCTGCTTCCTGCCCACGTTGTGATTTCTTTGATCCAGAAAGCAGAAGTGATGTTCATCCATTCACGGTCGACTGAAGATGTAGACACGGCTGGAGAGTCTGTGCTCAGAAATTTAGAATGCAGCAAAAAAAAAAGAAAAAAAGAAAGCCGGACAAACAACTATTCAATGGTTGAATTGTTAATGTCTTTTATATAGCAGAAAAGGATAGTATAGAAAAGAAACGGGTTACAGAAAAGAAAAGTATTTGACGTAAAAACTCATACACTGGATTCTAGATAGAGAGAGAGTGTATTGTGATTAACTTGTTATTAAATCGTCTCAGAACGATATACGTCTCTTTCGATAGAGGGATACGATTTCTGTGCGGGTCTTAAAGTTTATCGTGGCGTTCCTCCTCAGCAGTAGTAACAGTAGTAGTAATATTCGTGGTAGCAGGAGAAGCGGTACTTATATCAACAGTACATGTTAGCGGACGCCTCGTTCCAATCTCTGACGTCACTTCCTCTCCTCCTCGAGTCTCCAACTCGACTCTCCACTGACTCTAGCCCAACTTTTGCCCGGGCTAATTCTCTTCTTCAATCTCGCCAAGAATTTTCCCCCGTCTCTCATGTAGCGCCGCGACACGTAACGGTCGACGCGGGTGCCCATGCGCGTTACAGCCCGCATGCGACGACGACGCGCCGACCGATCGTGGCCTCTTTCGTCTCTCTCTTCCGTCTGCCACTTTTCCAGCATAACTACGCGTTTATATAGAAAAACCCGGCTAGTCATAACCGACCCTCGGGTCCCAACACCTCGCACGCGATCATCACGAGGTTCTGGCTGCTTCAACCAAAATCCTGTGAATTCTAAAGGTCCTTCTTGCTTACTCAGCTATATTCCAAGTTTTAACCGATTAAAATTATTTTGACCATTTTCATTGTCTTCTAATGACCCAAATCCAATGGGTACAATTCTTGCCCTAGATTAGATTTCCCATCAGTAAACAAAATGCTCTGATCTAATTTCGCTACTCAGATCTACTCCAATTTCAATAAAAAATACGTGTGTGTGTGTGTTTCCCAGACTCTCTCTCTCTCTCTCTCTGTCACAGGCTATATATATATACCGGGTGTAACAGCAAACTTGTCCAAATACTGCAACAGCATTAATATCCATTCCATAAAATGTTTAATATCTAAAAAAACACTAAACTAAGTGAGTTTATTTTTTCCAGGTTTTCAGACAAGTCGTTTAGACTTCTTGACACCATTTGTCGTAAGAATCACTGAAAAACCCTTTGATTTATTAAGCTAAAAAGAGAACAGATTAAAATCATTTTGTTTCAGACGCCCTGTCTTCCTAACTGATGAATGGTGAGAGGAAAAAGATCATTCCAGCCTTCATTAATGCTACCAATCTTCCAGAACCATCAAGAGAACGGTGAATAATTAAAAAAAAAGAGAGAACAGAAGAGAGGAAAACTGGATCAGTAGGTCAAAACTGAAAGAGTGATCATTTCCAGTTAAAAAGATCAATTAGAAAAAGATCCAATTTCATTCATAAGACATTTGGCACGTGAGAGAGGAGTTTCAGCTATGGCAGTCGAAGGAGCAGTGAAAAAAAGACTTGAAAATGAAATCGTACGTGAAACCTGTGTGGCAACTTGTTACTCCAGGACAGAAAGTTAGAAGGTTAGAGAGGGCGAAGAGCATCTTGAATAAGTTGAAAAATTATCCTGGAATAATATATATATTTGAACTTTATTTCAATTCTTCGTGAGCTTCTTATCCTTAGTTATGATTAATTAATGATGAATATGTCATTTTCGTTTATGATCGATTTCATCACGATTCTTCTGTTAAACTTGGAGAATAATTCTACATTCTTATTGCTCAAAGTAGAGACCAGTAGTGTTATGGACAATTTTGCTTTTACACGATTTACACAACTTTGCTGTTACACCCACTATATATATATATATATATATATATATATATATATATATATATATATATATATATATATAAATGGAGAGAGAGAGAGAGGGGAGGGAAGTAGAGAGAGAGGAAAGAAAGAGTTTTCTGAACTGCATCATCACCAGTGACAAAATGAAATATAGTCATATTGACACTCCCATCGATTTCGAAGTATGGGGATCCGACAAGCTCATTCAGTTCTTATGTGTCGTATGTGACACTTTAGTCCCGCTAGTGACTTGCATACAAGTCCACATATTATGCAACAGCGAGGATCTCGAAACACAGCCACAGGAACATTTGCTGACATTTTTCATCGTTATCTTTCTTATATATATATATATATATATATATATATATATATACGAACTTAATTTCAATCGTTCATGAGCTTCCGATCCTTTAGCTACGATTAATTAATGATGAACATGTCACTTTCGTTTATGATCGATTTCAACACGATTCTTCTGTTACGCTTGGAGAGTAATTATACATTCTTATTTACTCAAAGTAGAGTCCAATAGTGTTATAAAAACCTCGGATAATTTCAGTTAGATGTATATAATCCTTTCTAAGATAAAACAATCTAACAGCTGGACAATTTTGCTGTTATACCCGATATATATATATATATATATATATATATATATATATATATGTATATGTATGTGTGTGTGTGTGTGTGTGTGTGTGTGTGTGTATGTATTTCGGCAGCGATAATTCTTCTCTCAAATATGTTAAATAATATGAACAAGTTCTGTTTAGCAATTTTTTATTTAATTTTTCAAATTTCCGATTTAGCCGTTTGTGTTATTGGTAAATTTACCAAAGCTCATATTTATTTCATATTTATTTCAGTCTTACAAACTGAGATGTGATAAATCTCGTATTTTCATAAAAAGTTCAACAATAGGGTTAATACTTTTAATATTGTGACAAACTTTTACAAACAACTAGAAAGATAATCGTATATCTCTGAATTTGAAAAATATGTTTTTTTTTTACTTCCCTTTTCCCCAGAAACAACCCACGTAAATTGTAAAAGCCAATGCGTTTTGATTTTCATTTTAGCTCTTCTTTTTAGCTTAGAAACTGATAACGACTTTTGCTTGTGAAAGCCAAAACCATTTTACCTTTCAGAAAAACCAAACTTCTTAAGTAGCCACAAGTCGGCTCCAAACTGAATCTGAAATTCGATATTATGGGGTCATAACTTACTTTCCACATTGGCTAAAATATCACAAAATGTATCCTTATGAACCGCGCCTGTTCGAAAACATTATTTTGGCGAGTTTTGTGCTTCTTTATTTATTTTTACAAATTTTTGAGAAACTACATTTTTAACCGTCAGGCTTCATTTTCGTGATATTTTACGATATCAATTTGAACCTCACATATACAAAATTTTACGCATAAAATTTGATTCAAGCCATTATTTAATAACCGCCAGTCTTTATTATAGCATTTTTAATTTTAAAAATACGTGTTAGTAACTTCCTTCTTTTAATAAATGTTTTTAAACACTTCCCTCAAATGAAAGTGTAATTAAGAAAATCCTAACCTATTGTATTATTATTATTTTAAAAAAATTACCCTTTAATTATTTTTATATAATTTTGCATCATATCATTTTTATAATATAATTTTTTATGATTTTGTAAGATGTGTGACACTCCCTGAAAGACTCAATAAATTCTGGGTAGTTTGACAAATAAACAAGTAGATTAAACTCTTTAAATTCAATGACATATTTGTGTAGACTTCTGTGTTTATTTATCGTAAGATAAATTATATTAAATCAAATTCTTGATGCTGACGGTCAAGTTACAATTAAGAGTATCGTTTCTCGCCTGACGACAGAAGTAATCTTGAACTTAATCCTTAATGAAACGATTGACTATTTAGAATATAGAATACTGTAAGCAAACTATAGCTTTGTGTTAGGCAAAGTAGATAGACGAATCAAAGTATAGAAGCGCATTAATATAATTCAGTTGCTAAGTTAAATCAAGTTTAATCGAGAACCATTTTAAACAAAAATTTTCATAAAGACTTTACTCTTACAAGTTATTAGGTACCTCCAAAGATTCGCGAAAAATGAGCATACCATGATGAAAAAATGGCACATACTAAAAAAAAAAAAAAATTTTTAGCGTCAAAATTTTATGTTATTATTAAAAGTAAAGATCAACGGATTTTTTTTATTATTAAATTATACTTTTTTGATCCTTTTTCGAACGTTCGAAGTTTCGGTTAAAAATCTTGTTTTCACGGTGAAAACATTGATTTGGAAATTCTTGCAGAAATCAAATAATTGTCGGTTTTTAATGAAGCTTTTAGAAACTATTTAAGAATTAATTAAATTATTTTAGAAAGGTTTTCTGTTTAGAAAGTCTAGGAAAAAACGTTTTTTTTTTTTTTTTTACATGTTTCCCCCACTTACTTAATTTTCTGAAATTTCGAAAAATTAAATTTTGACCCACTTGACTTAATGTTAAACATAGAAAAATTGAAATAATCAATTTCTTTTTAATAAACAGGGCTCTGAGTTACCGAATATCTGCTCTGAATCGTAAAATAAACATAAATAAAACTAAGAGATTATTTAATTAGAAATGACTGTAATTGCATTTATTAATAAGATATAGTGTGGACACTATTGTCTTAAGAAATAGAATTTAGATGAATAATGAATTTTTACAAGAATACTTCTAATATTTTAAAATTTTAATTAGAATACTTTTTAGTTTTCAATCTGTTAAAATTTTGTCCTAATTTGTTCCGGTTAGGTATATCATCTAACCGGAACAAATTAGGACAAAATTTATTAAGTAAAAACTATACTTACTAATCATAAATAAACAAGGTTATTACAATTTAGCGACGATGAATATTTTAAAAGGAGTTTTTAATTTTTACATGTGCATAAAATATGCCGATTTTTAAAAAAGAGTTTTTAATTTTTTATATGTGCATAAACGTGCCGATTTTTTCAGCAAATACGGACGTCCATACAGGATATTATCAGAACATAAGAGCGATAACTATAGTAAATTTAAAGCCAAATTACCTAAAATTCAATAAAACATTAGATTACGGACAATATTTTCCTAAATTTTTAAGATTACTAGGTAGTTAAAAATTATATAAAAAAGGCACTTACGTTATATTTCTCAAGTACTTTTTACACATATCCACCTTGGAAGAAAATTGGTTGAATTACAGTCAAGCTGTCAACTCTTTAAATAAACACCTACCGCTATGCTAAAAATGCATTTCTGCGATCTTTTAAATTGAAAGTAAGTCATATTTGTTTCAGATTAGATTAATTAAACTTTAAATCAGTTAATATTCCTCAAATAAAGTTTCAGAAAAGCATATTTTACATTTGAAACATTTTTTAACATTATGATGACGTGTAATTAAAATGATGCGAATGCTTAGCGATTTAAAAACGAAAACACTTTCCAGTCAATTTAAATCAGTTTTGAAATAGAGCAAAGTATTTTGCTTATTGGAAATATTAAATTCAATCTATTAGATTAAAACTAAAGCTAAAATAAAAGCTTCAAGAAAAAAAGGCTTCAAGAAAGATTTTTCATTTTTAAATATTCATGTTAAACCTTAAGTATCGTGTTTCTGTGGAGGAACCTATATATATACTTTAAAATAATCAGTGCGTGTATAGACCCTTACAGTGGTAAAAGACCAAGTGCTCAGTGACAGAGCCTACATAAACTTGCAAATCATTAGATAACCAGCGTTTCTGCATAACAATTCCACTACTCTGATTTCTAGTTGACGATTGCTCGCAGCACGAAATTCAGCGTCTTAGAATTAGTATGTAGAAACGTCGACAATTTAAAGATTTGCTTGTGTATATATACATGATGACTTTAGGAGTTCGATATTTCTGGGTGATATATATATATATATATATATATATATATATATATATATATATATATATATGTGTGTGTGTGTGTGTGTGTGTGTGTGTGTGTATATTATAATTTTATCATATAGACAAAATCAGTTTACTTACTACAAAGATACAACTTCGTTTCGGTGCATTTCAATTGCACCTCGACGGGTGAGAACCAAAAATGCAACCGAAGACAAAACGAAAACAAAACAATGTTAGTAGGAACCGTCCACCCCTCAAAAATAATAAGAGTGGCCGCTGTATTCTGTCTATGGACAGAATCAAGAAGCACACTCACTAATGGAATGGGGAGGGAAAAATAAACGACGGAATGGGAAAATCAAAAGCTGACTCAGCCGAGATGAAAAAGCGGGGAAAAAACAAACTGGGGAGATTGGGAATCTCGACATAAATCATAAAAGAAGAAAAGGCCGGGAACAGGCCAGGAACAACACTTATTCACATTAACTAGGAACACAAAATAGTGTCTAACTTAACCAGGGGGTGAGGTCAATAGGTAACTTCACCGTTGCGTTAAGGGGACTTAAAAAAGAAAATCAAGGCTAGTCCCGTCCACACGAACCAGGCTCGCCTCAGTCACCCACCTTTCATTGAAATCTGTCGAAATCAAACGCTTTCGATCAGAACTGATTTTCACCTTAAGCTGATGCTTAAAGAAAAGAATAAAATCCTGATACGAATAACGATCGTTTCGCAAGATTCCCTTCTTTCGTGATATCCACACGACCATTCTGGCCACGTCTAGCAACGTGAAAAACACCATCCGTTTTACCCCAAAGAACGGGGGCGACACATTGTCACACACGTACGCGAGATCGATGTACACGAGCCGATCGGGAGCGATACGAGCCATCAACTCGCCGACATAATCCCAGAAAGAGCGCACTTGAGGACAATGGTAGAAGGCGTGCGATGCCGTTTCCTCTAAACCAAGGTCACACCGATGACAATCTGGCAAATCTGCCTCGCCCCATCTGAAGAGAACGTCATTGAGAGGTAGAACGTTCCGAATCAATCGCCAGCTAAGCGAAAACTCAGGGTTTCTGAGATAATCTGCCGCTGGCGCCCAAGACCAAAAAGAGCGCAACTCTGATGCCGACAAGCCGAGCCGGTCACACAGAGGATCCTTCGCGACCCCCTCCACTAATTCATGATACAATAGTCTCCCACGCCGAGAAAGGTCACTGGACCGAGGAATAACCTTCAAGGCCGACCGACACTCGCTGAGGAAACTCGACAACCTTCCACGACGGCGCTTACCCCAAGAAATGGGGGGAGTGATGGTAAAGCTAGGGAAAGCATCCCTAACACTCGGTGCCAAAATCGAGTCTTTCAACAAAACGCGGCGTAGGAAAGCCAACCTCGAGGCATAGCGATGACTCGCCTGGTGTGGCAATCCCAGCTCCCCATGATTCTTTGCGGACCCAATGCTTGCGACCACCCCACAAGAGGTCGGTCAACAAGCTCTTGATCGCCTCCATGCGTTTCCTGCAAAGAGGAAGTACAGCCAAGCGGTAAAGGATAAGGTGCAAGACGTAAGTTGCACACGCGTCAGCCCTACCCTTTAAGGACAACCTCCTTCGAAGCCAAGTCCGGACCGACGATCCGACCTTTGCCTGTACTTCTGACCAATTCTTCTTCAGCCGGAGTCCGGGCTCGAACCACAACCCAAGGATGCGGACAGTTCCATCCGTCCAACCAAAGGGCCCCGGAAGCGCGACCCCCTTCCAGGCACCTAACAGAAAGCCGGAAGACTTGTTGCGATTAAACTTGGCCCCCGTCAAATTCTCGTACCGTTCAAGCGCCTTCTGCACTACCTTAATGTCGCTGAGGCACGACACAAAGATGGAAACGTCATAGGCGTACGCAGAAACCCTAGCTCGAGCACTACCAGGGAAAACGGCGATTCTGCGTAGGACCGGACTGCACAACCGTCCCTCAGCCGGCGAAGGAAGGGCTCCAACGCCAAAGCGTAAAGTAAGGACGACAGCGGGCACCCCTGCCGGACCGACCGAGTCAGCACAAAAGCGCTGGACCGCCTTCCGTTCACCTGTACCACAGCACTGGGGGAGCGATATATCTGCAGAAGTCGGGTTCGAATCCGGCGGCCTGCAGGACAGCAGCCAGGTACTGATGGTCAACCCTGTCAAATTGATCAGCGCGGCTCGCTTGTCGTCTTTTACACCCTCTATGATCGTGCGGATCAGATGCGGGTTGCTTTGAATTGTTCGGCCCTTCACAGCACAAGTCTGCTCAGGTCCCAACAAGCTCGCGACAACTGACTGCAAACGCTCCTGCAGGATCCTGGCCAAAATCTTTAACTCTGTGTTTAGCAGAGTTATGGACCTGTAATCATCTAAATCCCACCCAACACCCTTGCCCTTTTTCAACAGCGTGGTCACACCCCTGGAAATCCGGTTGGGGATGGACCCCTGCCGGAACCAGTTGTTGAACACCACTGTCAAAATCGGGACAAAGATTTGCGACAGCCTCAAGTACATTTCGTAGGGCAGACCATCAAGTACCGGCGATTTGCTTCTGCCGACATTCTTCAATGCCAAGTAGACTTCGCCCTCTGTGATATCACCCTCGCAGCTAGCTGCTTCAGTCGGCGAGAGCCGTGGAAAGTCAGCCAAATAGCTGCGAAACTCGTCGCCACTGAGACCAGGCTCCTTGGTAAAACGGCTCTCGAAATGCTGCCGAAACGCCTCGCACGTATCCTTGGTCGACCTTAGAGAGCGTCCCTCCGGGGTAATGACCTCTCGAATGTATCGATCGGAACCTCGATGGATCTCTTCCTTGCGCAATTCTGTGCCCATGTTCAGGGCTTCGTTAGACATCTTGTTTAACCTATGTCTAACTACCTGACCCTGAATGCGCTTGCTAGCCTCACGCTTCAGGGCCTGCCTAGCTATAGCTATATCTAGGGAATCCCCCCCAGCCACCGTCTGGGACAGACTATTCTCTAAAGTCTTCACCTTTTTAGCCTTATCTAGAGCGAGTCGTTGGCTATATTCGGTGGTGAAGGACCTAATCCTATCCTTAAACTTTTCCCACCACTTACTCCCAATAACCGCCCCCACTAATTCCCGCTGCACTAATCTAGTTTGCTGTTGTTGAAAGTCCCGCCTGTCCAGTAAGGACAAATTGAACTTTCAGTGTCCAGCCATTCTAGGCCTAGTACCTAACACCATCCAGGCGAATCTATGATATGAATAGTCAACCCGGTGGAACGTGGGACAATCTAGTAAACCGCAACGACCCGAAACGAACCACTGCTCACGGCAATATCAGCCACGATCAACTGCCCCCCCCTCGCGCCAACATGAACAAGGTACACCTTCGCATCCAGGGAACGTTTGACCAACAAGGAAACACCTCTGGTCAGCTGGTCCCCATATGCTGAATAGACAAAGTCGCTAGACAGCACACGAGCATCAACCTCACAAACAAAGTGTTTCCTGGATCGCAGATACATCCACTCCAAAGGACCTGAGATCACAAAGAAGGCAGGCAACCTTACCCTGATCTCTCAAACCCCTCACATTCAGACTAGCTAGCTTGATTGAGATAATTTAAACCCGAGTCTCTTAAGCGCAGACTAGACGGAAATCTACTGGTGCCAAGACCCCGACGGATTGTTCCAGACTACCAGTACCTACATCGGACGTAATTCGTCTTTCTGTGACAATACTGCCAACGTCAGTGGGAAAAGTTAATTTTATTACCCTATATAGAGAGGCGTGGAGAAGAACTGGGGCCCTCTCTGCACAATACTGAGATAACTTTTTCAGCTCCGGTGATTCTGTCTGTACCATCCGGAGCTTCGGAAATGCGTCTTTGGCTTCTGCCAAATAGTCTCATAATTTGATGTTTCCCCCACTGTTCCTGATCAGTGTAATAACACTGGGGGCACCAGGAAAGTTCCTTGGATCCTCTGTTGACTTCCCATCAACAGAGGTGCACTTAAAAAGAGGACTCAAGAGGTCCTTCCTCTGGAAGGAAAGGTCCACCTCAAGGAACTCACGGTTCACCATGCAGACCTTGTCACCTTTGGGCAGTTGCCTCTTCTTTTTTCCTTTGGATTGTTTGGGGAGGGAGACGGGGAAGACAGAGCCCTAATAGGGGAAGAGTGGTGGCTCCTTGTCTTACCTTGCTGGAGATCTTCTTCAGCTCTAGCTGGTGAAACAGGCGCGGATTGTGCTTTCTCCGCAAACCCAACAGGAGGGGCGGCGATCCTCTACAGCAACAAAAATGCTTCGGTCGCCACAGGAAATGATATTGGGTATATCGTTGAACTTTCGCCGGGTCAATGTCACCGTGACCTCAACATCACTGGTGGCAATACCCGACTTACTTTTGATGGAAGATACCCCATCCACAGGCCAGTAATCCGAAAAGAAGGACCCCAAATGATCTTCCGTAATGTACATACATGGGCACATCATGTAAGATAATCCGGGTTTTTCGGGTGCCCATGTACTCTGTTTGCAGCCTCATTGTTTTAGTGGTGAGGGTGCATCCATCCGTTGCCAGCAGGATGTCTCAGCTAGCGTTAGATCTTCGGGTCAAACTTTGGCCCCAATATTTAAAGCCTTTGGGGCTTCTTCCATTGCCTCCTTGCTGACAGCCATGAATTTCCTGGTCTTGATCAACAGGGATTTTGTCCTAGTTGCCACTGTCTCCATGACAGA